>CM077194.1:31068558-31316058 GCA_039654625.1 Rhinogobio ventralis
GTTCATGAATTGTTTAGACAATTCATGGCTCCCAGGAGGATAATCACTTTAATACACCTGCCCCACTGCTCAGGTGACTGTGACCTTTGGCTCTCCTTTTCTGTGGAAGATCTGAGGTTGATGTAAGAAGAAGGAAAAAAAGTGCCAAGAAATGACTTGGCTTTATGCATGTTATGACACTTTCAGGGGGCGTGAACTGTAGATGAACTGTAAATTTGATTTAAATGTGCATAATGAGCTTAATTTCCCCTTAAGCTGCCGTATAATTTGACACCAACGCTTATTCATAAGAACAACTGCAGTGATGCCAGATTGGATGAGTTTGATAGAATTCACTGGGGGGGGAAAACACCCTCTTAAGTGGAGAAAATTTAGGATGATTTTGGATATTTAAAAGTATTAAATTAAACACTTGTGATTTATAATGTCTCTCAAAACACAATTACTGATATCAGATCAGTCAAAACTTGTTCAGTTTCTATTCACAGTCATAGGATTGCCACACCCATCATGATTTGGAAAGTATTAATTTAGTTATTTATTGCAAGGTTTGTGGGTGATGAATGTCACATAATCAATCTGAACAATGCTAAAGTTTGGAAAATGTGAAAAATATAAACAAACAAAACAAAAAAAAAATCCTGATTTTGAGTTGATGTTCTTGAAAATCACAAATGCAATCTATGGGTCTGTCTCCTTATCAGGCCATAGATGCCTATTGGGTAGATGTAGAGGCTTTAAAGATGCTGGAGGACACCAGTGCTTCCAGGATTAAGCACCTGGAGTGATCAGATGCTTTAGTTTTCTCATATTTAACGTTATGTAGTGAGACTCACATGGGACTACTGCTCCTCTCTATGATGGATGTGTGCAAATGTTAGATGGGTCTAACACAGAACGTCTCGGTTACGAATGTATCCCTCGTTCCCTGAGGAGGGAACGGAGACGTAACGTCAGTGACTGACGAATGGGGGTTTCGCCTAGAAGCCTATCATCTTCGAGATCTTAGAAAACACCCATTGGCAGGCCAATGCCATGGGCATGCGGAATTTGTATAGCGTAACTCCGCCTCACCGCGTGGGTATATGAGGAAGTACGCTGGCAACATCGCATTATGTTTACCTGCTGAGGAGCCAAGACTGAACTTCCGGCCGTTCCAGCGGTACAGCGGAAGTGGCAGAGGGACGTTACGTAACCGAGATGTTCCCTTTCGTTCAGTCACTCCGAGTAATGTCAGTGACTGACAAATGGGGGTCCCAATGTAATCACGCCACTCGGCTGTCATCCAGTGCCCTGCGTAAGCGTGAGCTCCCTGTCGTAAGCTAGTTAGGACGAAGGACTCCAACTTAACACAGGAATACCAAGGTACACTGGGAAACATATTCCAGGTGGAAGTATGCGCCAGATTGCCTACCCGTAGGGAGGACTTAAGGATACACATATGACCCGCGAGGGGCTGCATATGGAGAACTCTAGGGTAACCTGCCGAAGGTGGAATTTTTACCCCCAGGGGGGCCAAGGGCTGACAGAGGAGACCAGGGAAGGATGTGTGTTCCACTGGGGTCTGCTCTGAGAGGAGACTGGTGTCAGAGAGGGACGAGAGTGGCGTGGCCCGGGGGCGGCGCACACTGCCACCGGTCTCTGGGTGCTCAGGGATGGGCAAGTTAGTTCTTTCTTTGACCAAAATAGGGTGCTGCTGACCCGGGGGCCAGCAGTGGAACAAAGGAAGGAGTGGTCCTGCTACCATTTCCTGGAAAGAACTGCCCATCCCTGAGCTGTCCGCGGACTGGGGCGCCTTCCTGCGGTGAAGGCTGCTGCTGGGGCCGGGCGGGAGGGGTTGGAGCCACAGGAGGGCGCCCTCAGCGGCGAGCAGGCTGAGGCAACTTTGCCAGCGGCTGGGTGGAAGCAGCATCTGGCCGCCGGGGCAGTATGTGTTTGATGGCGTCAGTCTGCTTTTGGCCGCGCCGCCGAATAGCCCATCCTGGAATATGGGAGCGTTGAGGAAACGAGTTCGCTTAGCGTCCCGCATATCAGCCAGGTTGAGCCATAGGTGTCTCTCCTGGACCACGGCTGTGGACATCACCTGGCCCAGCCCTGAGTCCTGGGTCAGCTCTACCCTCGTGCATGTCGCATAGCATCCGGGCCTGGTAGGCCTGCAAGATAGCCATGGCATGCAAAGAGGCAGCAGCCTGCCCCGCAGCTCTGTAGGACTTCAACACCAAGGTTGATGTGCATCTACAGGCTTTGGAGGGGTGCTTAAGGTCACCACGCCAGGTTGAAGCACTCTGAGGACACAGTTGCATCGCAACAGAGCATTCAACCGGGGGAACCCGCAGCTGGATGCAGACCACTGCACAGATCAGCAGAAGGCTTGAGGAGTGAAGAGAGAGATACTCTTGGCTCCAAAGCAGAAACATAATGTGATGTTGCCAGCGTACTTCCTTATATACCCACGCGGTGGGGCAGAGTTACACTATGCAAATTCTGCATGCCCATGGCATTGGCCTGCCATTGGGCGTTTTCTAAGATCTCGAAGATGATAGGCTTCTAAGCGATACCCCCATTCATCAGTCACTGACGTTACTCGGAGTGACTGAACGAAAGGGAACAAATGTACATCCGATGCGTTTCTTTATACTTGTGTCACCAAATTTAACAGACCTTATAATGTTTTATGACTTTTCAAGTTGGAATTGGGAATGGCCCATGACCTGTGTTTTTTCCTTTAGTTGAGGTTTTACAACGTGATCTCATGAGTATTCGTGTGTATTTTTACTTAAATTGTGGTTCTACCACTTGTACATGTACATTTTCATACACACTAAAAACAATATTGCCATATTTACAGCATTAAAAAGTAAATTATTTACGTATGAAGAACTTTTAGACTTTTTAGATTAGCGCAAACACATTACAAAACGTAAATAAAACACAACGTAAAATCCAGGCCTGGTCCTCTCTCGTCTTGCACTTTCGTCGCTTCTCCTTTTATGCTCCCGTCACTCCTCTGTGAGACGAGACTGGTGTGGCGTGCAGCTGGCGCTCATTATCACTCGCCACCCGCCCGCTCTCACGGTCCCTCGCCTCACTGCTTGCCACAGGTTCTTTATTAATTAAAATCACAAAATCAGCGAGCGCACCATGGAAGCCACACCCCAGAATCTGATCATGAAGGAATCACAGTTACTCAACAATAATAATCATTCAAAAAAAAAAAATAATAGTACAATCACTTCTGGAAAAAAAGCTCTTATCACTCACACCAAATCCATGAACCTCAGTGCACACAGCGCTCAACCCATTAAAAGCACTGAAAGGATTCCTGCCTGAAGCCTTCAGCACCTAAAAAAAAAAAAAAAAAAAAAATCACAAATGCCCACACACACACTCATACACAATGAACACTCAAGATCAGGTATCACAATTAACAAGAAAAATAATTACTCTACAGTCACAGTACCCAATGTCATGGGTGGTTGCAGGTAAGAATAAAGTTCCAACACGAGTTTAATATCAATAATCCACAAAACATGCAAACAGGCAAGAGCAACACACACTAAATGTGAACGTGACCGGACAAACACTGAGTGAACAAGAGGAACTTAAATACACATGGAGATTAACTAAAATATAGAGTTGGTGTCCATAGTAACAGATGAGTGGCAGGAAAATCAAACAAATGAACACTTGTGACTAGAGAATACAAACTAAAAGTCCATGAAAACTAAACTGAACATAGTGGTGAAATAATGGCCCTTCCTGGTAGGTGCGACCTCACGCCATAACAGAAGAAGTAAGGGAGGGATGGAGGGGGCTTTGGAGACAGGAGATGGTGAAGGGATTGCAAAGGGATGGCAAAGGGTAGGCACGCTGGTAGGGGAAACTGGAGACAGTTTAGGCAGAGGACGGCTGTCCGGGAGACAGAACTGAAGGGTCCAGGGTGGTGCAGACAATTGTTGTGAGAGCCAGGGAGGAGCCTTGAGCAGGGGCGTGATGGCAGATTTCCAGGCCACAGCCAGAAATGTGCTCCATAGTGGCGTTGATGGATTCAAGAGCCATGGTGCTAACAGTCCGGATGCCATGAGGGCGACAGACGGAGGCGATGACGCTGGAGAATGAGCCCACAGTACAGCCGAAAGTCCGAGGTGAGGGAGTGACAACGACAGCCCTGGTGACTGCGACGAGCCACAGCGACAAGCTCCCTCGATGATGGTGTGGGTCCTGAGGGCGAGCTGAGGTGACCGAGTGCGGTGGAGGAGCCTGAGGAATGACGTAAGTGAGGGAGTCTGGGAGATGAGTCAAGGAGGAGCGACGTCCGCCGAAGTCGTATGCGAAGTTGTGGGCTCCACTTGCCCAGGCGAAGATGGCTCCCAGCCGATTGTGTGGCTCGCGGTGGAGAAGGGCTCGAAGTCTGCAGTGGGCTCGAACTGCTTGAATTCGACTGTAGCTGGGCACTGGGGTTGGAGTGGGGCTAGTGATGTCCTCAACGGTGAAGCCTGATCCACAGGATTCCAGCACCCACTCCACAAAGTCGACGAAGCTCCCTTGAGGAGGTTCCCCGGACAACTGCGCTCGAGTGGCAGTGTTGAGGCCAACATGAAGAAACGTGCAGAGGCAGTCGTCCGGGAAGGTGGTCTAATGAGCCAGGTTCAAGGCATAGTAGCTTGATGGCAGGGAAATCCATGATGAAAAATGAAAAAAACAAAACATGGACTGAAAACGAACAACAAACACTAGAGATAATCCGCTTACTTCCTTTAATTGTCTGGTCATCTGTGACTGGTGGTTGCAGGTAAACAGATGAAGATGAAGAATAAGGTTCCAACACAAGTTTAATATCAATAATCCACAAAACATGCAAACAGGCAGGAGCAATATACACTAAATGTGAACGTGACTGGACAAACACTGAGTGAACAAGAGGACGGCAATGTTAATGTATTTGGTCTGCTGCTGCAGAGCAAGTACCGAGACATTCTACTGCCAATACATTCACAGACATTGCTGTGAGCATGTAAGACATGCTACTAGTGCTGCACATGTAACATACATGAATTAACCCCCATAGCAGATCTATACAGGTGGAGCTGGGGAAGGTGGAGGATTTTTGAAAGCACACTGCAGACTGCTAACAGCAACACTAACGGTATTTGTTTGAACGTTGAGCCACAGCTCATTGGCCGCTGATGCAACAGCAACCAATCTTCTATGTAGATAATGATGTGATCACTACCAAATTAGTTAAATACCTGTCAGCCTGCGCCATCTAGAGTTTCATGCCAGAAATGGGTAATTCTATTCATTCGAAACATGGGAGCAGAGCATCTGGTCACAAAATGATAAGATTTTGCTCTTTTCTGCGACTTTGCTGCAAACTTACATCAAGTTGAACAATAATACACTTTAAACCTTTAAAATGAATAGCATTTCTGTAATAGTTTAACCATTGTTTATCATTTTGTCAAGAGTCATTTTCTCAGTATAGTCCTCTGTAGTAATATTTAGAATTTATATGTTTTCGATCAAGAGACCCAAATTCCAGCCTTTATTCATCGATCTTCATCTGCATTCTCAGCAGCAACTGTAAATGTAAAATCCCATGCTTGTTACAAATTAAAAAATTGCCACCACAGGAAGCTTTACTACGCATTTTACGGCCGTGATATAAAATGCTCGGACCCACTTTATATTAGGTCTTAACTATGTACTAACTAATGTACTAATGTACTAACCTTTAAATTAATAATTTGATACAGTGCACTTATTGTGTACATACATGTTTTTACATTGTACTTACCTGCAAAAAAATTACCTGCATGTAATTACATCTGTAATTAACTTCTGTAGTTACATTTATAATTACACTGTTGAAACTTCCCTTAAACCTACCCATACCACTACACCTGTCCCTAACTTTATCTGTATAACACCTAACACCTTTCCTATCAGCAAAAGTGTTTTGCAATGCAATATGAACACAAGTACTTTGTACATATTTTTTTATGTAAGTACATGGTAGTTAAGGCCACTTAATATAAAGTAGGACCAAACGCTCATTGCAGTCTTGCCAAGTCCATTGCTACTTTTTTTTAGGGGTTGTTCTTTTAGCCGGCAGGTTTTTCTGCTCTGTCCCTTATACAAAACTAGTATTGTAACAATTCCACTGAAGGCGAGTTGCAGTGAGAACCCATGTGCAATTTATTTACAAAAACGAAGACAAAATATACAATAAACAAAGGCTTAAAGACTTGGCTTGGCTTGGCTTGGCTTGGCTTGACTTGACATGAACCATGAACTAAACTTGAACATGTCACACCCAACCCAAAACCAAATCAAAAATTCCAGGAGGGTGGAGCAGCAGGATGGGGCACAGTGAATTCATGGACGGACTCTGTGGCCGTAGCATGGTGCACATTGAGTTCACAAGTGGTCGCCGCAGCCTCTGGAGCAGCTGTAGCGGACGCCGCCACCTCTGGAGGAGCTGTAGTGGACGCAGTCTCGGGAGAAGCATGTGTGGCCCAAACACACAAGGTGGTGTTTGCCATCACAGGCAGTGCTGTGGACAGAGGGATCATTTCCGGGGTCGCCGTCATGCAAATAATTTATGCAAGCATGCTAAATATCTGGACCTGCAGGGTGAAAATCGTGTGTTCCCATCATAAGAGTTCATGAACTGCACACATTTTAGTTTGAGCTGGTCATTTTCTTGCCTGTGCTTAAGAATGTGCGATAAAATCAGGTGAAACAGGTAAAATGAAATCCCAAAATTAAGACTCATTTACTATACAGAGCCTTATTTAAACATTATTTTTCAGCCACATTTGTTACATTTTAATACATGTCAAGCCTCACCCAGGCACCAGTCATTGAGCAAGTTCAAATGATTGCTTGAATAGTCAGCATGATTGAGGTTATGGGTTCACGGACATGACCACTAATAGTAAACCAACTCGGCTGCACCACCCATTTAATGGCTAAGTAAATTGTGTTTAACTTTTAATTTTCATTCCACTAGATATTAATTTACAATAAAAGTGGCATAATATTTTAATGTCTTCGGCTGAAAAGTCAAGGCAGACACTACAACGTAATTAAGATCAAATTAATAGAAGGCGTTTATGACTTAATTTTTTGCCTTTCTTTGAAAAATATGGCCAGATTTTATATTCTAGTACTACTATTTTTGCCATGAATTGTGAGAAGGGAAAAACTAAATTCTTTACTTTATTTCACGCTTGTTCAACATATATTATCTAGCCCTTAATTTATATGTAGAGTATGCTCATTTCTAGTTTTCGCAAATGTTTGTTCATCTGCTCATTTTAATTACAAATTGATCCCAATTTAAGCTGACTTTCATAGTGTATGTTGTGGTTTTATGGCCTAGAGAAAGAGCTCAGAGCAAGTCCTTGTTTTGTGTTTTAGTGTAAAATACCGAAACTCCATGAGAAATGGACATCTGGGGGACATTACGGCCAAACTGCAACGCTATGACAGAGTTGGTTACTGAGGTCTGAACAGTGCAGTTTTGCTGAAATGATTCGTCTTTATAATATATCAGCTTGTTTTGACCTTGGTGTGGATACGCAGATAAGTCCAAAGAAAAAATCTCCAGAGGAGAGGAGAGGAGTCTGAGGAAATCTACAGCCATGGCTGGCCATAAATTTACAATATGAAGCAAGGAAGATCAGTTATTTAGTCCGTTAGACAAGGCCACAATGAATAAAAGGGAGAGGAAAAGAAATACACAGCGAGGGTAGATCAACTTCAGAAAAAAATGCTAAAAGAATAAACAACGATTTGAAGATATATCAGGGACAAATAAATGAGACTGTGCTAGCCAGAAATAAGATCAATATAAACTTGAAGGAGAGCACATACTGTTTGTGGGATGACAAGTCTAACATAGTGACTGGTGGGGTTTCATTATTACAGGGAATACTTACAATGTCCTCGCTTTGTCGGTAATGAGCACTCAGAAGACTATGCAGTGGCTGAATCTAACTCATCGCACACACAAAACTCCTGGATTACTGACATGTTCTGTATGCAGTTCAAATTGGGGGGTTGACATAATTAGTTTAAAGGTTTGACTCCAAATTCATCTCTACCTGAAACCAGAGAGAAAAGTGAGTAGTGCTCCACAGGCTACTTTCTGATGGGCCCGAGGTTATAAAAATGTCATTTCTACCCCACAAGGTGGCTTGCGGGAAGCCATGATGACAATTAATACTCCTTCTGGTTATGACAGTGACAAAATACCGCCTGCTTCAAGCTCCATCCCCATTTGTAATGGAAATAAGCTTCTCTCTCGTTTGCTACAAGAAAAATTATCCTCTATATTTATCTTATATCTTCTCTTTCCTGGGGAATTACAGGAAAGTGGGTCATGTGATGAGTTGATTAACCGTTTGACGTCTTTGTTCAGGTTATTGGGAAGTACATAATACAAAACAAGGGTTACACATTTAATTTTCTCTGTATCAGTTAGCAGCTATGAAATGTGTGTGTGTGTGTGTGTGTGTGTGCATGGCCCTGGTAAACCCTACATTATGGGGATGAAATACTTGTCCTTGTGGGGACATTTTTTTGGTCCCCATGAGGAAAACAGCTTATAAATCATACTAAGTGATGTTTTTGGAAAATGTAAAAATACAGAAAGTTTAAAATAAGGGTTGTGTTTAGGGGTATAGGGTTAGGGGATAGAATATACAGTTAGTACAGTATAAAAATCTGTATGTTATTGTAAACTCCCCATAAAACATGAAAACCCTTACCAAACGTGTGTGTGTGTGTGTGTGTGTGTGTGTGTGTGTGTGTGCGTGCGCGCACACGTGTGTATGTGTGTGTGTGTGTGTGTGCCTCAAATTGGCACCCAGCAGCATTCAATAATACAAAACTGCATCTTATATTCTTACTGTCAGATTGGATTCCAGGATATGGGTTTTGAACAGCATTTCAAGTTTTGTATGTCATATAAATTAGCTTAGAAGCAAACCAAAAAAAATTTTGTATTCCCACAACACAGTGTAATTGATTGGTGCATCCCAAATTGGTCTGTATCAGAAGATGGGAGGTGTGCCAGCCGTCACACTCAATCAACCTCTCTGCATCTGCAAATGTCAAAAGGAACATGAGGTGAATGGAAATGCCTGGAAGACAAAAACCTATACCAATAACCCACATCAGTGCTTCTGAACTGGTGCGCTGTCACCCAAAAATGGTTGCAGACAGCAGGTAAATAACACAATGCAACTAATGGTATAATTGGGTATAGTTAGGATAGGAAAATAAAGCTTATCAACTTTCAAAACGGAAAACATGTTTCCTATAGCTTTTGTTATTGATGTGAGTCCAATCAAAACACTGTATTTTAGCATAAATTAATCTCACTTATTATGGCTAATAATAATACAATATTTGGCCCAGTATTTATTTAATGCATTGGACTGGTAAAACACAATTCTGCTGTTGTTTATGCATTTACAAAATTGACAGATTGTGTTCAGCAAATGTCACTTTCACTATTTTGCATATGGCCTATGTTGTTCATGACCATGGAAAAAAAAAACAGTTTTGCTTACCATTGATTTACATTGTACAAAAAGAAAACATTAAAGGGTACATAACACACACAGTTTCTGCCAATCTCATGTTAATATTGAGTACCTATAGAGTAGTATTGTATCCTTCATGTCTCTGAAGAGTCTTTAGTTTTATCATTTATAAAAGATCATTTATGTATCGATTCTTTCAGAAAACAGTGAAGCTCGAGACAATACATCATGGCATCATCCCTGGATAATTTTCGATTCACTATATTCGTGTTGTTTACATTATTGGCACTTACGCGCCGATTGCCAACAAAACACAGACATTTGATGCAGTTTCACTCACTGTCTGCAGGTTCGACTCATGACTGATTTCCTTGTTGATGATGGGCGCACTCTTGCTCTCGCTCTGGTTGATGTGCGCACTTGCTTATCCGGGAGAAGTGCCCATACAAGGAATTCCGCTCTTTACTTGAAAAAAACTTTAAGAAACTTATATACGAATCCTAAAGAAGGAGTGTATTTGGTACAGAAATACTCTGTCATACTAGTTTTTTTTAATTTTGGTCATGTTTAGCATGAGAATCGTCTCGGTTACGTATGTAACCCTCGTTCCCTGAGGAGGGAACGGAGACATAACGTCAGTGACTGACGAATGGGGGTTTCGCCTAGAAGCCTATCATCTTCGAGATCTAGAAAACGCCCAATGGCAGGCCAATGCCATGGGCATGCGGAATTTGCATAGCGTAACTCCGCCCCACACTGTGGGTATATAAGGAAGTACGCCTGCAACATTGCATTATGTTTACCTGCTGAGGAGCCAAGACTGAACTCTCGGCCGTTCCAGCGGTACAGCGGAAGTGGCAGAGGGATGTTACGTCTCCGTTCCCTCCTCAGGGAATGAGGGTTACATACGAGACGTTCACTTTCGTTCAGTCACTCCGAGTAACATCAGTGACTGACTCGTCCAGTGCCCTGTGTGGTACACTGGGAAGCATATTCCAGGTGGAAGTATGCGCCAAAGTGCCTACCTGTAGGGTGGACTTAGGGAAGCACATATGACCCGCGAGGGGCTGCATATGGAAGAACCAGCCGAAGGTGGAAGAATTTTACCCCCAGGGGAGGCAAGGGCTTGCCGAGGGAAATACACATGCTCAGAGAGGCTTACAGTGGAAATACACATGTGGGGGACGCCCGCAGGGGGAACCATGCACACGGTGGCACCTAGCCTGACACGAGGGCCTGAGCGAGTGGGCAGACACACTGGTGTCAGCATCGACAGTGCTGGAGAAACTCAGGGTTTCAGGGAAACTACCTGAGGAAATATCGCACGTATCCCGTCCGTGGAGAGGAATGGCGAGCAAGCGAAGACACCTGAGCCTAGTCCACTCGGAGATTATAGAATCTGGCGAATGTGTTGGGTGTCGCCCCGCCTGCAGCTCTGCAGATGTCTGTCAGCGAGGCGCCATGCGCTAAAGCCCAAGAGGAGGCCACACTCCTGGTGGAGTGTGCCCTGACCCCAAGGGGGCATGGACGCCCCTGCATCTGGTAAGCCAAGACAATGGCGTCCACTATCCAGTGAGACAACCTTTGCTTGGAGAGAGCCTTTCCCTTCAGCTTCCCACCATAACAGACAAAGAGCTGGTCTGAGGTCCTGAAACACTGTGTTCTGTCTACGTAGGCACGGAGGGCGCGTACTGGACAGAGCAGTGCCAAGGCTGGGTCTGCCTCCTCCAAAGGCAGCGCTTGCAGGTTCACCACCTGGTCCCTGAACGGAGTGGTGGGAACCTTGGGCACATATCCAGGCCAGGGTCTCAGGATCACGTGAGAGTTGGCCGGCCCGAATTCTAAGCACGCTTCGTCAACAGAAAATGCCTGCAGGTCCCCTAGCCTCTTGATGGAGGCCAAAGCGATCAGGAGCGCTGTCTTCATTGACAGGAACTTAAGCTCGACTGATCGCAATGGCTCGAAGGGAGCCCTCTGCAGAGCATCTAAGACTACTGAGAGGTCCCAAGAGGGTATGAGAGGAGAGCGAGGAGGATTCAGTCTCCTCGCTCCCCTCAGGAACCTGATGATCAGGTCATGCTGACTTACCTGTTTCATCTCCACAAGGTCGTGGTAGGCGGATATCGTGGCCACATACACCTTGAGGGTGGAAGGAGACAGCCTTTTTCCAACCCTTCTTGGAGAAATGAGAGCACGGACCCGATCGGGCATTTCCAGGGGTCTTCTTGGCGAGAAGAACACCAGGTGATGAAGAGGTTCCACTTCAACGCATAGGTGTGTCTGGTAGACAAGGGCCTAGTGGAAGTGATGGTACCCACCACCTGAGGTCCCGTCCCGTCCAGGAGCCACACGTGGAGGTTCCAAAGATCGGGACGCGGGTGCCAAAGGGTGCCCCGTCTCTGAGAAAGGAGGTCCTTCCTCAGAGGTATGGACCAGGGAGGGGCTGTCGCAAGGAGTATGAGTTCAGAGAACCAGGTCCGGCCGGGCCAGTACGGGGCGACCAAAAGGACCTGCTCCTTGCACAGGACCTGTGCGAGAAGGCTCACTGGGGGGAACGCATACTTGCGGAGGCCCCGCGGCCAGCTGTGTGCCAGAGCATCCGTGCCGAGGGGGCCCTCAGTCGGGGAATAAAACAGGTGGCAATGGGAAGAGTCGTGGGAGGCAAACAGATCTACCTGTGTATTGCCGAACTGTTCCCAAATCAGCTGAACCGTCTGGGGATGGAGTCTCCATTCTCCCGGAAGTGGCTGAAGCCGTGAGAGCTCGTCGGCTGCACGGTTCAGGACCCCTGGGACATGGACAGCACGAAGGGACCTCAGATGCTTCTGACTCCATAAAACGAGATGGCGGGCGAGTTGAGACATACGGCGGGAATGTAGACCACCCTGGTGGTTGATGTACGCTACTGTGGCCGTGTTGTCTGACTGGACTAGCACATGTTGACCCTTGAGCAATGCTCAGAAGCGGTGCAGGGCGAACTGTACTGCCAGCAACTCGAGGCAATTGACATGCAGAAGGCGCTGAGGTCCTGTCCAGGAGCCCACGGCAGCATGTCCATTGCACATGGCACCCCAGCCCAAGGTGGAGGCATCTGTTGATACAACAACATGCTTGGAAACTCGTTCTAAGGACACACCGGTCCGTAGAAAGCTGAGGTTCCACCACGGGGTGAGGGTCTGCAGGCAGGCCTGAGTCACTGGGACCCGGAGCGTGCCCGACCGCCATGCCCATCTCGGGACTCGATCGCGAAGCCAGTGCTGAAGCGGTCTCATATGAAGCAAGCGTGGCGGCGTGACCGGCCCAGACGTGGGAGGCATAGGCTGCTGCTGGGGCCGGGTGGGCGGGGCGGGCAGGCTGAGGCGACTGAGCCAGCGGCTGGGTGGCAGCAGCTTGCCGCTGGGGCAGTACATGCTTAATGGCCTCAGTCTGCTTCCGGGCGGCCGAGAACTGTTGGGCGAAGTCCTCGACCGCGCCGCAGAAGAGGCCAGCCTGGGATATGGGAGAGTTGAGGAACCGGGTAGAGGGCGAGGCCGAAGGCGGCACGCAGCTCATCGAAGAGCCCTGGGTCGGCTCTACCCTCGTGCATTTGCAAGGGGGCGGCAGCGACCGTACCTCTGTAGGACTTCGCCACCGAAGTAGACGAGAGCCCACAGGCGGAGCACAGCCGAATCTTCATCCCCAAAGGACTCTAGTCCACCTTGAGATGTGGCGAACGACATCTCGTCACCATCTGGAGCGTGAACGAAACGTGCGGGGCGGCAACAGACGGTCCCGCCGCTTCCATCCAAACACTCGCGGGTAGCGGTGTGCAGGAGGGGGGTGTGGCCCGAGGAATAATCGTCGGGGTTCTTATACCACACCGCGAACCTCAGGTCACCCTGGCCACCAGCCAAAGTACCATCTCTCTCTGAGACTGTAGATTGGGGTGTGGCAGAGGGGATTCTCTCTCCTTTACAGAGGTCATTGAGTCTCGACCGCAACATCGCAATGGTCATGTTCCCGCAGTGGGAACATGACACATCCACAAACACTGCCTGAGCGTGCTGAAAGCCCAAACACGTCCAGCAGTGATTGTGCCCATCAGATGGCAACGGAGATCGATCGCACCCAGAAGCACACGGGCGAGACATCTTGAAAAAGACGTGCCACTTGTGAGCTCTTTTAGAGAGGAAAACTTCACAGTGATGCCGAAGCGCCCAGGGACCGAATACCAGCTGAATGCAGACCACTGCACAGATCAGCAGGCAGTAAACGATCACTGGAACGCGAAGCTGACGATACTCAGAAGGCTTGAGGAGTGAAGAGAGAGATACTCTTGGCTCCGAAGCAGAACCATAATGTGATGTTGCCAGCGTACTTCCTTATATACCCACACTGTGGGGCGGAGTTACACTATGCAAATTCCGCATGCCCATGGCATTGGCCTGCCATTGGGCGTTTTCTAGATCTCGAAGATGATAGGCTTCTAGGCGAAAACCCCAATCGTCAATCACTGACGTTACTCGGAGTGACTGAACGAAAGGGAACCAACTCTTTAACAGTGTAAATAAGTCCCCCCTTAAGACATTTATCAAAATATTTTTTTTATGTTCTACAAGTTAGGAACGATGTTAGAAAAGAACTTTCATTTTTGGGTGAACTATCCCTTTAAAGGTGATCACAGCATGTGCACTTGCTCAATTATGGCAATGTATGCATGTTAGTTTCAAAACAAATACTTTGGGCATTCAAGGTTTTTTTTTTATGTAATTTATATCAACATTCTAATGCTGTTTGTTGATTTTAATCATATCTCACTATGGAGTAATTAAGCACTTCACGCTGTTACATAATTATCAGAAAGATGGATGGCAATAAACAGTGGGCTTATAAGCAGTTGCCAATAAGCAATAGGCAATTAGCAGTGGGTAAAACAATTTCTACAAAACTGTCTTAGATTTGATTATGGAACAGTCTGTCTGGATGGAATAATTATAAATGCTTATAAATTATAATATATCCACATACTTTTATTTTTAAGACATTATTATGATTCATTATAGGTGAACTTAAAATTGAAATGTTAACATTTAAAAAAAAATAATTGAAAGCATTTCTAAAAGTAAGCAAGCAACATCTTTATATTGCATGCTCTTCTGTTCAAATTAAAACCAAAATTCATTATCAATTAATTATGTTAATCATAGCAATATACATCCCAAATGTATTTGTTGTTGTTTTTTCCCAGTCCAGCCTAAATAATTAGACAATAACATTTGGTATTTGCCAAATTATGCATTCTGTTGAGATTTGTGCTTTGTAAATGAAGCAATAATTTCTGCTCTGTTCTATTTTCCTTCCTTTCCCTCCCAGCTACTCTGTTAACTCCTAGAACAATGGGGAGTGATGTTGACTCCTCTCCTCTTTCCTCTTAACCTCTGTCGGCTACCAGTATGCCAGTCATCATAAGTATCCTTAGTATCATCAGTCGCCCCTCTCTCTTTTCTTCTATCTTAAAGCAGGTGAGCTCTGCCCCCAATTTTTACTTTTCTGTCCCCAGCCACCTTGATGCACTCCTGGACTCGAGAGGCTGTGTTAACAGATTGCCAATAAGCTGCGTGTCAAGCTCCTGCGACACATGTCCTCTGGTCAGAGTAATGGTACTTCCCTCATGGGAGAGGAGCTCTTACCCTTTTACAAAGACCTCCCTGTTTCCTTGTCTGCTCCCTGTAAGCCCATATAGTGTGATGGGAGGTCACAGGTTAAATGGCCCATCATGGGATCGAGGTCTCCACTCAGAGTAGGAAGGTTTTAACTGGTGACCTGTTAAGTGCTGTTAATAGTACCAACAAACAGTGTTCAAATGTGAGGTAAAATTGGCATTGGTGAGTAAATACAACAGTTGCTCATCATTGGCTGGTAACTTGTAATGGGTGAAGTGGCTGCAATAAAGAGCGCAACGGAGTAAAAAAAAAAAACAGTCTTTAATAATAATAATCCAACAAGAACAGACAGGAGATTTCAGGGGTAATAGTATAACAACCACATAAATGCGTAAACAAGACAGACCAAACAACGAACTGATTGAACTGTAGGCCTAAATACATAGACTTGAGTATTTCAATGGAAAACAGAACAGGTGTATAAATTAGGAACTATGGAAACTACTAAACAGAACCAAAACACAATGAAACAAAACAAAAGAAAGAAAGAACTATATGTTACATAACTTTAGGAATAGCATATTAATACAATAATACAGGCAATATTAAACAGTATGCCAATTATATTCCTACATTTTCAGGGAGGGTTGAATACTTTAAAGGACGTTTTGTTTGCTCTAATATTAAATGTAAAAAGCAAAGGGCATTTGTGACTCGCAATCTGTCAAGGTTCATCTCATGCAGCATTAAATATAATTTTGTTTAACACAGTTAGCTATATAGCTATTTAAAAAAAAAAAGAGGTTTTAATGATATATTTTTTGATATGTAAATATATGATCAAGTGATACATAATGACAGTATACTTGCCATGCTTTTTCGATCTCCTGCCAATACTGATACTGTTGCTATGATTACCTCCTTTAGGGAACTTCGACTTCTGTTCTTTAATGAATATTTGACGGTGACAGGTAATGTAACTTTGCTTTAAACCTTTAAAAAATATATATATTGATTTAACAGGTGGTATATACATACTTTTTTAAACTTTTTTATGTAGGAGCTTAATGTGACCGTTCATATTTATAATTTCTCACCTTAAACCACCAATTTGAAAACATAACGATGAAAAATTACAGGTCTTCACATTTTGTCACAGTCAAAACATTTCAGGTAAAAGAACACATCCATATGTTTGCATAAAGTAATGGCAGGCTCTGCATTTTTACAACAAACCCAGCCGTGCTGGTTCAGTTTAAAGAGGTCAAACCATGCAATCTGCTACATGAGTAAATATCACAAGATCACAAACTCTTCAGTTGAATTTTAAGTCTCTGTCTGTTTTGCTGGGTGCATCATGCTCTTTGAGTGACAGTTTCATGTTTGAGATTAATCTGTTTCCCAACATTGCCTCATGTGGCTGTATTCTTTACCTCCTTTTCCAGCTCTGAAGGAATGGCTGAAGCACTTTTCATCATTCTCTGAAAAATTGATTTTCCCCTGACAAGCTCATAACACTCAGTTTCATCTGATGCAATGCCAGTTAACAGGTAAACTCCACTCCACACTCCTCTGCAAACCTAAGGCTAGAATACCAATTAAATAAAAAAGAAATAATTTTTTTTGTGTGATATTTTATTATGTTTATCTCTTGTAAAGGTGATAGAAAAAAAAACAATCATCAGCAGCTTTTGCTGGGAATACAAGTTATTTCTAGACAGATTATATTGATTGCCTCGTGCTGTTTTCAGATCTAAACCAAATAAACATCCACATCGTGTTTCACTCTATTGCATCAATGTTACAGCTTTGTGTTTCAAGTGGTTACAGCATAATCAAAGTCGAGCTGAGCTGAGGGTGAGCATCACAGGGCGCTACGTACTGCTCTTCTTCAGACATCCGAATTTGGGGACAACAGGAACTCTTTGAGGTGCACAAAGGAAATAAAGCCAGCTGAGTAAAGTGCATATTGTCAAACAAAGTAAACTGTTATCTTGACAGGCAAGGCAAAGGGACTTTAAACATTCATTCAACTTCCTGTCCTCCCACTTCTTCTGCTTCATGTAATTAGCTGAGAGCAACAATGAACTAGATGTCAGTTCTGGAGCTTGGATGTGGTACTTTTCCCCACAGGGTTAGTTCTGTTGCTCTGCAGTGCTGGTGCAGATCCAAAGGCTCGGCACCTTAGGATGTCAGAAAAAAAGTTTAGAGCAGGTACCTCAAACAGATTTTTAAACAAAACACTTTAGACAGAGCAAAGTGCACAACACAATCTCACAGCAATTCACAAGTATTTTTTACGAGGTGGCTAATTTATATGAATTCGTACGACCTCACTGGTAAGGTTTTGTGAGATTTGTTTAGACCCCAGTGACAGGTAAGTTTAGTAGCGGGATGGTCCTTCCTAGTGACTAATTCATACTAATTTGTATGATTTGAATCATATGAATTTGTACGAATTAGCCACCTTGTAAAATGTGAATTGCTGTGAGATCGGGTTTGAAGAGCCGCATTGAACAGAGTACAATTTATGTACAATTATGTTATTCCAGAAAGCAGGTTATGTGCCATACCTGGGTATGTTTAAGATTAAGTAAGCGGATAACCTCAACTTTTGGTTACAAAAATTGAGGTAACTTTCAGGGTGTGTAAGTAGCCATAGCAACTTACTTTCTGAACATAACCTGATCCGGAGCAGGTTATGTTCCAGGGTTAGTTTGCTTAAGAGGTATTCAGATGTGTGTTATATATGTGTTATATAATATAGTTATATCAATATAACTAAGTTTGTTATATAGTTACAGTTATATAATATACAATGTTATATATTAATTCTAAAGCACTATTTTAACAAGGTAATGTTTAAATATTAATTCAATTCAAATATATTTATTATTTATTTAATTGTCATCTCACACATGGATCTGCATTGAATTAATTAGCATCAGACAAACAATATAATCATTATTCTCAGTGAATAAAGATTACTTATTAAACGAAAAGATTGAAGAAAAAATTATTGCACAACCACCAAATAGGTGGCGATGTGCACTAAATAGGTTACGTAAATCACCATTAAACAAAAGAAGAAGGAAGTAGAATGGCACTCTTTGTCTTAGCGTCTGTGTCCATGGTGAATCATCGATTTGTCGCTCTGTTGAGAATGTCTTGTGTGTTAACTGGGAACATACTCTGAGTTGTCTGAACTTACTCACGGACACATTTTTGGAACCATCATACTTCAAGTCAGTAAGGTTTAGGTTAATAAACCAAGACTATTTGACTATGACTGTTTGTCAAATACACAGATCAGAGACATTTTCATTCAATACTTTCTGCTTAATATAGCATCTGTTTGTACAAGGAAAAAGTTCAACATAAGCCAATAGTATCAACGATGTGGGGTCTACGTTTTTTATCAGTTTTATTTTGATAAACATGACACAATATAGCATCGCGACTACATGAAAAGATGTTTTACTGTTATAAAAAAACTGATTTGTGAGCATTAGTGGAACTGAAGGTTTTAGAATAAACACAAAATGCACATGATCTCTGTCATGAGGTGAATCCGGCCAATCGTGGAACAGCCGTGTCATCATCAGAGCTTGTGCAGCTGCTCTGGATAAGCTGCGCAGAATAAACTAGCCGGCTGCTCTTTAATGGCATATGTTACAGTCACATGGCGCTATAATAGGAAATGTTTCTTGAGCATAAGAATATTAGAATGATTTCTGAAGGATCATGTGACACTAAAGACTGGAGTAATGGCAGCTGAAAATTCAGCTTTGTCCTCAGCAATAAATTACATTGTAAAATGTTAAAATAGAAAACAGTTATTTTATTTGTCATTTTAATTGTAATATTTCACAAAATTACTGTTTTTATTGTATTTTCTACCACCATGTGATAATTAATATATTTCTGTCATGACAACTCTTTTATAAACAGCAGTTTATAAATACAGCTGTAAATGCTTTATTATTGATTTATAAGCATTTTTATTGAATTTTGATGTTATATGTCCAAAATGGATATTTATTTATACATCTAACTCCATGCAGCTGTGAGGCAATTATACTTTCATATTGCTTTAGTGGCATTGCTATATATATAAATATATATATAACAAGGAGGCGAGTTTTCTGAACCCAAGTGCAGTCTTTATTAAACTCAAAGACTCAAAACAAAACACCCTGTGACAGTTCTCCCCCTCTATGGGCGGCCCCAGACGCCCAAACAAAACCACAACACCCACAAAAGTCTAGGGGGTGGTCATGGGGGAGGGACGGCGGGCCAGGCCCGTGCAGAAGCACCAGACACGGTGCATGGCTTGGACAGGCCTGGGAGTGTTGGCGGACCTGTGCCTGGGAGCGTGGGCGGACCTGGGCCATGAGCCGTGGGCGGACCTGGGCCATGAGGAGTGGGCATGGGCGGACCTGGACCATGAGGCGTGGGCATGGGCGGACCTGGACCATGAGGCGTGGGCATGGGCGGACCTGGACCATGAGGCGTGGGCATGGACGGATCTGGACCATGAGGCGTAGGCGTGGGCGGACCTGGACCATGAGGCGTAGGCGGACCTGGACCATGAGGCGTGGGCGGACCTGGATCATGAAGCATGGGTGGACCTGGATCGTGAGGCATGGGCGGACCTGGATCGTGAAGCATGGGCGGACCTGGATCGTGAAGCATGGGCGGACCTGGATCGTGAAGCATGGGCGGACCTGGATCGTGAAGCATGGGCGGACCTGGATCGTGGAGCGCGGCCTTCCAGGCCTTCTCAGGGTATCCACTGCCCCCCCCCCCCCCCAGGACTATGGGGTCATGGCCAGGAGTCCTCTCTGGACGCTGGTCTGGGGCTGGAGCCCCCTCAGGACGCTGGTCTGGGGCTGGAGCCCCCTCAGGACGCTGGTCTGGGGCTGGAGCCCCCTCAGGACGCTGGTCTGGGGCTGGAGCCACCTCAGGACGCTGGTCTGGGGCTGGAGCCACCTCGGGACGCTGGTCTGGGGCTGGAGCCACCTCAGGACGCTGGTCTAGGGCATGACCCTGGGCATGGACAGGAGACATGGCCTGGCTCTGGACGCGGACAAGAGACATGACTTGGCTCTGGACGTGAGACGTCGCTTGGCTCTGGACGTGGACATGAGACAGGGCTTGGCTCTGGACATAGACCGGGAACGTGGCTTGGCTCTGGACGTGGACAGTAGACATGGCTTGGCTCTGGACGTGGACAGGAGACATGGCTTGGTTCTGGACGTGGACCGGACTGTCTGGGGTGGAAGGTACTGTGGGATGGCGGGGCTCCTCCTCTGCCAATCCCACAGTAAAAGATGAGCCACTCAAACGAAGGGCATGGTCGATGTACTGGGCCAGGGTCCACGCCACAGTGCTCTCAGGCATCAAATAACTTAAAAAGTCATTGAGACCATTAAGGAACATGCCCTTGAGGGCAGCATCATTAAAGTCCACATAGTGAGAGAGCTTACAAAATTCCACAATATAATCCTCTACTGTGCGAAGGCCTTGATGGAGACGCAGGAGACGGACTGCTGGGTTCATTGTTGAGGTCTGATATTCTGTAACAAGGAGGTCCACTGGAGGCGAGTTTTCTGAACCCAAGTGCAGTCTTTATTAAACTCAAAGACTCAAAACATAAATCAAAAATGCAAAACATACGACTTGACCTTGACTTTGACTTTGACTTTGACTTTGACTTTGACTTTGACTTTGACTTTGACTTTGACTTTGACTTAAAACTCTCCAACACAGCGGGTTATCACATTCATTTAATATCAGACCAAGACACACGGCAAACATGAGTGTTTAAATACACCATGACTAAAGACCGGACAAGGGACACCTGTGAACAATGATTATCCAATGAACCAATGACATGACAACATGAGGGCATGAGAATCACATGACAAAAACCAGGAAGTGCATGGCTGTCACAGACACGTCAGGCTCCCACGCCATCCAATCACAGCGCACACCTTCACCAGAGTACTAATCACGATCACCTGCATCCCATCAGCACAGCAATCACCCACAGCACAAAAGACACTCTCTCACACCCAGTCACTGTTTGGTCTCGTTAGCATGTAGTTTTGTTACCGCCATGCTCACCTTACGGACTTCCACAACCCTTACCTGTCTCCTGAGTGATTCCAAGTCTCCATCGTGTTCCCTCGTCCTGTGTGATCCTCCAGTGTCTTCCTCGATCCAGCTCTGTCTCCACCCCGCTACATCTGCAAGTACAAAGACTGGTCATTCCGATATCTTCATCAGACGCCCACGAACTTCTGTTCCACACACCTGCACATCCGTTCACATCTTCTGGTCTTCAATAAACATCATTAACTTGTACATCTTGTCTCCGTCCCTTCTGTTATGTAACAATGGCAAACTAGAAACATAGACAGTGAACATGGCAAACTTAGAAACATAGACAGTGAACATGGAAAACTCAAAACATGAAACATAACCAAAACACCCTGTGACATATATATATATATATATATATATATGTATGCACATTGACATAGATACAGTCTGCAATCATATAGGCCTATACATTTTAGTGGGAAGGAAAACATTCCAAATGAATTGTATTTATTTATTGTAATTAAATCTAGAAATAAAGTATGCTGCAGATAGAAATATGTTTAGAAGTGTGTGATTCTGCAGGTGTTTCTTTATATCTTGATTTTTTTTTCAACTGACTAGCAAAAAAATACCTATTTTTTTAAAAATTGTATCCAGAAGGTTTTTATGCATGTTTGTAGAGTACATTTTGTGTGGTGTGTGTGGACATATTATTGATGTCTCTTTAAAAGTAGCTAAAATAGTAGGCATGTTTTCTGCCAAAGTACAATATTTTTAAATATAAGCACATTAATGGAAGTAAAAAAAGAAAAAAGACAAAAAAGAACTTGCAGTTTCTCTGTCTATTGTATTTGATGTCACAGCTTAGGATGGCCATATCTGTGAATCATGTGTGATTAGTTAAATGTCATTTAGGCTCATTTAGGCTCACAAAAAACGATTGTGCCCCTATCTGAAACAAAAATTCCAAATCAAATACTTCTGGGTGGTCCTTTACCAGCTGACAAAATCCATTGAGATGAATGGAAAAGTTAGCGGATAACTCTAGTCCTGTGTGCCAGATATAAATGTATTTTAATGCTGGAATGTGGGGCAACCACAGCCATGAAAACAGTACTGCAACCTTGTGATATATCAAATGGCTGTGGCATATTTGTTTTTGATATGTGCATTATGGTAAACTATGCAAATTTCTTAGTGTGCTGCAAGTACTACTTACAGCATACAAAGAAATGTAGCATAGTTTACCATAATTGCTGCCAAAATTGTGTCACTTAGATACATGCTTTTGCTGTTGAATATGTCAAAAGGTTGCATCACAGTTTTTTTTTTTTATTGTTTCACCATTAGTCAAACAATGATTCACAATCCTGGAATTATGTTTCTTATCACTGACCAAGCTTTCAGGCTTACATTTGTTTGGCCCTTCACTTTGGCCCTGCATTCTGTGTGACAAATCTCTGCTGCTGGAGACAGGGCATCTCAAGGTGACGCTAACAGTCGAAAGAGAGAGCAAAACAGACGTTCAAGTGCACCCAAAGCCCCAGCGAAGGGGAAGCTTAGGGACCCTGCTCTGCGCTTTAACACCAGCTTTATTCACGGTTCACACATACAGAGTGCCATATTGGGAGGAATGTTTCCACCTTCACCCAGGGAAAATCCTAGAAATACCAGCAGATATATTTTTCATATGGCTACAGAGGAAGAGAATGTCTTTAAAATGGTATTCTGTGAAAAATACAGTCATGGATCACACTTACAAGTCTAGATCTATATATATGATCACATTATGAAATAAATGTTTTTCTCCAAACGTTGGCCACAATTATTGGCACCCCTAGAATTTCACAAAATAAAAGCTTCACAAAATAAAAAGTGTCTGTAAGAAAATAGCTAAAGCATTGATAAGGGCAATAATTAAGAAGTTCCAATCAACTAAAGATGTTATGAATCTGCCTGGAAGAGGACGTGTGTCTATATTGTCTTAATGCAAGACGAGGAGGAGAGTTTGAGTGGCCAAAGATCTTTAATGTTGTGGGCCTATTTTTTTGCTGGAGGTCCTGGACATCTTGTTCAGACGATAAAAAAAAAATCAAAAGCCTCTGCTAGAAATCTTATAATGGGCCATCCATCAGGACAACAATCCAAACAAACATCAAAATCAACACACAAATGTGTCACTGAGCACATAATGAAGCTTCTGCCATGACCACGCCAGTTCCCTGACCTGAACCCTATAGAAAATGAGTGAGGTGAACTGAAGAGAAGAAGCACCAACATGGATCTGGGAATCTGAAGGATCTGGAGATATTCTGTATGGAGGAATGGTCTCTGATCTCTTGTCAGGTGTTCCCCAAACTCATCAGGCATTATAGAAGAAGACTCTGAGCTGTTATCTTGGCCAAAGGAGGTTGCAGAAACTATTTAATAAAAGGGTGCCAATAATTGTGGCCAACGTGTTTTGGAGAAAAGCATTTATTTCATAATGTGATTTACCCCCCACTTTCAATTCTTTTTCTTCAATGAAAGGTTAGATTTCTGTGAATTTTTGGAATAAAAGATAAAAAGGATAAACAATGCAGATTTATTTTTACAGCCATATTTGATCATATTTACCAGGGGTGCCAATAATTCTGACCACAACTGTATATATGTTTAATATCTGTCACCAGTGTGCACATTATTTAATGGCTCAGGGGGTCGACTGTTTATAGGAACATAAACTGACAGCAGTTTTTGGGCATGATCTGTCAAATTTCTTTCATGTAGTGCAAATTGTCCGCTCCATAATTCAAAAACTTAGCTGTCACTTTATATATAGATTGTAACCAGCAGTGATTTACAGGTGCACACATATGTAAGTATACAAATCTGTGTATCGAGCCTCAGTTGGTTTAGTATGTGAAGGTGAAGATTGCACTCTGCAGCATATGGTGCATTTTAATTGGATATGTTCTTAAGCAACACAATGGAGAACTTTACACACTTATGCAGAGAATGTATGAAAGTTTGTTGAAACAATGCTGTAAGACTTCATCGACCAGATTGGTGATTCAGTGGCAGGTTAGAATAAAATATTTCTATCTCTGCGTATAATTATTGCATTTCGGCTGGATAAATATTACCATTTTCTACGTTTTTTTTTGTTTTTTTTACATTAGTCCACAAACACACATGTACATTCTGTATTCTAAATATGTGAAAACTAGTTGTCTAACTCTCTAGCTCTCACTGGATGATCCTCTAGTTCACATATCATTTAAAAAGGCAGAGTTCTGCTGGTCTTTTATGGTACTGCAGTGTGTTTGGCATTCATTGTGGAGGTGCAGTAAATGATGGAAACACTGACATGGGTACTTGTATATATCACATGTGTCAGTCCGGCATGACCTCAAGGATCATATCCATTTTCAAACATCACAGCTGCAAATGCAAATCCAATACGCATTCATCTTCTGGAAATGATATATGCATACCTTTTTATTTTTTTTTTGTACAATAAATCAAAGGCAGAGATTGGGGGTGGAATAGGAGCATAACTTAGGACTGAACATGTGATTTGATATGCACAATGGCTCAGATGTGTCAAACACATGCAGAATTTGACACAGGATGACAGAATTGTTATTTTTGAATGGTAAACTCCCAATGACTACAAAGTGAGGCAATACATGTATATAAATGCTGTTGTTCTGCTATTGTCTCTTGTTTTCACAATTATTATACAGTATGAGAGGCTGTGTGTGTGCGTGTGTGTGTGTGTGTGTGTGTATATATATATATATATATTTATTAGGGCTGGGTATTGACACAAATTTCACAATTCGATTCGATTTCGATTCACAAGCTTGCAATTCGATTTTGATTCAATTCGATTCAATATATTCAATATCGGTTATTTTGGATATATATCTGGTACAATACATGGCAAATTTTCTCAAGGAAAACAAATCTCTTAACTAATGTTGTAAACTATGGGAGTCAGTTGTAGCTTAGGCTACATTAGCCTACTATAGTATTGAAGGTAAAAATTTACTTATTTGTATACAAACACTTAAATGTTTATTATAAAAATTTTAGTTTTTTTATACAAAGTTATATGAAATATAAACATTTAAATGGTGGCTGTCATACAAACTTGCCAGATTTATTTAAACATGCATTAAATATTGCATGAAAAATTATAATGATTATGTAATATGGTGCATATATTTAGCAAAATGCTCCTTTCTGTAGTTCATTTTTCTAGCTGACTAACGAGTTTATGGACACTGAATATGGTTTTTCTGAGGTAAATGTGACATTACGCGACACTTTGTTTACAAGCTGTTTTACTGACGTCTTTCCACGGTTGAAACACTGATTGAGCGATTACATGTGACGTGATACGGATTTTGGTAAGTTTTACTTTATCTTTTAACACACTTTCAGATGCCCATTCATGTTTATTTCGTGCTGTAACTGGTATTAAGGCGGAAGAGAATATCAGTTAATGTGTGCTCCGCACTGCCACTTCCCTTGAGCTGAGCTGCGCCAGAGCGATCTCACGCCACAGTGCCAAAACAGTATTTATGTTTTTGGATTTCGTAATAAAAAGGACATAATTTGAAATCTGAGACTTTGTTTCATATCAACAGTAACAAAGCACATAGATAATTGGTCACAGCAGAGTGTTGTGTATGTTTGGCAGCAGCAATAACTTGCAGCAGCATAGCAGATCTATTCTGCCAAGACCAAACATATCAACATTGTCATATCAATTACCATGCCAAACACCCTGAGAGTTGTCATGACTAAAGTTTATTTCTCTTATTCAGAATTTAATAGAGTAGTGAAATCATCAGCACCAGGTCATTATGAAGTGAGGAAGGAAGTGATTGGAAGTCACTTCCATCATTGGAAGTGATAAATAAAAAAATAAAAAAAATAAGATTTGGATGGAGGGAAAGTTACCTGGAAAGCTGGAAAGAGGCTTTAATAATGCCAATAAGGAAACCAGGAAAGGATCATGTCAGGATATACACACTGGACAGGAATTATGTGAATCCAGAAAATCATAGGAGAACTGGAATAGCGCCAAGATGGCTGGGTCTTTGTCCTTAATTGTTCAAGATTAGACGCTGATTGAAATGATGTGTGTGCTTATATGAGGTGCTTGATGAGACGGGTAATAGGTGACAGGTGATGATGGTTAATACCCTGGTGATGATGATTATGGGTACGTTTACATGACAACGTCAAAATGATCCCTGTTCACACAAATCTGCAAAAATGACTAAAAAGGTTGTATTATGGTATTATGCATGCCAGGCCAGTTGTTGGAGAAACACCCCACGAACACATAATACACATGTGTTAACATGTAACACGCATGCGCATGACATCACCATTTTCACAGATTTGCGATTTTGTTGTTTACATGGAGACAGTGAAGGTATCGTTTTCAAAACCTTGCACTTTGAAACTTATTTTCAAAAGCTTGCATTTTCAGGCACCCAAAAAGCTGTTGTCATGTAAATAAACGGCCAAACGTATAAAAAGTTTTCCATTTTCCGGTGTCCTATAGGATCGTTATATATAGGATACTGTATGTGTGTATATATATATATATATTACACACACATCGATCAGGCATAACATTATGACAGGTGAAGTGAATAACACTGATTATCTCTTATTCACAGCACCTGTTAGTTGTTGACTTGCTGACTTATTCACCCATTTGTCCTCAAAGTTGATGTGTTAGAAGCAGAAAAAAATGGGCAAGCGTAAGGATTTGAGCGAGTATGACAAGGGCCAAATTTTGATGGTTAGACAACTGGGTCAGAGTATCCCCAAAACTATCTATCAAAAGTGTTCCAAGGAAGGAACAGTGGTGAACCGGCGACAGGGTCATGGGTGGTCAAGGCACATTGATGCACATGGGGAGCGAAGGCAGGTCCGTGTGGTCCGATCAAACAGACAAGCTTCTGTAGCTCAAATTGCTCAAGAAGTTAATGCTGGTTGTAATAGAAAGGTGTCAGAATACACAGTGCATCGCAGTTTGTTGCGTGTGGGGCTGCATAGCCACAGACCAGTCAGGGTGCCCATGCTGAACCCTGTTCACTGTCAAAAGCACCAGCAGTGGGCACGTGAGCATCAGAACTGGACCATGGAGCAATGGAAGAAGGTGGACTCGTCTAATGAATCACATTTTCTTTTACATCACATGGATGGCCGGGTGCGTCGCTTACCTGGGGAACACATGGCACCAGGATGCACCATGGGAAGAAGGCAAGCCGGCGGAGGCAGTCTGATGCTTTGGGCAATGTTAAGACCCAAGGCTGAAAAAACCTTGGGTCCTGCCATCCATGTGGATGTTACTTTGATACGAACCACCTACCTAAGCATTTTTGCAGATCATGTACACCCTTTCATGGAAACGGTATTCCCTGATGGCTGTGGCTTCTTTCAGCAGGATAATGCGCTCTGCCACAAAGCAAAAATGGTTCAGGAATGGTTTGAGGAGCACAACAACGAATTTGAGGTGTTGACTTGGCCTCCAAATTCCCCAGATCTCAATCCAGTCGAGAATCTGTGAGATGTGCTGAACAAACAAGTCCGATCCATGGAGGCCCCACCTCACAACTTACAGGACTTAAATGATCTGCTGCTAACATTTTGGTGCCAGATACCACAGCACACCTTCAGGGGTCTAGTGGAGTCCATGCCTCGACGGGTCAGGGCTATATCGCAGAGTATCAAAGTGGTTTTAGATATGGTAGGGGAACAATAGACCCTATAATACTTTTGGAAACAGAAATAAGGAAAACATTAGTAAATAAAGAAGATAGAAGTGCTTTTGGATATTGATAAAGTGTATGATATATTACGGAAATAAGGATTATTGATAAAGTTAGATCAGTTAAATATTAATGGAAGAATGTATAACTGGATCAAAGATTTTCTCATGAATAGAAATATAGAAGATTGGTAAAAGTATATATAATAATGGTGTGGTAGAGAACTGTACTCCCCAAGGCAGTGTCATAAGCCCATTACTGTTATTATGATCAATGATATATTTGGAAAAGTCAATGGGAATTAGAAAAGTCCTTATTTGCAGATGATGGTTCTCTATGGTGTAGAGGAAGGAATATGAATTATATTGTACGAACAATGCAAACTTCTTTAGAGCAAGTAGAGAAATGGTCTTTAGAGTGCAGTTTTAAATCAGTAGAAAAGACTCAAATGATTTCCTTTATCAAAAAGAAAGTAAGAGAAGATTCAAGTCTGAAGTTGTTTAATAGGATGCTAAATCGTGTCTCAGTAGTGAGATTTTTATGGTTGTAGTTTTATAAACTGACATGGAAAGCACATATTGATAAGATAGTGGAGTAATGCAAAATAGTTTTAAACGTTATGAGATGCGTGTCAGGATGAGAGTGGGGTGCAGGCAAAATGGCATTGAAAACTATATATACACCACAATGATCAGATCAGTGTTTGATCCTCTTCCATCCTCTCCAATATCAGCATTACAGGTAGAATTGTGTGAGTTGCCTCTCACTATAAGACAAAAGCAATTAGGGTTTACTTGTCAAGTCAGAAAGAACATCATCTTACAAAAAAAGTATCAGTAATACGGGAAAGAAAAAAGTAACAGTTTTAGTCAGATAGTGGAGAAGATGGTGAATAAAGTATTTCTTTAAACCCATGTATGCTTACCTAGAGTGATATGGCCATTGGTACCATTATGGATTCTTCCATATCCTAATGTGCATTTAGCTTTGTTAAAAGAAAGGCAAGTATGAGGACAGACTGAATTGGATGCAGGTGTAGTGAATAATTGCATTACGAATAAATATGGACAATATACATAGATATGTACAGATGCATCAAAGGATCCAGAGAAAGGTCAAGTGGGAATTGCATACTGTAAACTGATTAGGGGTTAACTTACAGTAAAAAAGACAATGGCTCACTAGAATTTGACTTAGATTACTTGCACGATCACTTTAGGCCAGATTAATACCAATCAGAAGACACAAGAACTTGTAGGAGGCAAAGGCACACACACGCACACGTATATGATTTAAATGCACTTATTTAAACGGCAAGATTGAGTTTTTTCAGATTTTTGTCAGAATACACAAATTGCGTATGTCAACACTGTATAGTAGGCAAAAACAAAGCGAAAGAAATGTAAATAAAATGTCAAGGAACTGAAAAACAGAACAGACGGCAGGCAAAGATGCAGGATCAAAAACACAGGGAAATTAATGAAAATAAACATAAATCAGGAACAAAATAACACTGAGGAAAACACAAAAGAAAACACAAGGAACAGAGAACACCTGCATTACATTAAACAACGACCGACAGAGAACCAAAGAAAACAAAGGATAGAATATATATATACACACATACACTAGCTAAACGAGAGAACAAGGGTGAATGGGAAACACCTGGGGAAACTAATCAACATGAAAAACTACAAGAACTACAAAACCTCCACAGGAAACAAAAGAACACAGAGACAATGCACAGATAAACTTTAACATAAAAGTCCCACAGAGCACCAGATACACAGAACAGATATGACAATACACCCCCCCTCTCTGGACTCTTGACAGGGGAGAGAGCCCTCTCTGGACTCTGGTCAGTGGCTGGAGCCATCTCTGGAAGCTGGTCAGAGACAGGGGACATCTCTGGGCGGACACACGGAATTGCGTGACTTTATACAGCACAATCAGTCAAATATACTACCAGGTTTCTGAGGATACAAAGCTTAATGCTAATCGCTGAAGTAACCCTTTAAGTATAGATGCTCAACATTCAGAAATGAGACAGGACATCCTGCTAGAAATCCTCCATTTAATATATAGGTGTCACAACTGCTTTTACACATAGGGTTAAGGATCCAAACCCAGTCTTTATTACGGGGTAATCCAGAATCACAGTACAAAAACAGACAGAGGGTCAAGATCAAGGCAAGCAGTACAAAAACTAAGCAGGAAACAGGGTAGTCCAAGAAACCAAGTGTAACCTGACTACGGCACCCAGGTTGTCTTCCCCTAGGAAAAAAAAAAAAGAATTGAAATAACCCAAAGAAAATTACAATAATATGAAGGACCCTGCTGGTTCGGATTGGGTTAAAGACAGATGCGAGTTCCAAAATTTCACAAGAATCAGTAATTGATGAATTGAATCAGTCTAAAATGAGTCTCAAACAGTTTACCAATTAAATACCCACAGTTAATAAGAGACCATAGAGCAAACGTTCACAGAAGGGACAAACCACACAGCAAATCAGTGAATAAATTAAAGCAAGTGACAAACCAATGAGGAGAAAAAAAAAAAAAAAAAAAAAAAAAAAAAAAAGGAAAAAAAGAAATACTCTCCCCTTCTGTTAAGCGTCAGTATCACAGCTCCTCATTCCAAATGCAAATATACACTGGCAAAGAGACTAGGCATAGAAAATGAAACGAAAAATACATAAAATCTAAACAATTTAAATGAAAAGTAATATTTAAAACTGTTCTGCTTCAGGGCACAAAGATAGAAGCATGCCAAGTTAATATAATACAAGAGACAAAAATCTTCCAATACTTTCACATATCATACAGACCGATAGAGCATAATTTACGCAGTAGATCAGCGGTTCAAACAAGAATGTCCACAGCAGTCTGACAGTCAGCTGTACGAACAGGGCGGTGAAACAGCAATACAGAACGGGAATATAAAACAGGTCTATAAACAAAATCAGCAGCTAGCTCACACAGGCCGCACCTGAAAAACAAAAACCAAATAGTGAAAACGTTTCAAATAATTTCTCCCTTCCCCAGAAAAAGAATCCACAATTAAGTTTCTTACCTCACAAGTGAGATTGTTAGACCATTGTAACTTTACGCTACCTGCACTCGTCACTTCACACATCCCTAGTAATAAACACATATTTAGACTGATCTGCGACTGGAAAAGGAATAAAACAGGCGGCTCACCAGGGGAAAACAACAAGAAACAGAACTGAAAGACCTTTTCTGTCCAAGCAACATGCACACAGGAGAAGAATCAAAACGCCACAGTTGAATTGCTTTTTATAAAGCCACGAACACACAGCAGTAATTGCGCAGCACAAGTGTAATCAATATCAGGACGCAGCTCCACGCTAGTGGGCGTCTCTTCCCATTTGAAGCACACGACCATTGAAAGGAAACAAATAATAAACCCAAAATAAATATAAACAAACTTAACCCATCACACAAGCAAAAGATCCAAACCATGAGACGGGGGAAACCAGAGAGAGAGTGCTCAGAGATGTAATGTAGACACATACAAGACTTCGCAATCAATGACAGAGAACATATAACTCATCGGCAAAGCCTAACAAGCTAATGTTGCACAGCTGAAAACAATCAGGCCTAATGAGTCCAGGCAATGGGTTCTGGGAAATGCAGTTTGTGATAGATAGCAATGGACTAGATACATTATTTTATTATACATATATATTATTTTATTCCTGTAAGTAATGTGCATTGCTCTTATTTTGCTCTTCACTTCTGCTTCTCTCCTTTCATTCTGCAAATATCTTACTTCTTGTGTCAATCTTTATATTCTGATCATCACAGTCTTCATCTTAGGTACAATACTTTGGATTTTATTATAAACTATTATTTATTTGATCAATTTGTTTGTCTCTATAATTTTACATTTTTACTTAATAAATGTGTTATTTCTTACTCAAATTTGTTATTTGACCTAATCATTGGTTGTCTGCCTGGATATCATTGCATCACTAACCATTGAAGACTGTGAAGCAAAACATAAGTCAAGTGAAGTGTGTTTTGTTGGGATTCCTCTATATATAGCGTGTATACATTGGAATGAAATGGCGTTTCATCAGGACCATCTTTTGTTGACTAAACTCAATATACACTCACCTAAAGGATTATTAGGAACACCTGTTCAATTTCTCATTAATGCAATTATCTAATCAACCAATCACATGGCAGTTGCTTCAATGCATTTAGGGGTGTGGTCCTGGTCAAGACAATCTCCTGAACTCCAAACTGAATGTCAGAATGGGAAAGAAAGGTGATTTAAGCAATTTTGAGCGTGGCGTGGTTGTTGGTGCCAGACGGGCCGGTCTGAGTATTTCACAATCTGCTCAGTTACTGGGATTTTCACGCACAACCATTTCTAGAGTTTACAAAGAATGGTGTGAAATGGGAAAAACATCCAGTATGCGGCAGTCCTGTGGGCGAAAATGCCTTGTTGATGCTCGAGGTCAGAGGAGAATGGGCCGACTGATTCAAGCTGATAGAAGAGCAACTTTGACTGAAATAACCACTCGTTACAACCGAGGTATGCAGCAAAGCATTTGTGAAGCCACAACACGCACAACCTTGAGGCGGATGGGCTACAACAGCAGAAGACCCCACCGGGTACCACTCATCTCCACTACAAATAGGAAAAAGAGGCTACAATTTGCACAAGCTCACCAAAATTGGACAGTTGAAGACTGGAAAAATGTTGCCTGGTCTGATGAGTCTCGATTTCTGTTGAGACATTCAGATGGTAGAGTCAGAATTTGGCGTAAACAGAATGAGAACATGGATCCATCATGCCTTGTTACCACTGTGCAGGCTGATGGTGGTGGTGTAATGGTGTAGGGGATGTTTTCTTGGCACACTTTAGGCCCCTTAGTGCCAATTGGGCATCGTTTAAATGCCACGGCCTACCTGAGCATTGTTTCTGACCATGTCCATCCCTTTATGACCACCATGTACCCATCCTCTGATGGCTACTTCCAGCAGGATAATGCACCATGTCACAAAGCTCCAATCATTTCTAATTGGTTTCTTGAACATGACAATGAGTTCACTGTACTAAAATGGCCCCCACAGTCACCAGATCTCAACCCAATAGAGCATCTTTGGGATGTGGTGGAACGGGAGCTTCGTGCCCTGGATGTGCATCCCACAAATCTCCATCAACTGCAAGATGCTATCCTATCAATATGGGCCAACATTTCTAAAGAATGCTTTCAGCACCTTGTTGAATCAATGCCACGTAGAATTAAGGCAGTTCTGAAGGCGAATAGGGGTCAAACACAGTATTAGTATGGTGTTCCTAATAATCCTTTAGGTGAGTGTATATATGTATGCTGTGATAGGCATCGTATTCCTATAGTTAGACGTGATCAGCTGACAGTCAGCTGATGCAAGCTTGACTAACGTGACCTGCCAGAACGCTATATGCTTGATTTAAATCACAGGCATTTTAAAGGGATAGTTCACCCAAAAATTAAAATCACCCCATGATTTACTCACCCTCAAGCCATCCTAGGTGTATATGACATTCTTCTTTCAGACAAATAAAATTGGAGTTATATTAAAAAATGTCCTGGCTAATCCAAGCATTACAATGGCAGTGAATGGCAGCCCAAAATACACTTTTTTCGTAAGCGCGTGCACAGCACGTAAATGTCCTGGATGTATGTAACTACACTCTCTGCGCTGTTTTCACTAGCGGTGTTAATTCAACACTTTAACTCATTACTCCTTGACTGTGGTATGTATAAATAAGTGAAATAAATGTGTTCATATCTAATTAGAGTGTGTTGTATAAATCAGCTGTACAGAGTAAATTATGTTTAGTTTACTGCAGTTTAAAAAATGGAGTATAATAAAGCCTGCAGAAAATCTAGAGCAGTTGTTTCAACTTATGTTTTTAGGTTAAAACAACAATTATACTTGTTCATTCAACAGAAAATCTAGTGCAGTTGTTTCAACATATGTTTTTGAGTTAAAACACTTAACTTTCGGTCTAGTTGAGGACAAGAAAACTTGAAATTTCTTGTTGTCTGGACAATCTAGTTATCTCTACTGAAAAAAAAAAGGTTTAAATAACTAAATCGCAAAAATATTTTTTACAGTGTGGTGCAACACAGAACAGTACGAAAGTGCAAATACACAACAGTGTGAGACTAGTGCCAAAAAATAAATACACAGGAAAATAGATACACAGAACATGGACTGTAAATTGTCAACATAGACTGTAGCTATTTTGTAGTATAGCAGCACAAGTATAGCAGCAATACTGGCAGCAAAAAAACAAGTTCCATAGTATAAAGTGACGGATGCAGTTACTTTATTTAAAGTGCAGTGTGCAGTAGTACTGAGTCTTACTGGGTTATGTGTTCGACTAACTCAGGCATGAGTCTTACTGGGTATAGTGGTATGAGTCTTACTGGGTAAGGTGGTTGACTAACACAGGTGAGTGTTGGGAGGCAGCCGGGTGTTGAGTAATCCGACTGCCTCAGGGAAGAAACTGTTGCAGAGTCTGCTGATGGTGGCACGGATGCTCCTGCACCTTCTTCCAGGTGGTAGGAGGGTGAACAGTTGAGAGTGGGGTGAGTGGGGTCTTCTGCAATACTGATGGCTTTGCGGATGCAATGGTTGTTAAATGAGGTGTCAATAGTGGGTAGAGAGACTCCAATGTTCTTTTCCACTGTCCTCAAAATACGCTGTAGGGTCTTGTGGTCGGAGGCTGTGCAGTTCCCATACCACACATTGAGACAGCTGATCAGGACGCTCTCTATCATCCTTCTGTAGAAGGAGGTGAGGATGGGAGGGGGAAGTTTGGCTCTCTTCAGCCTCCACAGGAAGTGGACGTGCTGCTGGGCCCTCTTGACTAGGCAGGTGGGATTGAGAGTCCAGGAGAGGTCCTCTGTCATGTGCACACCAAGAAACTTGGAGCTTTTGACTCTCTGCACAGTTGTTCCATTGATGTGCAGTGGTGAGTTGTCCGCTTGGGTTCTCCTGAAATCGACAATTATCTCTTTAGTCTTATCAATAATAAGAGACAGATTGTTGTCTCTACACCATTCTGTGAGCTGGTTCACCTTCTCCCTGTACACTAACTCATCATTGTTGCTGATAAGGCCCACAACTGTAGTGTCATCATTAGCAAACTTGATGATGTGATTAGAACTTAACTTTGCAGCACAGTCATGAGTCAGCAGGGTGAACAGCAATGGACTGAACACACAACCTTGGTGTTCAATGTGATGGTGCAGGAGGTGCCGATCCTGACGGACTGGGGTCTCCCGGTCAGAAAGTCCAGGATCCAGTTGCAACGGGAGGTGTTTAAACTCAGCAGGCTCAGCTTTGTTGTCAGTTGTTGTGGGATAATTGTGTTGAATACTGTACTGAAGTCTATGAACAGCATTCTTACGTAATTGCCCTTTTTGTCTAGATGGGTCAGAGACAGATTTATGGTAGCAGATATGACGTCCTCTGTTGAGTGGTTGGGACATATGCGTAATGGGTCCAGTGTGGTGGGAAGACTGTAGTAGTCGGTAGTCATTCAGGCAGGACACAAATTATTTATTGACTGTAGGTTACTCATAGCCCCGTAGAGTTCACTTAGCGATTCCTTAGCATTAGTGCCAGGTGGAATGTACACCGCGACAATGAGCACGGTGGTAAACTCTCTGGGCAAGTAAGTAAGCAAGTAAGCGATGAACAGTATCTTGAAACAATGGCATTCCTGCACCATTCGTTGTTTATGTAAACACACAGACCCCCGCCGCGAGTCTTACCGGACAGTGCTGCTATCCTCTCGGAGCGATGTGTTCTTAACCCATCTAGCTGAATGGCTGCGTCCGGAATGCTGTCGTAAAGCCACGTTTCAGTAAAAATTAAAACACAGCAGTCCCTGATTTCACGCTGGGTAGTTAGCTGTAGTTTAAGTAGGTCCAGTTTATTGTCAAGAGAGTGAACATTGGAGATGAGAATGGATGGTAGAGCTGGATGGCTTGGGTTAGCCTTTAGCCTAGCACTGATGCTGGCTCGTTTTCCACGCTTCTGCTGCCTCACAAACCACTTCATCTTCCGCCCAGCAGCATCAAGCAATACTGCGGTCCCAGGGCCTGGTTCACGTAATAGCCCGAGGTCTCGTAGCTCATCTCGCAGTCCATCATTTATTCTTCCTGAGCTTTGTTATCCAATGTTCAGCAGAATTTGGCGATGGTAGACATATACACCAATGCTTCCAATGTACATCTGTTTGAAACGTTTCTAAATTTGTGTAGGCTACACATAACATGCTACATGCTACCGAGCCACCATTTTAAACCACTTCCATTTTTCAAACATATTAATTCAATCAATCTGCCATTTTATTTTCGAAAAAATATTCCTTTGGCTTGACCATGAGTTCATGCCTATCTCTCTTGGATATAGCAAGATAACCTGGTATGAAAGCAGATGAACTGTGAGACTATGCAGAGCTGCGTTTCTCAAAAGCCATATGAGCTAAGTTGTATATGAGAATGTGAGTATATGGTTACCAAATTGATCATAAAATAAATATGGCAACCATAATGGAGATGAAAGCATATTTAAAATTGTCATTTAAAATGTCACATTTTATAAATCTCTCAGATCATGCCTCTAGGACTGTCAAAGCTATGATTTTGCACTTGTAGTGTATGAAAAATGCATATAAAGTGCAGTTCGGCACAGAGGTACTCTCCGTCCATGTTTTTTGCTGCCGTCATGTAATGTAGAGACACTGGTAGGAGACATAGAACATTGTGTATGTTTTGTAAAAGAGGTCAGTGTGATTGGAATATTTTTCTCAGCACCAGCCAAACCATCCTCAACAGCTCATATGGTCAGTGTAAGTGTTGTGGTTTGTGTCCAAAGCTCTGGATTTATTGCAAAAATTAAAGAATAATCATGACAGATGCGGAACAGAGTGTCCTACCATTTGACAATAGACTTCCAATTAGTGCATTTAGAATAGAGCACTAAAATAGAGCAAAAAAGTTAGAAACAACGCATAGCAGAACAAGAAACATTCATTCAGGACTATAATGGTGTTTGCATATTATAGTAATTGCAGTTGTTCTATATTATATGCACCTTATGTATGATTTGTTTACTATTTGGTTTTAATGGCTGGAATGCTACTGTGAGGAATAACCAGAGACTAGTGGTAGCTCTTTGAAGGATGTGGTTGTACGTTTAATGAGAATTAATGTATTGTGAAAACAAACAGCTGCATACTTTTCAATGCTCTCAAGCTGATTAAATGAAGTGTTTCGAATGAATGGTTCTTCATCAAGTGCTGATCATTTATATGAACACTTCAAAGGGTTTAATCCCAATAGCAGCACTATTGAATTGCCTAAAATACCTGAAAGACTAAATGCTTTATCTTTAGGCAATTTGTAATTTCTTGTTAGACATTGTGTTGGCATTGAAATTTGATATCGATATATAGTATTCCAGATGCACTCTGTTTTTGGAAACTATCTTACAGCTCTATCAACTCAATTTGTGCTAGCCTAAAAACATGAAAGTACACCAGTGAACTGCTGATGTGTTGGATAGGATCCTCATTTCTCCATTGCTTGGGGCATCTGGGAGTGTGGGGCCTTGGGGCATGTGGCCAACACGTAATGCTCATTTACCTACTATGCTGGTGTTTGTTGTGAGCTTCACTAAAGTGTGTATATAATGTGTATCCCTTATCACTTTCACATTCAGTTAGAGGAAGAACAAGACCTTGGGGAGCAGATGCAATTGCTCCCCTGGTACGCATGAATACTAGCTGCGGCCATTTGCACACAACATTTCGATTTTCCCACCACAAAAAGACGCTTTGTGTTTTTCTTTCATGTTTGGCTTCGTTTGACAGCTGAAGTATGAGTAGAAATATGTTGCACTCAATGGAGGCATACAGGCATCCTAAAACATAATTTAAGGATATAAAAATTCACTGTAAAGTCTAGTAAAAATCCACCAAGTAATTGTTTTGCTTTAAAGTTAGTTTAGTAGTTTAGTTAGTTTCTGTATTTGGGTGCGTTGTGAACTTTTGCAAGGTTTTTCTTTATTTGGTTGTGTTGTGAACGTTTGCAGCACGTTTCTGTATTTGGTTGTGTTGTGAACTTTTGCAGCACGTGTTGTCAAACTGATGAAGATGTTTTCTTAATTTGTTGTTTTCTAAATGTGTTTTCTTCAGTTGCAGTTGCATGTTGAACTCTCTCGGTCACCGTATAAGGACCTTCCTTTATATATACACTCACCTAAAGGATTATTAGGAACACCTGTTCAATTTCTCATTAATGCAATTATCTAATCAACCAATCACATGGCAGTTGCTTCAATGCATTTAGGGGTGTGGTCCTGGTCAAGACAATCTCCTGAACTCCAAACTGAATGTCAGAATGGGAAAGAAAGGTGATTTAAGCAATTTTAAGCGTGGCATGGTTGTTGGTGCCAGACGGGCCGGTCTGAGTATTTCACAATCTGCTCAGTTACTGGGATTTTCACGCACAACCATTTCTAGAGTTTACAAAGAATGGTGTGAAAAGGGAAAAACATCCAGTATGCGGCAGTCCTATGGGCCAAAATGCCTTGTTGATGCTAGAGGTCAGAGGAGAATGGGCCGACTGATTCAAGCTGATAGAAGAGCAACTTTGACTGAAATAACCACTCGTTACAACCGAGGTATGCAGCAAAGCATTTGTGAAGCCACAACACGCACAACCTTGAGGCGGATGGGCTACAACAGCAGAAGACCCCACCGGGTACCACTCATCTCCACTACAAATAGGAAAAAGAGGCTGCAATTTGCACGAGCTCACCAAAATTGGACAGTTGAAGACTGGAAAAATGTTGCCTGGTCTGATGAGTCTCGATTTCTGTTGAGACATTCAGATGGTAGAGTCAGAATTTGGCGTAAACAGAATGAGAACATGGATCCATCATGCCTTGTTACCACTGTGCAGGCTGGTGGTGGTGGTGTAATGGTGTAGGGGATGTTTTCTTGGCACACTTTAGGCCCCTTAGTGCCATTGGGCATCGTTTAAATGCCACGGCCTACCTGAGCATTGTTTCTGACCATGTCCATCCCTTTATGACCACCATGTACCCATCCTCTGATGGCTACTTCCAGCAGGATAATGCACCGTCACAAAGCTCCAATCATTTCAAATTGGTTTCTTGAACATGACAATGAGTTCACTGTACTAAAATGGCCCCCACAGTCACCAGATCTCAACCCAATAGAGCATCTTTGGGATGTGGTGGAACGGGAGCTTCGTGCCATGGATGTGCATCCCACAAATCTCCATCAACTGCAAGATGCTATCCTATCAATATGGGCCAACATTTCTAAAGAATGCTTTCAGCACCTTGTTGAATCAATGCCACGTAGAATTAAAGCAGTTCTGAAGGCGAAAGGGGGTCAAACACAGTATTAGTATGGTGTTCCTAATAATCCTTTAGGTGAGTGTGTATATATATATATATATATATATATATATATATATATATATATATATATATATATATATATATATATATATATATATATATATATATATATATATGTTTAGTCTTTTACTTTGTTACAGAGTCTTGTAAGATGTCTTTTTAAAAGGCAATCAGTCACTTACAACTACATAACAAAGAGAAAACGTTTCCTTTTGTTGCTAATTGAAAATGTATTGAACAAGAGATCTGTAGAAATGTTTATTGGCTGAAAGAAACAGTATTTAATTAACAAATTTGGCTAAATACTTAGGGCAAATAGATTAATCTCTTGTTGTTACATTGATGTTTAACTCTTTTTTTTTTACTTATGTGCAAAGCTAATTTTAGTTGTATGAGAAACTATGGTAAAAAGTTGAGAAAATTATAATTATAATAATTCAGTGGTTTCCATTTTGAATCAGATGTGTTTAGGGAACCGCTGCTTTAAAAAACCCAGAAATTAGTACAATGGAAAACCTGTAATGTTTTTTGGAGTAGCATTATTCTCATAATTCAATTATAGTCATTTAAGATAATAACCTTTTGTTTACCTTCCAGGTATTATCATTTAAATTCATTATTTCTGAAATTGAGATTTTATTTCTCTAATGGGAGATAGCAGACAAAAGAAAGAAATACTAATGGTATAAACTGAAGTCTGTTCTATACACCAGCAATTCATTACACATATTTTAGAATCTCTTAATTGTTTATAGTAATTACAGAAGAATTGTACTATACAGATTTAACTGATCAACTACTATAAATGTATGTTACATATATTACAGCATTTTAAAGTCTTGGGACATAATAAAATCCTTTCCAATGTTTTACAAACTTTCTTTCTTGATTTCTTTCTTCTTTACTTACTTTAATTCATACATTCTGCAGTACATTAACTGTGGATGCCCGAACACTACACACATATGAGTAACATTTAATTTCATATTATGGGCATCAATTCCTCCCTTTGCTGTTATAAAATACTGGTGTTGGGTTATGAGGAGTGGCTCACAGTTCCAGTTCATCCCAAAGGTGTTCAGTGGGGTTCATGCCTGGGCTTTAATGAGTTCTTACACCAGACTCAGTAAACAATTTATATATGGATCTCGCTTTGTGTATTGTCAGCATAATAGGGCTCTATTTTACTAAAAACTTTAATCAGTTCATGCTTTGTTAAAGCACCTAATAGTGTTGTGTCTAGCTGAAATAGTCAAGCCCATTTATTAAAAAGGGGTATCCCTCATGTACTGTACTTGATTATTAATTCTCATACATTTGTTGCTTATGGTTTCAGTGCTATAAGACAGGTGTTTTGTAACTGGATTAGTCTATAAGTTATTATTATTATTATTATTATTATTATTATTATTAGTAGTAGTAGTAGCAGTAGTAGTAGTATGTTAGCACATATATTTGACTATACGTGTGCTTGGAAATGAATATACAGTATTTTATACTGAATTGCCTGATTTTGTTTCCCAAAGGGTTTCTGTAATGCCATACTATTTTGGTCAGGTCAATGGGATCTCTTACTGAAACTGATGCAGCTGTCTGACCCAATACTTTACCTCTGGTGGTACTTTATTCAATGTCAGTGTGACATTTGGGGATGTAGCTCCATCTGCGAGCTTCCAAAGGGCCCTCAATAAACTAATGGCTGCCTTCCAATTCATATACTTGCGATAAAAACAGTGGCACCCCTGTCTCTATGCAAAGTACGCAAACATGTGTAATGTCATTTCTAAATCATGCAGGTCAATAATCATGTATGCCAAACTATGGGTGACTTCTCCTGCCATTGTTGTCATTCCTGCAATTCAGATGTTCAGACAGAACATCATGCAGTGCTCGTTTGTGCCCCCTATGTAATGCTAAATATAAACAAATAGCTGTTTTGTTAGGTTTTACCAATTTTGGTCAATACCACAGACCTTCTTTCTCCATATTCTCTGCTTAAAATTCGTTATTACACATGTTTAGTGTTCTTATATTTAAAAAATTTACGTCAAAAAGTAAAAAGAGAACCATCACAAATGTCTCCTCTTCCACTGCACAAGGAATTATTGTTTTATTAGTGGTGCTTGCTGAAACCACATTCTTCTTCTGGACAAAAATTTCGGCGCGTATCTCCTCCCACACCGTTTGTCACAGACCCACGAATGAGGCGTCAAATCGTGCGGCCTATTCGGGAATGGTGTGCTATATCTTTTCTAAGGGATCGGGGGTACGATGTTTGCCCCGGGGGCAAAAAAGTAGCCGAAAAATCCCATTGACTTAACATTGCGGCGAACTTTAACGAGTCATAGCTCAGAGCGAGGATTTCGTAGAAACTCGTGAGTTACCACATTTCAAGAGGCTGGCAGGCTCTATCAGAACATACATCGCAATGGGGTATAAGTTGTACCCCTGGGGGGCAAGAGCGGCCCAAATTTCCCCATTGATTTACTATGGGGAGGGACGTGCCATTAAACGCATGTTTTTCATACTATGGTAAATTGCATAGGGATTTTGTATTGACCATAGCTCTGGCTCACAGTGTCACAGAGACAAGGGGGTGGGCTCAATTTACTCAGACAGCCAATCACTATCTCAGGATCATCGTGAAGCTATCAAGCCACGCCCTAGCAACCATTTAGAGCTCCCTAGCAACTGATCTCATAGACTTCCATTGAAAGAGATCAAAGGGATATCTTTGGATAGAAGTGTCATAGAAACATGAGGGTGGATTTGTTTGACTCAGGGCATCAACAGCCAATCACAAATCACCTTCAGCACATCCTAGCCACGCCCTAGCAACCATTATCAAGCACCCTAGCAACCCAAATGCACAGAGGGATATCTTCACATCTGAATGTCATAGAGGCATGGGGGTTGGTTTATATCCTTCATACTGGCAAGGAGCTTTTGGAGTATCATCACTGGATGCTGCCAAGCCACTCCATAGCAACCAAACAGAGTACCCTAGCAACGGTTTAGCAAGACCTATATCTCTGCATCAGAACATCATAGAGACATGGGGGTTGATTTATATCATTCATACTGACAAGAGTATCATCATTGGCAGCTGCCAAGCCACACCATAGCAACCACCCAAAATACCCTAGCAACCACCTAGCAACACCATAGCAACCACCCAGAACACCCTAGCAACCGCCTAGCAACCACCCAGAATACCGTAGCAACAGCCTAGCAACGCCCTAGCAACCACCCAGAACACCCTAGCAACCGCCTAGCAACCACCCAGAATACCTTAGCAACTGCCTAGCAACACCCTAGCAACCATCCAGGATACCCTAGCAACCGCCTAGCAACGCCCTAGCAACCACCCAGAACACCCTAGCAACCGTACAAACACATGAATAAGCCATATCTCAGCTCCACAACATCGTACAGACATGGTGGTTGGCTCTTTTGCATCACAGTAGCAACCGGGTCCCGAGTTTTGCCACGGCAAGCACCACTCACATTTTCTTCAGGAAATGTACATTCTAGTTTTAAATGCTATTGTATGTGTATGAAATCACACATTCTTTTTGCATTAGTCATGCAAATCTTCAACATACTGTTTCTTTGTTTTTCCTCCATTTTTCCGATTTACTACATTATAACAACTGATTATAATGACAACTGGGATTTACAAGTTTGTTAATGACTTTGAGTTATGTGTCCTGTGGTGATAACTCACAGTGCATTTGTTCTCTAATTGCAGTACAGTAATGTTGAAAGTCACCATCATGTGATTTGTGTATGGAATGTTATGTACTGGTGAAATCAAGTATTTATATGAAAGCAAAAAGCAACAAATAAAAGAAACTGTGTGGTACGGCAGATGCAGAGTTGACCTGTTTATGGTTTGTGAGAAATAGTGTTTGGCTTGAATGGGCTATGTGACTATTATGAAGGATTCATGCAAGAGCTAATTTGGCATGCAGATGTGAGGGACTGAATAAAATAAATACAAATTCCTCTCTGAATATTGTTCATATGCCAATGATTACCTCTCTATGTGCACCCCTGGACTAAACCATTACTCTTTCTTGCCTTGTTTACCATAACCCTACATTTTGTTTTAAGATTTTTGTTTCTTGGATGGTTATTTGAATTTGTTAGCTGAGCAGACTGCAGTTAATGTTTGACCTGTTCTCTCACCTTTTGGTTTTGGATTGTTGCCTGGATTTATTTTGTATTAAACCATGTCTGCACTTGGATCTTGACACTGCCCATAGCTCTTTGCATGTACTGTAAGAAAGCTGATAGTGTGTTACATACATTTAGTAATAACTAGTACAGGGGTGCAAATGTCAGTTCCTGGAGGGCCAAATCCCTGCAGAGTTTAGTTCCAACCCTGCTCCAACACAGATACAGTAGGTTACAACAGGGCTAAAGGCGCCTTTGATTTTATTTTCCTCTAAACTACTAGATGGCACAAAAACTTGCCATAGCACTTTCCAAAACATCTTCTTTTTTTAAGATGCACATGGAAATTTGGCTGATCCTTGATGTGATTGCGGGCAGCAGTGCAAAGTTGATTCTGTGCTAATTTGATCTAATATTTTATGTTTTTTAAAATGCTGTAGATTTAAGTAGCAAATGAGAGTCACTAAAATTATTGAATATATTTTGAGACAAATGTCTTAATGATTTTCAGCTTTGTTCAAGGTAATTAAAGCTACAGATGAATATGTAAAAGTATAGTATTTGGGGTAAAAGGCGCCCTTGCTGTTGGGGCTAAAGGCACAATAATTAACATGATAATAAATAGCTGGCAGACTTTTCCATTTGTTGACATGACTAGTTTAGATTCAGAAGGTATGATATTAAATATTGTAACATGTTAACAGTTGTCAGTATAGGGTTAGATTCGACTCTTGGGAGGATAATGAATTCTTGGGCCAAATGGTATGAAGCAGCTAACAGCCAGCACATTTATTGTTTCAGGACAGAGACTCACAACAAGGATGGTTAGAATGACAATGAGCTTTATTCAATGCAGATGTAGGATATAACTTGAATGTGAGTATATATTGAAGTAGAAGAATGGCAAATGGGAATACTATAACTGTATTGCAGATGGTCGAGGAGGTTGTGGATGGCGAGGAAGATGGAGCGCACACACCTGTGCAGGGGCAGGTGGCAGGGGCAGGTGATTAGTATTCTGGTGATAACGATCTCTGTGATTGGGTGATGGTGGAGCCTGGCTAATCTCTAACATTTATTGCACATATAACATAAAAATTATATATATGAAGAAATAAGTTAATATTTTGATATATTGTCCCAACACAACACTACTGAAATGGGAAAAATTGTGCATAACAGGTCCAAGAAACAAAGAAACCAAAAAATAAAGTGTCCAAAAGTCCTCAGGATTCCTTGGCAAGTTGGTGTGTGTAGTGCAAAATGAATGCATATGTTTTTTCCCTACTACCCGGGTAGTGTGTGTAAGAAGTAACAGCTTAATGTAATTGAAAAGAATCCTTCAACGACAATCAGGTCCTTGTTGAACGTCAGCAGTAGGCCCTTCACCAAATCACAGGTTCTGGCTCGCCATAGATCAAGCTCACAGTTGATCATGTCACTGGATGGAATCAGGCAAAAAAAAAAAACTGTCAGAGTTTGTAGAAGTAAAGTCTCTGTTTCGGCCCAGTTTCGGCCAAGCTGTAGCTGCCGGACAGATGGCTTCACATTTGACTTTAGTATACAGAGGAGTTCATGGTTGACTTAAAGACTGTCCTGTGGCTGCAAAACAAGCCCAAACCGTCACCCCTCCACCACAGTGCTGGGCAGTTGGTATAAAGTGTTGGCGCTGTGCATTATGGCCAAACATCTCCATTTTGGTCTCGCCTGTCCAAAAGACATTGTTCCAGAAGTCTTGTGGTTTGTTCAAATGACACTTGACAAACCTAAGCTGTGCTGCCATGTTCTTTTTAGAGAGCAAAAAGCTTTCTCCTGGCAACCTTTCCAAACATGTCATACTTGTCCAGTCTTTTTCTAATTGTACTGTCATGAACGTTAACATTTAACATGTTAACTAAGGCCTGTAGAGTCTGAGGTGTATGCATTTTGCAGGGACGTCCACTCCAGGGAAGATTGGAAACATTTTCCACTTGTGAATAATCTTCAAGTTGGTTGGAAATGGCCGTATAACCCTTCCCAGATTGATGGCAGCAATAATTGCTTCTCTAAAATCACTGATGTCTTTCCTTCTTGGCATTAACACACACCTGAATGTTCCAGAACAGCAAACTGCCAAATCGTCTGCTTTTATAGAGGTGGTCATGCTTGCTGATGATCAACTAATCAAAGACATTTGAATAGCAGTGCCTGATTGCTATTTAGCCTCTTAATTCCTATGGAAGCAGTTAGGGTTGATTAAGATGTTTGATTATATATATATATACATATATACATTATATATATATATATATATATATATATATATATATATATATATATATATATATATATATATATATATATATATATAAACCGATCAGGCATAACATTACATGACAGGTGAAGTGAATAACACTGATTATCTCTTCATCACGGCACCTGTTAGTGAGTGGGATATATTAGGCAGCAAGTGAACATTTTGTCCTCAAAGTTGATGTGTTAGAAGCAGAAAAAATGGGCAAGCTTAAGGATTTGAGCGAATTTGACAAGGGCCAAATTGTGATGGCTAGACGACTGGGTCAGAGCATCTCCAAAACTGTAGCTCTTGTGGGGTGTTCCCGGTCTGCAGTGGTCAGTATCTATCAAAAGTGGTCCAAAGAAGGAACAGTGGTGAACCGGTGACAGGATCATGGGCAGCTAAGGCTCATTGATGCACGTGGAGAGCTAAGGCTGGTCATGTCAAACAGACGAGCTACTGTAGCTCAAATTGTTTAAGAAGTTAATGCTGGTTCTGATAGAAAGTGATTAATCGCATCCAAAATAAAAGTTTGTGTTTACATAATATATATGTGTGTACTGTGTATAATTATTTATATATATATATATATATATATATATATATATATATATATATATATATATAAACACACATGCATTAAGAAAAATATGTTATATTTTTATTTTAAAAAATTATATATAAGAAAAATTATATATACAGTATATACATGCAAATATTTCTTAAATATATACATGCATGCATGTGTGTGTATTTATATATACATAATAATTATACACAGTACACAAACATTTATTATCTAAACACTTATTTTGGATGCGATTAATCACAATACATTTTTCCCCAGCACTATATATATATATATATATATACACACACATACACACACACACATTACAAACAAACATCAATTATATTCAATTATACATATATTATATCTCTATAATTTTTTTTTTTTAATTTTTTTTACTTATTCTTACCTGAAAGATCATCAGAGATAAAATAATTCAACATTTTGCGTTTCAAAGTTTGGTGTCCTAGTTTTGACTGGCTTGACTACCTTCGCCTCAATAAATCATATTATATGTTACAGAAAGAAAAGCTGTTTCATCATTTAATTAGCATAGTTTACATATGAGATAACCAGTTTACAATGACACCAGTTTCCAGTTTCCTTCACATTTCTAGTTTTAACCCCTCTAATTGCCCGGTTTACTTCCATTGTAAGTGAACGACCATGACCATGAATTCTGCATTCATACATTTGTTATTTTTGGTAATATTTATTTTCTTTTTGTTAAGCAAAGTTTCTGCTGTCAACACGAACAATAATAAGAAAATAAAAATATGTTAATAAATGTCTCACTTTGAGCTTGTTCCAATAGCGAAACTCAAACAATCGTGTTTCTGCATTTCAGTGATTGACACAACAGTGTGATATAATCACAACAGTGAACATCTCACCCGCTGACTGAGCTGACTCAAATCACATCCACCACCACATTGGCTAATGGGTTAATGACAGGGCTCTTAATTGACTTAACTGTGGCATCTAGGAATTTTTCTGTGTTTTGAGCGCAGCATGACAACTGACAGGTCCATTAAAGAGTGCATGATGCTCGCTTTGTGAAAGAGCACTCCACTGCAGACATGCCACAGCAAACTACCACAAGCTATTAGTTCTGACCTTTAGCTCCACTGCTGTAACTAATACAGACTCCTGCGGTGCTCTGTTAGAACCTCTAATGCTGCTGATTCTCAGAAAAATATGAAACCTCCTTAATATCTGGGAACCACTAGTTTGATGCAATGGAGACTGTGTGCAGAATATTTTTTACAATACTTCAAATTGGTATTTGTTTGTCAGTAACAACAACAGTAATATTAGCTTATACATTGTGATGAAATGTGTATAAATAACAGATTGGTAATGTTTTTGAGGTATCATGATTAGCAGTACTTTTTTATACAGTACATTGGAATCTCACGTAACTTACAGTATTATTTTAGTATTATGTATTAACTATTATAGTATTTATTAATATTTTTAATTAGCTTTTATTTTTATATTTTCAGGTTTAATTTTCATTTTAAGTTTTTCATCTGCTTTTTATATCTATATATTTTATTTCAGTCTTATTTTTTAAAAACTGGTGATGTCTGTCAAAACCTGTCTGTCATGGACTGCCTGTTTTATTTTCGTTTTCATGGACTTTTATGCTGTATCCCACTTTGCCTACTTCTACTATTCTCTAAAAAGCATGTACTCTTTTTGTGGAGAAAGAAGAGTAGACAAGCTTTGGGACATACTATCACCTCATTAAATTGTATCTTTAACGGTTGCTCTCTGTTGCTTACATGCATCCTGTCACCGTAAACTGGCATTACAGTTAGCATCTCCATATTTAATTTCATGTAATTTCCTTACATATCAGAGAAAAATGTAGTAGCATATTGATCTGCCAGTTGCGGGTCTTTCATGCGTAGACTCTCCTCATATTAATGCATAACTATGCATTTAAAATTGAATGGCCAAATGGAACTTTAAAAAATTGTTGTTGCAGATGAAATATAACACAGATAACATTAAATAAATATTTTTATTAGCTTAAATGTTGATTATTAGTCACTCAAACCCCTTTATCTAAACCTCTCTACTTAACAACTGTTGGATGCGCACATACGCCATATTTTGTAGGTTTTTTTAACACTTTTTACTTGTGTTTGTTGTTTTACTCGTGTTTGTAGTAGTGAACTGAATCCTCCTCCAAAGCGCAATGGGTTGTGGGCAATATTAGCTGTTAGAGTGTGCATGGATCCACACCGGAAATAGTAGACCATCTGGGGACTTCTGGCATATACTCTTTTCAACATACTATGCTATGGGACACACATTATAATCTCACATACTACTTAGGATGGATAGTATGGACATTGGGACGCAGGGCCAGTTTCTCTCAGTTACCTGTTTTCCTATGTTCCAGTTTCTCTCTCTCCGTTTGTTATCCTGGTTTTTGATTAATTAGTTGTCACCTATTTGTCATTGAGTTTACTCACCCGGTGTATTTAAGTTGCTTATTCAGTTCATGGTATTGTTTGTGTGTTACACGCTGTTACGAAGACTTTTTACTTGTGGATTACTTGAGTTTGTTTTATTAAAAATCTTTTGTTTATTTGAACCTGTTGGAACTCTATCATCATCATCAACATCTGGGCTAAACGTGACCCAGTCAGGGTTATGTTTAGTCTGATTGTATTTTAGTTTAGTTTTCCCAAGGTTTCCCGTTTGCCTGTGTTCTCATTCATTGTTCATTTCCATGGTTCCTGATTAATTTACACACCTGTTTCTAGTTTTGTTAATTATTTAGTTCTGTGTATATAAGCGCTTAGTTCCCTTTGTTCAGAGTTTGGTCTTGTTTTTGTCAAGTCTCATGCATCTTCACTGGCCCCACCCAGCTCCAAGTCTCCTACGTCTCCGTTGGTCCCGCCCAGTTCTAATGAGCAATTCCAATCGGAAGTGAGCATCCCTACTCACTCCGAAGGGCAGAACATGACCATAATGATTAAATTACTTCCTTGAAGTGACCATTACATATTCCCTTCGTTAACGGACCTATGGAAGAGCCCTTTGTGAAGGGATTCAGTTGCTCACTTCTACAAATGCCGTCCCCTTCCCAAAGTGCCCTTCAAGGGTGCAAAAACGCATTTTGGAATTCGCCCAAAGTGTCCTGTGTCTCCAATGATCCCACTCAGTCTTCTTCTCCCACCTACTCTTCCAAAGCAAGGCAGTCCTTTGGCCCCACCTCTGCTGATTACCTTCAGTTTCTCGACTCATCCTCTGTTTACCCCACTTTGCTGCATGGATCCTCTTTGTGTCTTCTGGTCTCCAGCTGTGCCTTGGCCGGTCGAGCCGGTCACTCCACCTCGTCCAGACGATCAGTCGTCTTCACCTTGGCTCCTCCCTCCTTCGGGGCATCCTGAGGCTGTCGACTTCTCGGCTGCATTGGGCTTCCCTCCGTATCCACCTTGGTCAGTTGTCGCTCTTCGTATGCCATGGACTTCCAGGCTTTCGGCTGTGTCTCGTCCCTTCGCAATGTATAGTTTATTTACTTTTAAATCCTGTTTATTTAGTCAAGCTTTTTGTCACTGATTGATATTCAATTTCCATTTATACTTTGAAATTTTCACTTTAATCAACAATTAATTTTACTGTTATATTTGACCACAAATGTACCATTTTATTAGATTTTCTCTTTATTTACAGTATAAACAGTTACGTATATGATTTTCTTTAACCTTTTTTCAATACTATATATATATTAAAATATGAAGATATTATAGAAGAAATTATACTTTCTTTGTCACCACAATGATCTATCTACTCCATCACACAAATTGTAAAGAAATTATTTGGAACTTTTGAATAATTGTCTTTATTCTAAAGGGTACATAACATACACAGTTTCTGCCAATCTCATGTTAATCTTGAGTACCTATAGAGTAGTACTGCATCCTTCAAGAGTCTTTAGTTTTATCATATTTATAAAAGACAGATACACTGTACCGATTCTTTCCAAAAACAGCCGAACACATGGAGGTGTGTAGTGGGCGGAGCTAAAGACTCACAAGCGCGCACACACACAATACATCATGGCATTATCCCTGGATAACTTTCGATTCACTATACGTTTGTGTTGTTTACAATCATAGGCATTTACGCGCTGATTGCCAACAAAACACATTTGATGCAGTTTTCACTGCTTCGACTTATGACCGGGAACAAACAAACACACCTGCAGAACACCGTTGCTGCTCCAGAAAAACAAACTGCATCCGTTTCCTTAACGCTGTGTAGAGACTCTGTATAAGGGAAACAGGTCTATTTAGATCAAATGAAATTATTAATTAATTCATAGGGAATTTTGAGAGAGTCTGATTTTGTGGCCGAGCAACTGACTCGTCCAGCGTTCATTTGAACGAGCCATAACTATCAACTCTGCAGTGGATATTAATATCCAAACAATAGTGAAACACTATTTAATAGCCAGGTAACATAGATCAGCAGTTTAAGACATTAAATTCGTAAGCACATAACACAAGAACACTTATCTTTCAATACTAACGAAACTTTATTGATTACTCTAACACGTAAAACTAATATCTAACACAGACACAAACACACGCACACACACATTCACACGAGTTGCAGAAAGGAGGAAAGTGAGGAAAGAATGAGTTTTAAGAGAGTGAAATTAATGAATTGAATGATTTGATGCAGTTTATACACTCACCTAAAGGATTATTAGGAACACCATACTAATACTGTGTTTGACCCCCTTTCGCCTTCAGAACTGCCTTAATTCTACGTGGCATTGATTCAACAAGGTGCTGAAAGCATTCTTTAGAAATGTTGGCCCATATTGATAGGATAGCATCTTGCAGTTGATGGAGATTTGTGGGATGCACATCCAGGGCACGAAGCTCCCGTTCCACCACATCCCAAAGATGCTCTATTGGGTTGAGATCTGGTGACTGTGAGGCCATTTTAGTACAGTGAACTCATTGTCATGTTCAAGAAACCAATTTGAAATGATTCGAGCTTTGTGACATGGTGCATTATCCTGCTGGAAGTAGCCATCAGAGGATGGGTACATGGTGGTCATAAAGGGATGGACATGGTCAGAAACAATGCTCAGGTAGGCCGTGGCATTTAATTGGCACTAAGGGGCCTAAAGTGTGCCAAGAAAACATCCCCCACACCATTACACCACCACCACCAGCCTGCACAGTGGTAACAAGGCATGATGGATCCATGTTCTCATTCTGTTTACGCCAAATTCTGACTCTACCATCTGAATGTCTCAACAGAAATCGAGACCAGGCAACATTTTTCCAGTCTTCAACTGTCCAATTTTGGTGAGCTCGTGCAAATTGTAGCCTCTTTTTCCTATTTGTAGTGGAGATGAGTGGTACCCGGTGGGGTCTTCTGCTGTTGTAGCCCATCCGCCTCAAGGTTGTGCGTGTTGTGGCTTCACAAATGCTTTGCTGCATACCTCGGTTGTAACGAGTGGTTACTTCAGTCAAAGTTGCTTTTCTATCAGCTTGAATCAGTCGGCCCATTCTCCTCTGACCTCTAGCATCAACAAGGCATTTTCGCCCACAGGACTGCCGCATACTGGATGTTTTTCCCTTTTCACACCATTCTTTGTAAACTCTAGAAATGGTTGTGTGTGAAAATCCCAGTAACTGAGCAGATTGTGAAATACTCAGACCGGCCCGTCTGGCACCAACAACCATGCCACGCTCAAAATTGCTTAAATCACCTTTCTTTCCCATTCTGACATTCAGTTTGGAGTTCAGGAGATTGTCTTGACCAGGACCACACCCCTAAATGCATTGAAGCAACTGCCATGTGATTGGTTGATTAGATAATTGCATTAATGTGAAATTGAACAGGTGTTCCTAATAATCCTTTAGGTGAGTGTATGTAACAACAGTCCCTGTGGGTTTTCCTGTGGATTTTAACCTTGTCACTCAGAGTTCATTTAAAGGTCGTTGAGAAGGGGGAATATGCTTTGGCTCTTTGTCTTGAGGGTCAACGAACCTCTGCCATTATCTTGGTGTTGATCAAAGTTTGCAAGGCCATAAAGTACTTAGCTGGGGGTTTTGTCAGCCTGGTGGAGACTGACCGGCGCCCGCTTCAATTATGGGCATAAATTGTGATTTGTTGAGTTGAGTTTTGTGTTGAATTATGTTTGAACGAATCATCTGTAAGATTAATTTGTGTCTGGTGCGCCCTCAAACCTTACAGCTGGGTTATTTGGGTAGCTGAACAAGGTTATCTTTCCCTCACAACCAAAAACACACTTCTTTAGTGATATTGTTGATTTTGTGGTCTAAAAACAAAATGACAGCACTGCCGAAGGCTTCCGTAACTTGAACAAAGCTTGTTGATGATGGCCGTTCTCTTGCTCTCGCTCTGGTTGATGTGCGCATATGCTCATCCTGGGAGAAGTGCCCATACAAGGAATTCCTCCCTTTATGACATCATACAGGGCCATTAAAAAAAACAAAAAAACTTTCCGAAACTTATACGAATCCTGAAGGAGTGTATTTGGCACAGAAATACTCTGTCATATGTCCAACATGTTTTTTTGTAATTTTGGTCATGTTTAGCATTAGAATCCATCTCTTTAACAGTGTAAATAAGTCAGAATGCATGAAATAGCATTAGACCCCCCCACCCCCCACCCCTTTAAGTAGGCCCTGGCAACATCAGAAAAACAAAATTGCTTCTGCATTTAATACAGTATATATACAGTATATACTGTGATGTGTAAATGTATGGTTATTTGGCAACACTGTTGTATCTGAAAGTGCTGAGTCATATTGAGTGGTAGGTGAGAAACAAGACACATTTTGTGAGAAAATGGAAGAAAAGGAGACCAAGCGTATACACTTTCATCCAAAATAATTCCTTGATACATTTTGTAGCATGTTTTGTCCCAGTAATAAACAATACGTGCTGTCAGATGTAATTTTGTGACATCTGTATCCCTTCTCTTATTTTAACACATAGGAGAAAATACAGAAGTCATCAGTATTATAAAATTCTTAATGTGTTACTTTTCATTAAGTTGTTAATGATGCTGCTCATTGTGACGTTCTGGGAATAAAGAGATGGACAAACTACCCACAGACTGTGAGTCATTGGAGAAATAAGCGTTCAATAGCCAATTTTGCTGTGTAGCATCAAGGGTGCTTTTGGGTACGGCAAAGCAATTACCAGTCCAGCTGTGCCAACCTTTTTGCCGTCACAGGCATTCCTTTTCTGCTAAGGTTGCTTGGCTTCTCTTGCTGAAAGGTCAGTGGCCTGCTAGGTGAGTGCAAGCAAAAGTGTTTCAAAGTGGTCTGACTGCAAGCAGGCAAAACTGGCCCTTATTTTCCCATAACATATGGTTTGCTTCTATTCAGATCTGCAGTGACATCTGAAAAATGTAAGCTAAGGGGCCATTTACACAACACCGTTTTCAACTAAAAACCGAAAACACTTTTTATGCTTTTTGGCCATTCATTTGAACAACAACAGTGTTTTGGTGGCCTGAAAATGCAAACTTTTGAAAACCTGTAAAAATGGTGACGGCATGGACATGTGTATGTTTAGTCTATAGGCATGCTCGTTTGAATGCATATGTGCACGGGCACGTAGTCTTTCTTTACAAAGTGACATCGCCAACTACTTGTCTGGCATGCATAATACAGCATTTTGTAGTTGTTTTCTTGGATTCGTTTGAATGGGAATCGTTTTGATAACGTTGTCATTTGTACAAAGAAAAAAACGTTTCTGTTTTTAGTACATCGTTGTCATGTAAACGTACACCAGGTCTAACAAAGAACAAGCACGTGGGTTAAAGTTTTCTATTTGCAATTTGATTTGATGGGAGTCCAGAGACCAATTACTCTCTTCCTAGCCAATGGGATAGTTGAATATGTCCACCATGTTGGATTCCCGATCTAGCGAGCGAATAGATACTTCCGGTTGCGCCTGACGCCAGTACAGAGAGCCGGAGAAGGCGAAAATGATCTTTTATAGAATCTGCTTTATCACTTAAAATACTACTAAGATCTATATTACTATTACATGAGCTAATGGCATTTGAGTCAGGTGAATGACCGAAATACACTTTACTGTCCACGAAGAAAAGACTTGGACTCATGGAAAAGAATTGGATCCTAATTAAGCGTAATCAAGCTCCTTAATCACAGAATAATTTAGAGACCATCCAGGAACAATTGCTTCTAATTGCAGGAATGGGGGTGATTCTTGATTAAATAGTGGGAGAGGTCATGGCTTTTGCTGCAGAATTTGGCTGATTGCAGGTTGGAATATCGGCAGGCTGATTGCGTCATGTAACAGTTAATCAGTCCTCGGGCTGCCGCGAGCTTCTGAGCTTCCGAGTGTATGCCAAAATCTAGAAACAAAATGGAGGTATGGTTGGGCTTTTCTACTTTTGTCTGTGAATCATGCTCATTTGTGACCCTGGAACACAAAACCACTTGTAAGTCGCACAAGTATATTTGTAGCAATAGCCAACAACATTGTATGGGTCAAAATGATCAATTATTCTTTTATGCCAAAAATCATATTTTGTAAATGTTCTACAGTAAATATATATATTTTTTTTTACATTTTGCAAGTAATATGCGTTGCTAAGGACTCCCGTTTGCGTGTCTCCCTTTAAGAGCCAATGGTAACTGAAACCAAGTAGTTAGCACAATAATTATTTTTGCATACAAAATCAGAGACTACACATTCAGATCATGCCTCCAACATGCTTCTGTTGCATTATTTTCACCCTCGGTTCGAATGAGTCTGTACAAATGGAGTTTACAACAAAAACAGCGCACATGCGTTAACTGAAAACAAATATATATTTCTTGTGGCATTTTTTGCTCATAACTTCATGAAAATTGCACAGATTATAGATCATTGCACATCAACATTTACAGCAGATTCTTGCGATTAAAAAAGCAACATAATCAATTGTGTCAATCACTAGATATTACTTACGGAATGATGTAACATATTTGGCTAAAAATATTCCTCTCGTCTCACCGGGATGCAATGTGTGATCCAGTGTTCCCGGAAATGTCCATGCTTGTGTTCCAACATGGAATAACACAAAATAGGTATCATTTTAAAGCTTAGAAACTCGGCTTTTAATACATCGAACCATTTTTATCAACTCTTAATAATGCTGAGTAGTCCCTATAAACCGGAGTGTGCCGCCTGCATGTACCGGAGTGTACCACCGGCGCCACCTAGCAACGAAAACAATAATCATATTTTTCAGAAAGCCTTGAATAGGTGTTAAAACAGGTGTCATTTGAAAGCTTAGAGTCTGAACTGTACAATGCATGTAGGCAATTCTATTAACTCCTAAGTAGTGCTGAGTGATTTGCTGATAAATAGAAAAAAAGTTTTCATAATTTATTTAACTAAAAAGAAATATCTAGATTTCAATTGGCATTTTTACTCATAACTTCATAACACATATAGAAAATGGCACATCATTATTTAAAGCAGATTCTCGCGATTAAAATGAGTACAAAATCAACATAATCCCTTTCGTTGATCACAAGATATTCCTCATGGAAGAATGATTTTAAAAATGCCCATTATGCGGCGTCAAGGGCTAAACAAAAAGTCGACCTTTGTTCCAAATGCTGTAACTTTTGATTACTTTATGCTATCACCACAAAATGTGATCCAGATGCAGCTCACATGTAGGAGAACTTCATTATTGCCTTCCTAAATTATTGCATATCAAATAAGAAAGATATGTAAAATTATAATAAAAAAAATATATATTTGTTTGTTTTTATCAGCAGTTTCTCAGCATGAAAATGTCCAATTGTAATGTATGTACATTTAAAAAAGTGTTCTATCAAACGATACCTACCTTTTGACTCTCCTTGCTATAGTTTTAGAGTCTTTACTTTTGTGTGTGTCACTCTACAACAAACAACTCTAAAAATGCCTTCAGGTCTTTAAAGTATATATTGTTTTGTTTTACAGGTTTACTGAAAGTATATGTGTGTGTGTGTGTGTATATATATATATATATATTCAGAATATACAGGAATAAAAGAATTGATGTATGTTGGTGCTGCTGAAAAGATTTCTGGCTCAGAGCATGACAATTTATATTTAACATTTTTATTTTTGATAAAAAAATCCTTTAAAGATATGTATTTAATTGAAATCTTCAGATGCAAATAAAGTGTAATGTCCAAATAACAGAGTGTCTATTTACACTATGTACAAATAGCATGCCTATTTACACTAGCTCCACCCAGACGTGCAGTGGCGTAGTCAGCCTTTTGCTGAGTTCGCTCTTCTCCCTTTTCACCATCACATATCACATCGGAAAGGCATTTACTTTCAATAAAAATAAAGAAAATGTTCTAAAAGTGGAAATAAAGTGCTAATGACTGTTTATTAGTAATAATAAAAGTATGTATTGGGTAGGGGTAGGGGTAGGTGTAGGAAGAGCTTTTATTGTCCCTTTAAGGCGGCATCCGTTTAATAATTTTAATAAATATAATCATCTGTTATTATTGCATCCTGTTAATGTACAACAATACTGAGGTGCAAATAGTATGTATCTGCCAAAATAAAGTATAGCATCTAAATACTATTTACACATATTGCAAAGAACTGTTACTTTTACATGGTGTAAATAATTGTGTTCAGATAATTTTGACCCGGAGTGGATTTTCTTTTTTTTCTGAAAATGCTAGTTAATGTTATCGCATTGGACTAAAACTTACTGACTTTACTCTTTACTTTACACTTTTTTGAATATGTTTGTAATTTTTTTTGTGGGGGGAGGGGGTGTTCCAGGTCAAAAATGACAGGTCTCCAAAAAATTATTTATAAATCTCTTGCTATGTTATATTATCACCAAATATTGGATTTTAATCTTTTTGTCAACTTCTTGTTTTTCAATTAGGACAGGTTTTGTTTTTTTTTGTTTTTTTAAAACTGACTGATTGTAGGCCTTATAGGGCTTATCTTGGTCAAAAATGACCATCCATTGAAAAAGAATAGGGGATAAAGAAATAAGAGAAACATTTAGGCCTGGTTTTACAGACAAGGTTTAGGACTTAGTTTAGGACATTTAAGTAGCTTTTATAAACATGCCTTATAAAAAAAAAAAAAAAACATTACTGGTATGCATCTTTAGACAAAACAATGGCACTGACATATTTTAAGATATAGTGCAAGTTGCTGTCAGTTAAAACAGCTCAAACATGCATTTTAGTCTAGGACTATAGGCATAAGCTTGTGAAACTAGGGGTTAATGTTCAGGAGCATGTTTATCATGTTCATGTTCACATATTTACATGTACATTTACAAAGATAAAGGCCTCAGACCTATGCCTGCGTGGATACATGCACACTCGCGCTACTGCGCTCACACACACACGTACCTGAACACAAACAAACTATTTCGAGTATTACAGGCTTTCTTGTTCACAAAGATTAACTTTATCCTCAGATCAATGAGGCTCAATGAGGCTTAAGATCAATCAGTTTAAAAAATAAATATAAAATCTGTCCTAAATGAAAGAAAACAAGTTGACAACAAGATTTGATGAGAGACTTATAAGCTATTTTTTTGTTGTTGTTTTTGGTAGGCTATAGTCATTTTTGACCTACAAGTGTGACTTTGTTCCATTCTGTACAAAATAAAAGCAAAACAAACTTCCTAGTTAAACATTAAAGCACACTAGTGTAATAAAGCATTTCCCCACCCATATTTTGTTGAATATTGACAAATTTATCCACAAATAATGTTTGTTTTTTTTTCTCTCAAAAACTGAGGTGCAAAAGCTCAGGTCAGTGAGGCCTACGATCAATCAGTTGCAAAAGAGAAATACAAAATCTGCCCTAATTGAAATAAAACAAGTTGACAAAAAGATTAAAACCAATATTTGGTGATAATATAGCATAACGAGAGATTTACAAGCAAGTTTTAAATAGGAAAAAAATTGGATGTTTTCTTTCTACTAGTCTGAAAAATAGCTCTAAATCTCAAAATGAACCACTGAATGAAAAAGATAATGGTTTTGCCTGTATAATGTCTTCAATTAATGCTTTAAATAATAGGCTGTTTTTTTATGTATTAAACATCATGCATTTCAATATATTTGATTGACAAAATAAATTAATGTACCAAATTTAAAAAGATGTCCATGTTTTCTACGGTAGTTTTGTAGCAGTAATTTGTAGCAGACATATTTGGAGAAATTATATTGATGATATTGCTCAAAAAAATAGGGAGTTACAGACCTTACAGAGTGTTACAAGACATCCTGGCCTCCCCTACAAATTAGATCACATTAAAGTAGCACAAAGACTTTGAGAAAGAACTTCAGGTTTATTTCAGCATTAAACTGCTTCAATGTCAGCACCTGAATCTCTCTAAGTGAGATAAATTCTCTACATGAATTTCTTTAGGGATAAAAAAAAAAAGACAATTTAGATGAGCCCTGTGTGATGAGCTTCCCCTTAGTTTCTTTGTGTGTGCAGAGAAATGAAGGACGACTATTAAAATGCTAAAATGTTCTTAGTTATTAAGCCAAGTAAATGAAATAGATTTTTTCATTGTTAAATAGAAACTTATGCACACAATGGACAATTCTTGTCAAAAGTTAGTGATTATGAATGGTCCCGAATGCTATAATCTGCTGCCAACAGAAATATTTTGTAAAAGCTCAATCCCTTCAGCTGTGAATAAACACTCAAATCTTCAGAAGCAAATTGTAGAAAAACTGTCATTATAACCTGTGCAATTTTTTCACCATTAACGTCACCACCAGAATTTTAAAAAGAAAAAGCTGTCTGCCAGTAGTCAACAAACAATTGCAATCCAAATTCACGTCATTTCTTGAGCCAATAGGCCACAGTGTTTACTTTTGGGAAGAATCAATTTAGAATTGATTTACTTCTCATGGTAACTGTCTTCACATATGAATAAAAGAATACTTTAATGCCAAAAATTGCACACTTCAGCTCTAAAGAGAAACAAAACCTAAAAAATTTTATTTGTTTACTTGCACATAAACACATGAAGAAGCATTTAGACTGCAAATGTCTTCTTTTATGTTAAATGATGTAAAGCTAATGACATTAAGTGTATCATTTTTATTGATATTTTTAAAAGCAGTTTTAAGGCAAATGGTAAAAGCTATGCCAGCCATATTAGTTCAGAGAAAGTCAGCAGAGCCGGCAGCTCATTAGTTTTTGCTCGGCTCAACTCCCTCACAACCTCTCCTCTGTTCCGAGAAATACTTAAAAGATCAGTTAAAACGCAAGAGGAAAGTGGACATATTAAAAAGCTAGAAGAATTGGGAAAGCTGAGGGATACAGAATCATAAAATCCATAATGAAGTGGTACTGTCTATTGTGAATGTGGAACATAGGGACTTGGCACAGCTTCTTGTGGTGAACAGCACATTCCAGTTTATGGCCAGGCCCCTCTCTATCTGTAACAGTGGACAAAAGTTTGCTACATTTTTATTTGATTTTGGTGGACTAACACAAACAAACTGTCCAACGGCATCAGATAAAGATGCTAGGACAACAGCCGGACACCTCTTAGAGGGCAAGAAGAAGACCTCTAGCACCAAGCCTGGGACAGGACAGAACTTCTAATTGGTCTACAAGCAGTTTCTGCCCTGCATCCATCATGAGACCAAAGGTTTGAGCCAACCGTCAAAAATTCTTTAGGAGTTTTTGGATGTAAGAGCAGTGGCTGAAACAAAGGGTGGCCACAATGATCCATCCAAATCCTTTCATAACTACACTGTAAAATCGAATTAGTTAAAAAAAAGCTAGTACTAGTATTTTTTTACTAGTAACTAAAAAAGAACTGTAGAGAGTACTTGATCTTTTACTTTAGATTTACTCTTGACTTAGTATAGCTACCATTGCTGTTACCATTGTTGTGTTTTGCCTGCTGAATGTCATGGTCAACTGCAAGATTATTGTTACAAATATATGGATTATATCAACCCAATTAAAAGTTTCAGAACATCTCTGAAGTTGCCGAAAAAGACTCACGATGGCTGTGGATACGGAGGGGGGATCTGTGGAGTAGCACGCCACTTGGACACAGGCCGGGGACTGATCACCCCCGGCAGGGTCGCCCAGGCGAAGGTGTCTGTTGATTAAAGACCCTAAACACCTGTTGACCCCGGGTTCATCACTGATGATGTGTCCAAGTAGCACCAGACGGTGTATGTTAGAACACAGGTGTTAATGACGTAAGTGTTAGCAATACAATTATAAACGATTATTATACGACATAAAGGGAAATATTACATAGGTTAATTTTAAAAGGTGACCTAATTTCTTGCTGCATCAATAGGAAGAGAATTATAATAATATGAATGTTCCCAGTGCCCAACCAAAGTGAACACTAATCACCATAATGGTGAGTTTTTTTTTTTTTGCTTGACAAAATGGCACTCAAACCAATCAATTAATCGTAACTTGGGTTTTCTGAGTAAACAATGAATAGTATGTGAATAGTGCAGTTTACTAGATTTTTAGCTGTTTGTAGTGTGACATTTGTAGTCTTACACACATTCAACTGTTAATGTACAAATGAATGAATGCATGAAAGTTCAATCTTTTCCATATGGACTCTATTTGTTTAGAATATTGCTAAAGGTATTGTGATGGTGGTTTGGAATGTGAGAAATGCATCGGTAAAACTTTAAAGACACTTTAAAGACTTCTATCTGTGTGCTTTATGCAAATTAGTTCCACAGTTGAAAGAAGGGTGGGCCACACCGTGTGTGTCCCCTCTGAAGCCAGCAGCCAATCACAGAACTGGAATGGGAAAGCACCAAACTGCAATCTCTTCCTCTTAGGAAAGGGATACAGGTACTCTTTCAGGAGACACTCCTTGTTCTAAGTCCCAGCCTGCAAGGGTGAGACTGTAACAGATCAACCACGTTCTGGGTCTCCGGTTCATCCAGTGAGACATTAACAGATACATTCTTGTTCTGAGTCTCCCATCGGTGAGACATAACAGATTCACCGTGAGACTCCGGTTCGTCCAGAGAGACAAAAACAGATTCCATGATCTGGGTCTACAGTTTGAGAGGCAGCAACAGATACGACCACGTTCTGAGTCTCCAGTCTGTGAGGAAAGAGACATTAACACACAACATGTTTAGAGTCTTTGTTTAGCGAGACAGTAACATCTACAGCACGTTCCAAGTCTCCATGCCAGAGAGACACAAGAGCGGATTGACCAAGTTCTGAGTGTCTGGCCCAGAGAGGCAGAAGACAAATGGACATTTGCAACAAGGTTAAGCTTAGGAGAGCAAACCTTCACTTCAAGGTTCCTTCTGCGCCTACTTTAGGACCCTTTGGTGCTCCAGGAGATCAGCATTTTTATTCAAGGCTGTTGAAACAGATTCTGGCTCCTTTTCCCACTTCATTGTCACACAGCACAACCACCAGTGGACTGCTCACTCAACTACGCTTCACTTCGAATCACTTAACCAAACCTCTTTCCAGAGACCTTGGCATTGTTGAATATCAGTATATGACTTTCTAATTTACATTAGAGGTAATATAACTGATGCTTTCATATATTTATTTGACGCATAAGGTTCTTCACCTTGTTTTAGAGACAGGACACTTCGGCGTCACTATTTAACACACAGGGTACCCCTTTAGCGTCATTTTTCGACACGCAGGGTGCTCCATTGATTTCAATGAGAAACCTTTGGAGTCATACACAGACGCGTTGAGCATGGGAATGTTAACGTCATGATGATCATATATTGGTTTATGATTTTGCCATTATGACATGTTGGAGTGTGATTTTCAATTTAATCAGCCAGCATAATTTTATTTACATTTATTTTATTTTTTATTTATGCTATTTAGACATGTTTGAACACGTAACCCAACCTCACCCCTAAACATTTATGTATTATATGATATAAAACACAGGATATAACAGGCAGATATGATTGCCAAAGGATTGATTTGTGTGAAGAAAATCCCTAAAAGCGATTAGCGTCTCCATCCGCCGAAGATCATGCACACATTTGCCACCCGAAGAAACGTTACATCAGCTTTGATAGTGAAATTGCATTGGCTCTTGTATGTCCTGTGACCAATTGCGTCATTATGTCAGCTTTGATTGTAAAATGTCATTGGTTCACGAAGCGGCAAGATCTTCATTTCAGCGAATATAACATTAAGGTCAACTCTGTTCTTTTACATGAAGTTATCGTACATGAAGACTTGGAATGCAACATGAGTTACTTTTATGCTGGTGTGGGTCAGTTTTTGCAATAAATACCTGTGACTGTACTTTTACTTGCCTGTTACGTGTTTTATATTTTTGAGAAGTGGGTAGATTTAGGGTAGGAGTGGGGTTTTGTTGCTCCAAAATATAAAAGTAGCCTATAAATATTAATTAAATCATGTCTACTTTTACAAATGCAAAGAATTAAATGCGTCTTGATCTGACGCATTGGGCAAACAACTGAAATCAATGAGGTACCCTGCGTGTCGGAAAATTACTAAAGGGGTACCCTGTGCATTAAAAAGTGCCGCAGAGGGGTCCTGACCAAGGGAGTGAGAATGTGTTGTAGGAGATTCAATCAAAAGTAAGGGAGGACTGGTGCACTCGTGACATCTGCAGTGTTGCAATTTATTTTGTTTCAAGGACTGGAAAACAAGTACACATTTTGCAGTGTAGATTCATGTGCTTACTCATCTGTACACTCATCAGATTGTATATTTCATAAAATGCACTAGAAATGCAAACATGCAATAATTGAATAATATTATTTACTTTGTGATTTAATCTTACATGTGTAACAAAGAAGTGTTTTGCTGCTGCTGCAGCGCTCTGATGCCTTTCTCGTTCATGTTTGTACAAATGACGTTGTGTTTTGCTCTTGGGTGATATTTTGTACTTGTCGAGCTTTGAAGATAATTAAAGCTGCTGCAAGTGATAATTTTTTTTAGAATAGCATACATAAAAAGTCACTTCTGCCTGACAGACATCACTGAAATAGATGTACAGAGAATTCACATCAGTCTCTGTGACAGCCCTAGGCTCTGTTAATCACATCAAAAGAGATTCAGGGGAGAGGATTATGCTTTTAAAAACATTAAAAAGTTTAGTGCATGCATTCATTTAATGAAGTGCATGTATTAACAAATGAATTTTGAAAGACCTATGTATCCATATGTGGCAAGCAGCGAGGCGAGGGACCGTGAGAGCGGGCCGGTGGTGAGTGATAATGAGCTCCAGCTGCGCGCTGCACCGGTCTCGTCTCATGGAGGAGTGACGGGAGCATAAAAGGAGGAGCGACGACAGTGCAAGACGAGAGAGGACCAGGCCTGGATTTACGTTGTGTTTTTGTTTACGTTTTGTTATGTGTGTGTGCGGTTACTTTCGTTTTGTTTATTTATTTTTATTAAAGTATTTAAAATGTTCGCCGGTTCCCGCCTCCTTCTTCCTGGAACATAAGAACTACGTTACATTGGTGCCGAAGCCCGGGTGGAAGGAGGGACATGCTGTCGAAGAGCCCTCGCTGCTGAGGGGGATCGCGGTGCTGAGGAGGTCGGGCAGCGCGGATGAATGAAGACCGCGAGGGGCTGCCCGAGGCGGTGGTGCTGGAGCGAGTGAAGATCCGGTGGGACGGAGAGCTCGCTGCCGCACCCCTGGGTCGAGGTGGGGTGGCTGCCGTCCGAGAGGGAGCGGAGGAGTCGTCGGCGTTCGCCGTGGGCCGGAGCCTGCTGCCATCCGCCATGAAGGGGAGGAGCAGGGAGCGCGGGACTCGCTGCCGGCTTCCTCAGTAGGAGGAGCCACCGCCGGCCGCCAGGGGGCGGAGGAGGATCGAGCCGTCCACCAAACGTCCAGTGCCATCGCATGGCACCGCGAGGAAGAGCCCTTTCGGCTGGCTGAGGACCGAGCGGCAGTGTGTCGGGGAACCGGACCACAATTTTTTTTTTTCCCTTCTCTTTTCTTTTCTCCTCTCTCCCCTCTCTCGTTTTGTCGCTCCTCATGCTCCTAGCTCTGTTTCTCTCGCCTCTCTGTCCTTACCCCCAGGTACTGCAGCCGCCGTGATCGACCGAGGAGGGGGCGGGGGGGAGTAGAGCGCAGTCTCGGGAGTGCCCCCCAGCCTGCGAAGGGCGTTGGGGGTATGTGGCAAGCAGCGAGGCGAGGGACCGTGAGAGCGGGCCGGTGGTGAGTGATAATAAGCTCCAGCTGCGCGCCACACCGGTCTCGTCTCACGGAGGAGTGACGGGAGCATAAAAGGAAGAGCGATGACAGTGCAAGACGAGAGAGGACCAGGCCTGGATTTTATGTTGTGTTTTGTTATGTGTGTGCGCGGCAGTCGTCCGTGAGGGGCTGCCGCGGTTATTTTCGTTTTGTTTATTTATTTTTATTAAAGTATTTAAAATGTTCGCCGGTTCCCGCCTCCTTCTTCCCGGAACATAAGAACTACGTTACACCATATATATTTACTTTTTTTCTATTGATCAAAACAGCTTCAGCGTTGAAATAACTAACAGAATACTGTGGTACTGAATAACAGATTCCTATTTTGAGAAACTTGCATTAAACAGATTTGAACAAAAAAATAAAAAAGTGAATGATGCAATACATTAATATTAAAAATGTGTAAGGGACTCTGTATCAGGGAAACAGGTCTATTTAGCTCAAATGAATGAATTCATAAGGAATTTTTAAAAAGAGTCTATTTTACGACCGAGCAAATGACTTGTCCAGCGTTCATTTGAACGGGCCGTAACTATCAACTCTGCAGTGGATATTAATATCCACACAATAGTGAAACACTATTTAACAGCCAGGTAACTTAGATCAGCAATTTAAGACATTAAATTCGTAAGCACATAGCACAAGAAGACTTATCTTTAAATACAAACAAAAGTTTATTGATTACTCTAACACGTAATATCTAACACAAACACACACACACACACGCATTCACACGAGTTGCAGAAAGGAAGAAAGTGAGTTTTAAGAGAGTGAAATGATGAAATCCCAAGTTTCTAGCAATAAATGCATTTATAACACATGTGACCTGATGAACCACCGAGCATTAATTTAACCCTCCTATCGTTTCTTAGGCGGGGTTACTAAATTTGATATCAATGCACCAGTTCGGTTAGAATCTGGAGGTTACTTGCATTTGTGTCTCATGTCGTCTTTGAATGGGCATTCCCTTCAACCTGAATGCACAGGTGGAGAGGGGTTTCCCAAGTTCGGTGATTCTCTGTGGGTTTTGTCGTGTCTTTTGATCGACGTCTTGGGAAGCCAATCACGTGGCGTGTTGGCGGCTGGATGGATGGATGTTTGAAGTTGAAGCGCGCTCGCTGGAGATTCGTCGAGAGAAACTTTGCGGCGAAACTTAACTTAGAACACGAGACTCAACGGAAAGAAAATAAACTTAAGTAAAAGAAAGGAAAGTGAGAGGAGAGTTTAGATGGCTTGAATGAAATTAACCAATTTCTCCGATCTCGGTCTGCCTCGATCGTCTGATCGTCCGATCATCTATTCGTCATGTTGTCTGTCTTGACTTAACTTGAACTGAACTAAAAAAAAACTAATTTCTCTGTTCGTGTTCTGAGATTAATACTCCAATATTGGCCCATCCTCTTTGATGGATTCTGACCAATCAGGGGTCATCTTGATTCAGGGGTGTCTCTGTTTTTCCAGCTTTTTCCACATGGGGACCTCAATTTAGGTCCCCACAGTGACACAAGTCCCCATGAGTCTGTGAAAGAGAAAGAGTTGCTGAAAAATCCCCAGCACAGCGCATGTGCAAGTGATTTGAGTGCTAATAGTGTAATAGTGTAATCTGCATTTACAGTCAGTAGAGTAACTTTGAAAGGCTTGCATATGTTCTAAATGGAGTGGATCATAGAAAATAAAGTATATTTCATTACCTGTTTACCTAGATTTTTACGCATATGCTAAGATAGGGTATGCGTACAGTGCGTATAATGCAAATTTCACAACGTACTGTATATGCGCAGTCATGGGCGTCACTAGGCCCTTTTTAGGGGCCCTAAACTTCTGCCCAGCCCCCCTAAAAAATATGTGATTAACCATTAAAACATATGAATCTGGCGCCGAGCAGAGCGCACGTCAGAAGCGGTGTTCAACTGAGCCTCATTGGTCTGTCACTGCTCGTCAATGTCAAAATATTTGAGAAAACCAATCAAATCAGAGTAGGCGGACTTTATGTTCACACAGAAGCTGCTGAGCGCAAATTTTTGCAGCACGACTCGACGTCAAGTGAGTGATATGGAAGTAGCTAAACTAAACATTTCATATTTGACAGCTGCTTCAAGTCAGAAATTTTAAACAAATGTCAAAAATATTGAGGCAAATTAATCAACTTTTGTCTAATTTCGCCATTTTGAATTGAAAATAGGCCTATGTGATTCATAATGTAATTATGATTAATTAACGAACAAGAAATATTAACAAAGCTGTTTTCATCAGGTTAGGCATAAAATAATAATGAATGTGTACATATTGTAAATTAGTATAATTCCATTTGTAGCCTACAGTAAATTTTCAGCCTGTATTGGCATACGATTAGTAATGAATGTTTGCATATTGTGAATTAAACTTAGTTACCTAGCTTTCCTGGTAGCCTTCAGTAAATTAACGTGTCTAAGAAAATTATTCATAAAACATATAAATATCAGTTTGTCACAACCACGTTCTGTTTAGTCTAGTCTTCTTGGACATTCTGTTTGTTATCATCTGTCACATGTCTTCCTTTGTTCTGTTTTTCCGTCATCATCAGTCACCATGGACACTAATCATCATCATCATCATCATCATCATCAGCTGTTCGTCATTTGAGTTAGTTTCACCCGCTGTTCGTCATCTGTGTTAATTCATCTGTGTATTTAGTTCATGCTCGTCTTCTATTGTCTGTGCAACAGAGCACACTGTTACGCACCCTGCCTTCTTCATGTTAAATAAACTTAGTATTTACTTTTACCTGATCCTCATCTTCATCTTCATCTTCTTCCTCATCCTCGGACCAAGCGTTACAGAATACCAGACCTAAAAAATAAGTAGAATGGATCTCGCATCCATTAACGTTGCCCCGATGAGGGGCAACCAACTTTTGAAGGGAGTGACAGTGTTTGTGTTTCAGCGTGGCAGAGACCTGGAACGCTACGTGGAGGAGTTCCTCGACCTCTGCCATCAAGCCACCTGTGACGACATCTGTCTTATGGAGGGATTCCGGTGTGGCCTGGACGAGGCCCTGCGCTGCTTCATGCCCCCTGGCAATCCCGGCTGGACACTGAAGGGATACATCAACTTTGCGCTGTGGACGTGGGGATCCATGGTCACAGTGAGTGATGCGGAGGGCGACACCCTCGTTCAGCCACACCCCACAGACGTCTCGCAGGCCGACCCAGAGCACAGCCTACCAACACCCTGCACCACAGAGACGACAAAGCCTGAGCCCCCCACAGGAGAGCTTCCGCCCGCCGCTGACCCGGAGCCGAAGATCCCAAGTGAGTCTGACCAGGGGTGTGAGCAGGCAACAGTCGTCCCGGAGGGAATTCTGGTGGAACTTGACACTGGGGAAGACTGGCTCATTGACTGGGACACTGAAATACTGCCTCCTACCCTGACCCACCCTGATTTATGTGAACTGTGTCCTGTGATTTCCTCTTCCTTCTGTGCCATTTGAAACTGCCAGTCCTCCAGCCCTGTTTCAGCCATCTTCGTGTTGTCCTTCACCTTCTCCTGTGTCTCGCGACAGCGCGGTCAAGCCTCAGGTCCAAGACTCGTCAGCCTCACCCAATCGAGGGAATCCGTGGGCTCTGACAAATATCACGTCTTCCTTTGTTCTGTTTTCCCGCCAACATCAGTCATAATGGACACTCATCATCATCATCATCATCATCATCATCATCATCATCAGCTGTTCGTCATTTGAGTTAGTTTCACCTGCTGTTCATCATCTGTGTTAATTCATCTGTGTATTTAGTTCATGCTCGACTTCTGTTCATTGTCTGGTATTGTCTGTGCAACAGAGCACACTGTTACGCACCCTGCCTTCATGTTAAATAAACTTAGTATTTACTTTTACCTCATCCTCATCTTCAACTTCTTCCTCATCCTCGGACCGAGCGTTACACAGTTAACCATATATTTACTTTCTTCACTGACGAAAATGGAAAAACTATATCAGTCAAAGCTCAGCTTTAGGAGGGGAAGAGACAGGGCAAGATCAAAAGAGAGAAAAAGAGAGATGTGGAGATAAGAAGAAAGGCAAATAATCTACTGCCCACTGACATGGTTTTCAAGCTATTGTTATCTAATTTTTTGGCCTTCAGAACATCTTAAAATGCACATATGTAGATTATAGAATTAAAAAAAATTCTTGGGAGCATGCCCTCAAACCCCTCCTAACAACCTCACATTTGGGTCCTCGGTGATTATAAAACCCTGCCTACGTTCCTGTGTACAATTAAGGGATGTACAATATGGTCATGCAATAAGGCATTATAAAGCAAATTTTAAGTAATAAACAGCTGATATCCCAGTAATATGCATGCTAATAAGCAACTAGTTAATAGTGACAATTGGACCTAAACTAAAGTGTTACCTTTTTTTTCATACCCTCATTGGCGACTGAAAAATGAAAAATTTACACTAAAATTTAAATCCTAGAATCGCCCCTGTGCGCAGTCAAGCCGAAAGTATACTTCCCTTGTCTGCCTTGCACTCCAGCTCGTGGACAGTGTGCGCAAAGTAATTTTCGTCATCAAAATTAGCCCATGATTTACTCACCCTCAAGTCATTCTAGGTGTATATGACATTCTTCTTTCAGATGAATAAAATCAGAGTTATATTAAAAAAAATTCCTGGATTTTCCAAGCTTTATAATGGCAGTGAATGGCTGATTCGTTTTTGATGACTTGAGGGTGAGTAAATCATGGGCTAATTTTCATTTTTGGGTGAATTAACCCTTTAAGGGTAGGGTTAGGTGTAAGGGAAGTGTCAACAGTGTAATTATAAATGTAACAACAGAAATGAATTACAGATGTAATTACATGTAGGTAATTTTTTACAATGTAAAAACATGTATGTACACAATAAGTGCATTGTATAAAATGATTCATTTAAATGTTAGTACATAGTAGTTAAGGCCACCTAATATAAAGTGGGTCCTAAATTTGTTAAAGTTGAGCGAGTATTTTATTCTTTATTGTGACGTATATCTGAATGAAATGGCTTCTCGAACAAGAAAAAATTTAGGGTGGGACCAAGAGTCGGCCAGTATCTTTCTGCCCAAGGCACTTAAACTCAGTTTGCTGTAAGGGAGATATTTTGTGCGAGTCTGTGAGTCATCTGCTAAATGATGAACAACTGACACACAGACTAGGCATTATCCTCTCTTTGCTTTACCACTAGCTGCAAAAATATGTGCAGTCATAAAGTTGAACTCTACCATACATTGCTTCATAATTCTCAGGCATATTTGGGCATTCTTCCAATGTTCCAAGAGATATCACACACACACAACACTGGGTTTTCTCAAGTGGACAATGTGATGTATTTCTTATACATCCTCCATCTTCTGGTTGGAAATCAATTGTGAGATCAATAATCTCTGAGCTTCCTGTTAACAAATCTAGCAGTTTCCAGTCTGCATTCATTTATGAGCCATCTAGTTATTTATGTGTGGTCTGCAGGCAGATGGATAGCCCTCCTGCTCAGAATTCAGAATGGACAAGGAAATATGAGGAGAGAAGATCAGCCCACCCTACAAGGTAATAAAAGATATAAGAAAAGGACATTACAGTGTATAAAGAGATTAAAAAGTATTCAGATACATTTGTTAGCTCACACATCAGATGGATTTAATACCCTGCAGAAGTGGTGGCCGTGGGAGTTTGAATGGACTCTGTGCAAAACACATTAATGGTTGAGTAACATTAATTTTACTGCTAATACTGTTGAGAGTCATTTTTGCTGTAAATCAGGAAAATTCTGAATTAACAGTTGCAGGCAGGGAGAGGCTGGTAGTGGATACATTTCTGGGTTTTCATTAAAAATGCAATAAATGTCAGTGCAGATTGATTTGATAATGAAATAATGTTCGTTTCACAGTGAGCGCACTCTGAGCACAGGGCCCGAGCAAAACGCTGACACTGTCATTTTCTTGAGAAACCACACTCTTATGCATGAAAGGCCCAGTATGGTTTTAACTCTGCTAACATTTTTAGTATCCGCAAAATTTATTAACCTGCCCTTTTTCTTTCTTTTTGGATGACAAAACTGGATGAAGCCAGGCGAATTTCTTATTTAGAAAATGGTGGTATTTGTTATTAGCTCTTTATTCCATCTAACATGTTCAAATAATGTTTCCTGTTGTGTTCTTATTGTTTTTTCCCCTTGTCTTATGCATTTTTGTACCAAATTTGTGGTGATTTGTGTTGGCAGTTGAGAATGCTTCAATACTTAATTGCAGTATTTGGTATAAAATACGCAGTATTTGGGAATTCAGTTATGTCAATGACCATTTAAAAATGATCTGTTATGCTTTTTTTTAATATTCAACTTTCTTTAGTGTGCAATGTTAATGTTTGAGCATGAAAAAGGTCTGCAGTTAAAGAGCACAAAGTCCACTCCAAAGGGAGTTATTCTCTATATCAGTAAGATTGTAGATTTCATCTGTACATGTGTCATTTGTTGTCCGTCTCCGTCTGAATCTGTTTGTTCAAGTTGTAGTGAAGAGCAGACACTTCACAACAGGAGTTCCTTTGTCCCACTGGAGGTGGGACCCTCAATGCTAACTAAAAAGTCTATGGTAATCAGGAATGCCAGAATGAGGACATCAACATCCCATTGATCATGGGCTAATCTCATCACCGGTTGCCCATTGTTCAACTCTGACCTTCATGCCTGAGACCAAGCTGTTAATGACTATGGACTGCCGGTGCATGGAGGCCAGTGGCATGAGTGATAATAAGCATCAGCTGAGCACCGCACCGGTCTCGTGTATCACGGAGGAGCTTGGATGCATAAAAGGAGGAGCGACAACAGTGAAGGATGAGAGAGGACCAGGCCTGGACTTTACGTTATGTTTTGTTTATGTTTATGTAGCAGAGGAGTCGTCACCGTTTGCCATGGGCCGGAGCCTGCTGCCGTCCGCCATGATAGGGAGGAGCAGGGAGCACGGGAGGAGCTTCCGGCTGCCCTCAGCTGGAGGAGCCATCGTCGACCGCCAGGGGGCGGAGGAGGATCGAGCCGTCCACCGAGCGTCCAGTACCATCGCATGGCACCGCGAGGAAGAGCCTCTCGGCTGGCTGATTTTTTTTTTCCATTTCACTCTCTCCCCTCTCTCATCTCTGTGTCGCTCCTTATGCTTCCGGCTCCTTTTCTCTCGCCTCGTCTGTCCTTACCCCCAGGTGCCGCGGCCGCCATGATCGGTCTCCCCGGAGAAAGGAAGGAAGAGCACAGTCTATAGGGAGTCTGACAACATTTCTTTCTGTTTGTTTATTTATTTATTAAAGTGTTTGAATGTACGCCGGTTCACGCCTCCTTCTTCCCATATCAACATACCTTGTTACAGGTCTCTTTACATCATTTTTGAGAAGAAAAAAAATCATAATGAAACAAGAAACAAGTTTAGTCACTTAATAAGTTTCTTAATAAGCGTATTTCACATTAAAACAGCTAATTTCTTTCAGGTTTTAACTACTTGTTTTAGAGCTTAATTGTTTGATTGCTTGTATATAAAGTTGCAGTGCCTACTAAACGTCAGCAATATTTGAAATGGATACATTTTTAACAAGAGAAAGTCAAGTTTACTGCCACCTGCAATGATAAAATGATAACAGCTCTCATAAAACTATGCGACAGAACCTGAAAAATTTACAGCCATTCTGTTCTGTTTTTGTATCCTGGAGAAACCAGATAAAGGCATGTAAAACAATGTATTTAAAAACAGCACAACACTAACAGCACTCCCACACTATTTGGCCTTTAAATTAATATTTCATATCCAATATAAATATTTAAGATTAAGGTAAGATGAATAAATATTTAAGATTACATCTCTTGCTATCTACAATAATTAATGAGCATTTTAAATTATTTCCTCTCTTGCGTTTGTTGATGTGATTTTTTTTTTTTAAATCCTTATTTCTAGTTCATGTCATGTATTTGTATTACGATCCATTCATGATTGTGTCAAGATGTGTTTTGTTTAATCATTAGGGGTTTTTTTTGTTTATTTATTGTAGCAAATACTCCAAATGCAGCTCTATTAGTTATCTTAAAAAAAGGAAAAGGAAAAGAAAAAGAAGAAAACAAGGCACTATGACTAGGGGGAAAAACTTGAAAACACAAACCTCAGAATATCATGAGTGATTTTTGAATTATTTTTGTGTATGAATTTATATAGCTGTATCTACAAGTGGGTCCTTCCACTCCTTTCATGTGAGCAAATGTTAGACATTTAAAGAAAAAAAAATCCTTTTTAGGCACTATGGATCAATAAATACAGTGTTAAAACTGTGCACTAATCAACAGAATTTAGCACATAAATAAATAAAAAAATAAATAAACCAAAACCTGTCAAATAAAAAAAGGAGCTGCATTGTGTCACATAAGTAACTTTCCATCAGATATGCAAAGAATATTAAAAAGTCATAGCTGATAATAGTATATCTGGATATCTAAATGATTAATAACTCACTGCCACAGTACACACACACACATAGCCTATGAGCAAGTCCTCACTTTAGAATGAGGAACTTTCAGACTTAGAAAGATTTGATTAGAATAGAGTTGGTTGAACACTATCAACACTTAGTTCTGTGTGTTGTTACATAAGAGTAGACAATATTTATTAAATGTTATTAAGGGAGAATTACTAAAATCAAAGTCCCTTTCAAAGAAAGTCTGTTCACTCAGCGGCCTTATTTGCAATGTCTCCGGCAGCTATTTCGGTCATCCAATACCAAGTCCTGTCCGAACTCACAATTAAATAACATATATCAAATCAGCAACAAAATCTTACATGAACTGTCCCATAAATGTTGTTTAATCAAATAGCATTAAAAAGCGTATTTTTCAGGCTAGACCAACCAATGCGCATGTGCAGTCCTAAGATCTTCTAACGGTAGCTGCAGTGACGCAATGACTTTGCCAATCAGCGATTGGCTCTTTTATTTAGAAGGTGGGACCTATCCTGCCATATTGCGCATTGCAGTTTCTCCTATTCATAAGTAATAGGAGTGCACTGTCTTTGTATATCTATAGTCTTTGCTAATATTGTGGTACTACGGGCGTTAAGGCCAATACTGAGCAAAACAAACAGTATTAACCCTTTAGCGATCCGGGACGTCATTCACTACCCTCCTCCTCGTTCATTTTTTAAAGTTATACATCAACCTTCTTAGTATTCTTCAATCAATTCATTATAAACAATATAACAAGAAAAAAATATATACAATTATAAAAGAATGCCTGTTTTTCTATTCATTTTTTGTAAAAAATTGCATAGGGTCGCTAACGACCCGAGGTGTGTAATATTTTTTTCTGCACAACAGTAATTGAATAATGATGGAATAAGTGCAATTTACCTTTATTCCACAAGATGGCGATGTCTGAAACACAATGATGAAGTGAAGGTTTAGTGTTAATTTCGTCAGCTATTTTTTACAGTTTTTCTCAGTCGCTTTGGTACATTTCTCGAATCATCCTTGACATTTGCAAAACAGTAAGTGGATTTTTTAAAACAATTCATACAAATAGCAAAACACCATGGATTACCTGCAAAAGCCAGTCTCTTGCTCAAAATCCTTAGTTCAGCTCTCAAAAGTAAATATCTGTGTCAATGAACATGTCAGTGCCATCAGAATGACAAGTCCTTGTGTCAGTGTGTACGGATAAGACAGTCAAATTGCTTAGTCATGTTGTCAATATAATAGTGTACTCTGGAGGGATGTTCTGATGTAAACTATGGCTAAAGTTTTGATGACAATTATTGTAAATTGTAGGTTACACCTTAGTGTATGTGGGAGTTTGATTGCAAGAGACTGGACAAGATTCACATTTATGCTTTTACTGTAATTTGTTGACAGACCATGTCATTGCGATACAGAAAGGAAAAGACAGCACTGCATAGCACAAAGAAAAAAAAAAAAGAAAGTTAGATATGTGATATGTGAACATAGGACATTCTCCTTAGGGAAAACAGTACATGCAGTGCTGTAGGAATTACAGTGCAGTCTTCCTGCACCTCCTGATGTTCCTGTCTGTTGGGCCACAAATTCTCATCCACATCACAACGAATATCTTCTCTTGTGATGCAGCGTGGAAAGAATCTTTTAGAGTGTCTTATCCAGCCTCTGCAAACATCTGCTGTGATGTCATCACACGCTGCATCCATGGCAGCCAGAAGGGTCATCTGTGTATGTAGCTGGCGATCATATACTTTCCATCTCCATGCTAAATAAAATTCCTCAATGGGGTTAAGGAATGGAGAGTAGGGTGAGAGGAACTCCATCAGCATCCTGTTGTGGGCCGCAAACCACTGCCTGATGATGTTGGAGCGATGGAAACTGACATTGTCCTAAACTATCACATACTTTGGCAGGTCATCTCCAATCTGACCTCTCTCTTGATCAGGGATGAGATCCCTGTAGAGAGTGTCTAAAAAGGTGACAAGATGCTCTGTATTGTATGGCCCAATAATGGGAATATGCATTAGCACACCATTCTCAGAGATAGCAGCACCCATGGTTATGTTCCTGCCCCGTTGGCCTGGCACATCAACTGTAGCTCTGTGGCTGATGATATTTCGACCACGCCTTCTGCGTTTTGTTAGGTTGAAGCCAGCCTCATCCATGTAGATGTAGCTGTGCGGTGGTTCACTTGCTTCCAGTTCCATTATACGCTATATCCAAAAGACACAAAATGAGTTTTATGAATTACATGGATTTTCATTTTGGCCAAGATACAGTTACATCAAATGTATACAGCACATATTGCATCTTTTTTACAGCCATAGCAAATGTGTAAAGGTCACACTTACTGTACTGTATATCACTATAAGACGTTGTACTGTTTACTGTGAGGTACAGTTGCTGCATGCTCATACATGTTTTACCTGTACATACTGGTAGCGCAGCTCCTTCACTCTTTCACCATTTCTTTCAAATGGAACGGTGTACAGCTGCTTCATATTTATTTGGTGTCTTTTCAGGACCCTGTCAATGGTTGAGATGCTGACTGTTTGGATGTTTTCAAAGATGTTGTTGTCCTCTATATAAGCACTCTTTATCTCCCTTAGTCTTATAGCATTGTTTTCTACAACCATGGTGCAAATTTTTTCGTCATATTTTCGTTAACGAAATTAACACTCATTACTTACTGCAGACAGAAAACGAACAGAATACTAAGTATAATCTGCAAAACTTTAAATAATTTAGCAATTTACTGCAGAGCAAGTAGTGAACACAAATATTAGTGTCACTGTTACTTGATGGTGGATCTGGGGCCTGTTTCAATAAGGAGGTTCAACCAACTCTGAGTTTAAACTTGAACTCTGAGTTGACTTACCCTGAGATGGGAAACTCTGAGTTTTGGGTTTCAGAACAGATGAATTGAGGTAGTTCAATCAACCCTGAGTAGACTGACTCTGAGTTAAGCGCGTGCACCACAACTATGAAAAGCCACGATCAATGGAGCTCCGAAATTACGATTCACCATGGCAACAAGACGTCTGCATACTTCCGGGTAAAACGTAAGTTTAATTCTTAATCATTGTTATAATATCAGAGGTGAAAACTGGTAGAACTCACAACGCTGCACAAACGCTTTTCATACTGAGTATTTTTTTTTTACCCGATAATTTGCAAAATAAGAAAAATGCACTTAAATTAGCTTCTTTTTTATGTACTTATGTATTTTTTCTTATGCACATTTATTTAAGAATGTTTATATATTTTGACTGGAAATTACAAGACAAAAGAAAAGCATTTTTTGCAGTGCAGGTACATTCATTCACTGCAAATATTTTCATCAAGAGTACACTGTCAAAATGACAAAAATAGCATCTTGTAGATGAGGAGGCTGCAATAGTTTGTAGGGAGTTACATTCATGTCAAGAGAGGATTTGTTTTGCTTGCTATATTCACATGCAGATTTATTTGAGCAGTACCATGTTTTAATGATAGTTTTCTATATAATATCAGGGATGCAGAGCATATTAGTAAAGCTCTTTCTGAATACGTTTGTGTTGTTTCCTGGGCAAAAACCCATGAGAGCATCAAAGATGAGTTTCACAGGATTGCAGGTCAGTGGTGTTGAAATCAGGTTAAATGATGTTCACTTGATATATTTTTGCAACATCTAATAATTAGAATTTCTTTTAGAATTTCCAATGTGGTTGGATGCATTGATACGCATATTCCCAACATCGCACCTTCCGAAAATGAAACAGATTACTGTATGGAATGGAAGAATACCAGATGGAAGGGTAGTCTGAAATACAGTATATGCCATACACCACAGGTGTTAAATAAACACAAATTATTCACAATGTATCTGGTCATCTTTATCTGCCAAATACAAAAGCAACAGTTCTTTTTTTCCCCTGTTTTAATATTCTATGTTAATATTCTTCCTCCATCTCCTCTTCATCTGTCAGTGCTGGTGTTTTGCAAGCCTCTTCCTTCTTGCTGTTGCCTGAGTAGGTCAAATGTTAATTTCATTACCCTAATGAACAAATGTAACAGGTTGGATTAGAGAACATTATGTGAAAAGAGCATTAGACTATGAGGGAAAAGCTGCTGCACATTGAAAAAGACACTGAATGATATTTATTTAATATGTCAAATGTTTGTAAAGTCATGAATCCTACACCCATGAACCTTTTATGCTTAAAGCTTTACCTGATTAAATTATATTTTCATACTTCATTTTTAGCTGCTACCACATTCTTTTTTCTTCTTTTTTGCCCGTGGGATATCATGAAAATTAATATTAGTTCAATAACTTGCCATTCTACCAGTTTTCACCTCTGATATTATAACAATATTTAAGAATTAAACTTACGTTTTACCCGGAAGAATGCAGAAGTCTTTTTGTCGGGTGCTGTTGCCATGGTGAATTGTAATTTCGGAGCTCCATTGATCATGGCTTTTCATAGTCATGGTGCACTCGCTTAACTCAGAGTCAGTCTACTCAGAGTTGATTGAACTACCTCAATTCAGCTGTTCTGAAACCCAAAACTCAAGAGTTTCTCATCTCAGGGTAAGTCAACTCAGAGTTCAAGCTTAAACTCAGAGTTGTTTGAACCTCCTTATTGAAACAGGCCCCTGCTCAAACTGAACCCTTCCAAGCTCCAAAAGGTAACAAGATATTCTTTTTTGTATTCTTCTGTAATTGTTACTCTAATATCAGGAGAGTTTTATATTATCACGACAGGTAGAGATCCATCCGTGTTAGATGTAGATCCAGGTCGCTAAAGACCCGAATATGTAAAAATGATTGCCAAAACAGTCATGCATTTAAGGGTTAAGATCATAATTAATGTACAACAACTACCTTTCTTACTATCAATAAGCAGTAATAGTTTATTGACTAAAAACTTTTAGTTAAGAGTCTATTAGTTGTAGAATATGGTCATGAAGAATAAGGCATTATTATGTACTTTATAAGTACTAATAAAAAGCTAAAATGCTAATATGATTGTTAAAAAGCAACTAGTTAAAGGAGACCTATTATGCTCCCTTTTACAAGATTTAAATTAAGTATTTGATGTCCCCAGAGTGTGTATGTAAAATTTTTGCTCAAAATACCCCACAGATAATTTTTGCGGGGTGAGCAAAAAGCCTTTAAATGCAAATTAGCTGGTGCTCCTGGCCCCCTTTCAAGAAGAGGGCGGAGCTTCAAGAGCTCATGCTCCGGCATACCGGCAACAACAAAACAGGGCAATATCACGCACTGAAAATGGCAGAAATTGTCAGTAGCCTTATATGTTTGAACCGGAGTCAGACAATGATGGAGAGACTCAATAAGAAGTTACACCATGTAGAATGCAACAGGACGTTTCTGAATGGTTAATTGATTAATTATGTAATTGATGTAGTGTTAACTATCTTCAAGTCATCGACTAGCATGTTCCATCATGATATAAATCGCTGTACAGGTGCTTGGGAACTGCTGTAAGATGCCTACAGAGCCAGAGAATGTATGCTGCATGAACAGGTGTAATTTAGTTTAATTACGTTTATAACTTATGTTGTCATCTTGCTTTTATGACATGCTATTGCATTTGTGTTATGTACTGTATTGCAATAAAGGTGAAAAGACAGATGTGACAGCTTGAGCAGACTCCTAAATGTATGACTGGCCATCCTGAACTGGAACATGTTTGTTTAAACGTCTCTTCAGAACACATGTAACATTTGGCGCAGACATTGTACAACTCCAGCGAGATAGTGGTGTGCAGCAGAGACAACATCTGTATCTATATCTGTAACAATCTCAAAATTATTTGTATCTAATTTCACAGACAATATACAGTATAATAAAAAAGACACCAAAAAAGTAATTGTTCCTCAGGCCTGAAATTGCCTGAAAACATGCTGAAGTTACTTTTTCACAAGTCTCTCCACAGCCTTCACACAAAGCTGAGACACAATGAATGTGTTAGTGTTTCACGATTCCTCTCCGACTGTGACGCGTTTCTGCTCAATTTATAATTCAGCAATTCTCGCCTCCACAAAGACATGTTTGCCTATACCATGGCGCAAGAGGCGTGTGTGGTGACATCTCAAAGCCTCCTTGCACACACAAACTCATACACCTTTCCCAAAGTATCTCAGATGAGTTCTGTGGTCTATAAAGGCACCATGCACAGTAAAACCATTGATAGGTGTTATGCATGCAACAGCTGTGTATAGTGTGTGTGATATGTGCTTTGTTTGAAATGGCACTGATCCACCCCCATCACGGAGGAGGCGTGCAAGCTGTGATATCCCCTCATACCTTCTCAAATACACACATGCACACACATTAGGTGGGAGTTTTGAGCGAGAGGGCATTGCTGCAGTTGCCATCTAATCCTCCAGAGATATGCTGCACTTTGTGCTGTAGAAAAGTGTGGATCAGAGGCTCACCAGGATCAGATAAGCCCTCTATTAGACCTGCTGGAATGGGACCACCTCTGTGACAGCGGCCGGTGTGAATGCAATTTTCCTCCTGAAATGAACCCCATACAGTTCCTCCATTAACTCATTATACCGCCCTTTCATTGCTTCGTTTTCCTTTAAAAGGTGGGATTACGGCCATTTGTAAGGCTTACATAAATATTGCTTTGCAGGCAAGTCGAGCATGCACAGGATGGTACATTAGGTGCTTTCAAATGTCGAAAAAAGGTTGAGTGGGGTATGATATATGGATTACAGCTTATTTAAGAGCTTGTGTGCTTTATCAGTTCACATGGCAGCGTTTATAAACGTTTCATAATTGTGACTAATGATCCCCCTGTTCTGCAAATTCGCTTGCCATTGTAACTTAATAGCTTTCCTCAAACATCAATAGTTTGCGTGTATTCCCTCTTTGTTCTCTTCAGCAGGACATCTTTATGTACAGAGTATTTCTTCATGTCTTCATGAGTATTTTCGGGGGACTAGCAAGGACAAAATGTATCTTAATGCCATATGCTTTGAGTACAGTGCTAGATCTGCATGTCAGCATAAGATAGTTTCGAATGAATAAAACATTTCTTGATATATTGTTATATGGTGATTCGTTCACGATACACTATTATTTATTACGCCTACAAATAAATACACATTTCAGTATTTTTACTGACAGAAATCTGTTAAAGAATAAAAGTTCTTCCTCATTGATTAATGTTTATTAATATAAAAAAAAATTATTTCTTCTTTGAAAATATTGCACGTTTTATGGTCTACTTTTATGTTATTTATGGGAGTTTAACAACTCCTGATCACAATTTTCAGTAAGAAATTGATGCTTTTATTAAGTAAGGATGTGTGATCAAATGTGACAGTAAATATATTTATAATGTTACCAAATATTTTCATTTTAAATAAATGTTTTAAAACTTATTTCTATTAATCAAAGAATCCTGAAAAAAATGTATAACAAAAAATGATCAAGTAGCACAGCTGTTTTCAACATTGATAATATTAAGAAATGATTCTTGAACACCAAATCAGCGTATCATAATGTTTTCTGATGGGTCATGTGACACTGAAGACTGGAGTAATGATGCTTAAAGAAACACGCCGACTTTTTGGGACTTTAGCTTATTCACCGTATCCCCCAGAGTTAGATAAGTTTTCAGGAGCTGCGTAACATCATTGCGCCGCTGCACCCATGGTACTGCAGCAAAGTTCCTGGATTATTACGCAGGAATGAGAGTATAGTACCTAGCCATATCGGTGCAACTTTTCATTTTCGTTGGTCTTAGTACACGATGTAACTATACACATCACAACATGTAAATAGAAAAAATGTTGGCATTATTTTGTCACTTATTGAGCAGTAGGCTAGCTGGAGCCGTTTACCTCCAGTCTTTGTGCTAAGCTAGGCTAGCGGTGGGTGTGTCAGACAGAGTTATGGCACGCACAGAGATAAAAAATGGTATGTATGGACTTATCTAACTCTGGGAGATACGGTGAATAAGCTAAAGTCCCAAAAAGTCGGAGTGTTCCTTTAAAATTTAGCTTTGCCTTTACAGGAATAATTTGCATTTTAAAATATATTAAAATCGAAAACAGTTATTTTAAATTGTTATAATATTTTTTTTTTATTTTACTCTTTTTACCGTATTTTCGATCATATGAATGCAGTACAATATATATATAAAAAAAGATCAGTTTCAGAGTCATGTGTGATAGATTGCTAATCCTCTGGGACCATGCTAAATCAACCTTGTAATGCAAAAGAACAATGAAAAGTAATCAACAGAACCAACAAGATGTCTGAGCTCTCTCTCCCTCCCTGTGTCTCAGTCTGAAATAAATTAAATGTGACATAAGTAAGAAAATGCACATCATGGTAACTAACATTATTACCAATATGAAAGCCTCTCCCGGCAAGTTTCATTAGGTCAAGGTTATTACAAGTGTGCTTTAAAGAGTGTTTTATCCATGGTTGCACTTTCCTCACAATAAATGAAGAATGAGTTACTAGACACTAGATATGATGTTAGATACCATCCCACCTTACATGACCCTTAAATTCAATTCAGAAAAAAAAGACAAGAAATGGAAAGGTTACTGTCTCACCTGGCTGGAGAAATGCATTGATCTGAGGACGTCTTGAACAGTTTCATTCTATGAAACAGGCGACATTTCCAGTTTTCCATATACATAACTTGGTTAAGGTTTGAGGTCAATATGATTGATTGATTGATGAAAAAATATATTCTTCTATTTAGCAAGGATGCATTAAATTGATTAATCAAAGAAAAAAAAATTATCATGATTTACAAAAAAAAATATAAAGTAGCCCAGCTGTTCTCAACATTGATAATATTAAGAAATTATTCTTGAGCACCAAATCAGCATATCATAATTATTTCTGAAGGGTCATGTGACACTGGTAATGATGCTGAAAATTCAGCTTTGCCTTCACAGGAATAAATTGCATTGTAAAAATATATTAAAATCGAAAATAGTTTTCCATATACATAACTTGGAAAACTGATGGCAACTTTTAGTGTACTGTTCAAAGGTCAATATGATTGATTGATGGATTGATTGATGAAAAATTATATTCTTCTATTTAGAAAGGAAGCATTAAATTGATCAATAGTGACAGCGATTTTATAATGTTACAAAAGATTCCTATTTTAAATATAAATGCTGTTCTTTTCAACTTTTTATTCATTAAAGAATCCTGAAAAAATGTTTTCCACAAAGATATTAACCAGCACATCTGTTATTAAACAATAATGATAACAGGATTTTTTTTTTTTTCTTAAGCACCTTAAGGATTTTTGAAAGAGCTTAATGATTTCTTAATGATTTCTGAAGGATCATGTGACACTGAAGACTGGAGTAATGGATGCAGAAAATTCAGCCTTACCATCATAGGAAGTAATTACATTTTAAAATGTGTTCAAATAGAAGACACGAATTGTGCATTATTTGTGTGTAGAACAGTAAATTAAAAATGAATGTGAAACTTGTGTTTTCCGTAGAGTATTTGAGAAAGCATAAAAACAGGAAAGAAATTCAGACTCTCAGCTTGTGTCTCTGTCATAGGCATATACACATCAGTAGTTCTGCTAAAAGCTATAGTTTCCTCAGAAATGGCCGTCAAGCTGAGGAAGGTAATGGGCTCTGGGAAAGGCCAGATACCAAGGTGTACAGAAGGGTCAGTGCATATGAAAAAAACTTCAAAGCAAACCAAACCAGGAGAATAGCCGTGCAAAAAATATGCCCATAAGGGGAAAAAAATGGAAAGTTTTCTTTCAAAACAACATTGTGCCACTGAGATCGCCTGAATTGAGTTTTCTGAAGGAGGTCCAACCTTCTGTGACCAGTGATAACAGTGATATAGTGGTGGGGGACACGTGTTTCTGGTTCAGTGGGTTGATTGGCAGCCGGTGTGGAGCTGTCCGTGGTGCTGATTTGTTTGGCTGAACTCAGTGCTGGTTCTGAATGGACAGCTTCAGCCTTTCACAGTCAGCCGTATACTGTTTATCAGCCTTTTAACCTGTAATTGTAAGTGCAAAAGAACTGACGCAGACAAAATACATTTCTAATGAAAATCTACTGATGTGTTTCATGCTGAATGAATTACCAGAGACATTTTTACTAGCTTTACCTGTTATCTATGCTAAAGCTGCCAAACACTGAACGGATAAACTGAGAGATGTGGAATACTCCAGAAACTCTGATTTAATTATTATTATCTCTCAACACAGACTCTAGAGGGACTGAGGGTCAAAAAGTTCTAGCTTCCTTTGAGATAGCGACCTCAATACATCAAGTCGCTTTTTGATCAGTTAACATAACCTTGAAAGACAGCTCGAACTGGTTTCTCCCAGAGTATTGCATCTGTCTGGTTTGCTTGTTTGTTAGGGCCTGATATTGATTTCCACTCTCATTTAGCAACAATTCAACATGTAATGAAAGCTTCAAGCCGAGGAACTATGTAATGAGTGAATAAGTATGCCTAAGACCTGCTCATTGTCTGCTTGGAAAGAAAGCAACAAAATGATCAGGTGAGAAGAACAAGAGAAGAGAAGACTTTAAGAAAGTTTAGGAAAGTGATTTAGGTGCAGCTTCAAATAACTGAACCACCCAAAGAACATAAAACGCTTTGAAAGCTTTTTTGTCATTTTTACACCATTTTGAAAAGGATTGATAGGGATTGTGTCCATGCAATATCAAAAGTTTAAATAGTTTAAAAGTTTATAGTCAACATCAGTGTTGTTATCGTTGACTAAAACTATTAAAAATTGTTTCCGATAATTGAAATTAAGCTGAATAATAAAATAGAAATATTAGATAAAAAGCAAGAAAATAAGAAATTATTGCTTTGGGAAATTGAAATAAAATAAGTTTAAGTACTAAATTAAAGCTAAACAGAAATGTTAAAAACACACTCATAACAAAAGTACTACAATTCAAACTAAACAATCAAAAATAAAAATGTAAAAATAAAAGATGTATTATTAAATTATTTTAATAGTATTTAGTATTTAGTAGTATTTTATTAAAAACATACTATTTTAGTACTGTCGAAAAGGAATCGCTGGGTTAATTTTATGTATTTTCTTCATACCTCTTTTTACAAAAGTAACACACACACACATAATACAAGAAGTCAATTTATGTAAATATTTATAGACATATTTTATGTTTATAGTTTTATATGACTTCACTAATAAAGAGCTCTATGCACATCATATTGTGAGAACATTATAATATAATTAAGTCCACATGAATTCAGAATGTTCCAGTGCAATTTGCAATAAGCAGTCTGTTAAATAAAACTAAATTCTAGACTGTCATCAGTTTAGATTTTTTTATCTGCTGCCTTAAGACATTTTTCATTTTGTTCGCTTTTATTAAGTGATATCAGATCATGCAAATCATCCCACTAAAAGATTTTACAGAGATTCATTAGCGTTTGATTCATAAGAATTTACCAGATTAGACATTAGGAATTCAACTGAAAACATTATTTAGGGAAATGTCACAGATCAGCCAGGCTCTCTCACTTCCACCACACAGCGATCCCTGTCACCAGAGTACTGATCACCCGCACCTGTCATCAATCATCTCATCAGCAGTGCACTATATATTCACACAGCTCACGTTTAGTCCTTGTCTGGCCTTGTACTAGGAAAGACTCACTTACCTGATTGCCTTGGTTTTCCCAGAGTGTGTTCCTGTCTCCCTGCGACTTCATCCCAGAGTGTTGGCTTTTGTTACTTACCTTTCAACCTGGCTGCTGAGGTGTCCGTTTCTCCATCTCCATACTTCTTCTGTAAGACAACCATCAAGACTGTTATTCATCTGCCATCTCTCACCGTTATACAAGTGCATCTTCATCAACCCATTCTCTGCCCTGTGTTCCCAAATAAAGTGTGTTTGGATCTTCTCTAACCTTTTCCAGTGTGTATCCTGACAAGTAACGCCTTACTTCGATGGACCACTTTAGACATTCTACAGACTATAGGTAACTTTGCAACTACAGGTCAACTTATTCCACTTATATGAACCGTAACCTAACAGTCTACTAATACTCTAATGAGAAGTAGTTGGCATTTAGTTGCAAAGATACTTCTAGTCAGAAGAATGTCTAAAGTGGACCATCGAAATAGGGATCCGCTGTGCCACACCCATCTCGGGACTCGGTCGTGTAGCCAACATTGAAGCGGTCTCATATGAAGCAATCCGAGTGGCGTTACTGCGGCTGCCATATGCCCCAGGAGCCTCTGAAAATGTTTCAGTGGTACCGCTGTCCTGCATTTGACCGAATTCAAGCAGTTCAACACTGACTGGACGCGCTCCTCGGTGAGGCGCGCTGTCAGGCCGACCGAATCCAGCTCCATACCGAAAAAAGAGATCCTCTGCATGGGGCAGAGTTTGCTCTTTTCCCAGTTGATCCGAAGCCCCAACCGACTGAGGTGTCTGAGCACCATGTCCCTGTGTTCACATAACTGCTCTCACGACTGGGCAAGGATCAGCCAGCGGGAGCAGGGGCGGCGGCGGGTGGACGTCCTCGGCGACTGGCAGGCGGAGGTGCTGCGACCGGCGGCAGGGTGGAGGCAGCAGCTGGCCGCCGGGGCAGGATATGCTTGATGGCCTCCGTCTGCTTCTGGGCGGCCGAGAACTGCTGGGCGAAGTTCTCGACCGCGTCGACGAACAACCCGACCGAGGAAATGGGGGAGTCCAGGAACCGATATTTATCGGTCTCCCTCATGTTGGCCAGGTTGAGACAAAGATGTCGCTCCTGGACCACCAGAGTGGATGGAACGATGGAACGGGCGGTGACTTTTGTCGCCCGGAGGGCGGTCCGGAGCTCCCGGAGGAGCTCTGGGTCAGGCCTACCCTCATGCATGTTCATGAGTGCCTGGGCCTGGTGGACCTGGAGCAATGCCATGGCATGCAAGGCGGACGCAGCCTGGCCACAAGACCTGTAAGCCTTCGCAGTCAGACTGGAAGAGAACTTACAGGCCTTGGACGGGAGACGCAGGTCACCGTGCCAGTTGGAAGTGGTCGCCGGACACAGTTGCATCGCGACGTCCCGCTCCACTGGCGGGATTCCCACGTACCCCTAGGAGCCACTAGGTTGGTTTCTGGCACTAAAGGGTGTCGTCCACGACCTGGTGAGCTCCTCACGCACCTCCGGGAAGGCACTGATTCTCAGCGTCCCGTCCCGAGAAACCACTCAAGCCCGACCTTTTCGGCGGCCCGGGAAAGCATAGCCGTCAACTCGGGGTCCGATTAGACCGTTGTCACTTTCCCAGAGGGAGGCAGTACAGCTGAATCTTCATCCTCCGAGGACCGAAACTCCCTCTCCGATGCAGCGATCGACATCTGTTTGTCTGCCGGAGCCCCAAAGGTCACCACTGGACGCCCATGGGTGGGGCCAGCGATTTCCTCCGGGAAGCTCAACCTGCTGCGGCGCTTGTGAGGGATCAGGGGGCCTACGGAGGCTGGCTCGGCGGGTTTGCCCTGAACGTAATCCTCAGATCACCCCGGCCATCCGTCAAAGTAAGTCTATTCTGAGGAATAGCACTAGATCGAGGTATGGGTAGGGGGACTCCATCTTCCCGAAGGTAGGTGAGTCTCGACCTAAGCGCCGAGATAGTCATGTTCCCGCAGTGGGAACATAAACTATCCACAAAAGCTGCCTCAGCGTGCTGAATGCCCAGACACGTGATACAACGATTGTGACCGTCAGCTGGCGACAGGGAACGACTGCATCCAGAAATACACGGTTGGAATGACATCTTGAAAAAGACGCAGTGTCACACCCGTGTTGCTCTTTTTGTGAGGAAATGCTCTTTTCAGAAGTGCTGAAGCAACCAGGGGAAGACCGCGGTAACACACAGGGGATAGTGCAGCCTATGTGTGCACTCACTGTACACAAACCCCCTTTCCAACCAACAGCTCTTTGCTGTGAAAACAGCAGTTTGTTAAAGCAGCGGTGAGATCGCGGTCGCGCTGATCGTTCCTTTTCACCAGCACAAACATCTCTCTCTCTCTCTCTCTCGTTCTCTGAAAAGACTCTCTTTTGCTGAGTAGTCTCTGTTGCTTCATCGACGCCGTTCGGCTCCGAAGTGAATGACAATGGTGCGCTGCATTCGCTTCTGCTTTATACCCGCACTGCGGGGCGGAGCGCAAGATGCAAATCTCGCACACCAATGGTCATTGGCCGGTTTTGTATATCTTGAAGCTGATAGAGGCTCCCTGAAATGATCCCAATTCGTCGGTACGTCCGACATACGCCGAACGTGACCGACTGAAAGGGAACTGTTTTTTTTTAAGATGGTAGGGATGACTTTGCCATCGGAGTAGAGGAGCTAAATAACTAGACATTCAACCTGAATTATCATAGTAACACAAATTGCTTTCACTTATTGATGATGACATCATACCATGACATGGCAGACACAGAAGATTCCGCCACAGTCGTTGCCTGTGTTACATAGCGTGTACATGAATGTGGGTGTGGAGGCATCAAGATAGGGGTGTGATAATTTTGGATAGGTTTGTTTTGGGGATTTCAAATAGCAACACCGTTTACCAGAAATCACTTACTGCAACAATGGAGTAAATGAGAATTTTTTGAAGGAGCAGAGGATTCAAATGAGCTGTGGTTCAATTGTGATTAAAACAGGAGACACTGGATTGTGCTGGTTTTTGGATTCAAAGGTGATTACCCTCAATTATACATTTTGGAAGCAATAATTTAATGTTCATTTGTACATTTGTATCATTTGTCAGATTTTTTTTTTTTATATGAGCCCACCCAATAATTAACCAAATTCCCATAAATAATGTGGCAAGGAGGTTTTTAAATGAGATCATAATGGAAATAAAGAGGGTTCCCCATTGAGAGAGCTCTCTGTTCTCTGGACAGGGAGCAGAAGGGTGGGCATCAGGGGTTCCTGGCTAAGGCTGACAGGTTGACAAGATGAGCCTCAAGTTATTTGGGGAATGCAAAAGGTGGTATTTAAAGGTGCCTTTAACATCCCACATGAGGTGACACTGGTATTCTCATTGTATCACTCATTATATTGCTGTGGAGATTAAAGACAGACACATGATAGGTATTATGGAGCACTTCTGTTTTATTTTAAATGTTTAATTTCAAATATAAATGGAGAGGGAGATAAGTGAGCGAACAGGGCAATAGTCAGTCTGTGTATTAGTAGAGATTTTTGCAGGTTACATCGTTAGACCAGTAGGTGTCGACACCTTTGTGAGTGAGATAATTCATTCAACCAATTCATTCAAAATACTGATTCATTGAGAAGTGATTATGAATAAGTTATTGAATCCTTCACTTAACTGATTTGCTCAAAAACAATTAATTATTCAGTGTGTACTGTGTACTGGAGCATTTCTACTGCTTATTTGTTTGGAACAATTTTTGTTGATAAAGCAAAAACAAATAAACTAGCTGGCAATATTGTGCCTAAAATGTAAGCATCTAAATTTTTTTATTTATTTAGTATAACAGAAATATCACCCAATCATGCTGCGAGATCTGCTTTTTCAAGCTTTTGCTTCAAAAAATTATTCACTGTTTTGAAATGTCTGGAGGTCAAAACAGTATAAATGTAATGAACACAGCAGAAACATGTCTAATTACACCCTTTACAAACCAAATGCAAGCATAATCTGTTAAATATAATAATTAAATACCATTTGATATGAAGTTTCTAAAATCTGTGTTCTTTCATTATTATGTAGAATTCATTAAAGTGGTGATTAAAAAAAAAAAAACTTACCTTATAACCTGAGGCCCAAGATCAGTTAAAACCAATAGAAATTAATTCATGGGTTCACCAAATCAACGGAATCTAGCGATGAACCCTCGAAACCCTGTTTCGAAACCAAAGTTCAAAACAGTAACAAAGCCTTGTTTGTTTGGCGAAAGTTAAGGCTCAGGGAAAAAGGCGGCAGGAATCAGCGAACGTTTAACATAAAAGTTATGTTAAAAGGACAACTGTCACTTAAACTAAAACAAAAAGGCAGCGGCTATGTGTAAATAACAACTAGATTCTATTTACACTAAGTGAAAATAGCATATTTTCTTAGCGATAATTGCTATTTACTAGGGGTGTAGCGGAACACAAATGTTTGGTATGTATCTCGGTTTTGTAGTCACGGTTCGGTACGGGTTCGGTACAGCAGGGAAGAGAAAACTAGATATAAATTGTTTTTTTTTATTAAACAGTGGTTTACTCAACAAATTGTATCTGTCCTTGAATGAATTCATTTATAACTAAAAGTTTCTTAAAGATTTTTTTTTTTTTATCTCTGATAATGCTGTAAAGTGTAAACTATATAGGGAGCCCTTACTTGCACATTACTATAATATTAAAGGTTAACAACAGAGCTCAATTTTTAGATATAATAATCAACACTCAAATAACATTGTATGCAAACATGTAACCTTCACATTAGGCAGTTTTTGCATTAACTTCAAAATCTAATTGATAAAATGATGTTTTTACTCCAAATCGTTGTTGAAATATAATAATTTATACACAGTGGCTGTGCAGATGTATTTAAACATACATTAAATAATCAAGTTACTAACAGGTTAAGTAGAATATAATGAATATATAGGCTAATATAGTGCATATATTTAGCGAAAGAGTTCATTTCTCTAGTGAACTAACAAGCTGTGGACACTAGATGACTTCTAAGGTAAATGTAATGCTACGGACATTGTTTACAAGCTGTTTTATTGACGTCTTTCCACCGTTGAAACACTGATTGAGCAATTACATGACATATGATACGTTTCAGTAAGTTGTAATGTGTCCTCAACATAACTTTAGATGTTGATTCATGTTTGTTCTTTGACTAGGAAGAGATGATCGCGTTCACTCACGCGCCGCGCTGCCGCTTGAACTGACACGCCTATACAGTGATCTGTCACATCACATTAAAGAGTGTCAAAATGGCATTTATCGTTTGAATTTCATGATAAAATGGACAGAATACTTAATATGTTCATGTGGGAACTCGGATTGAAGTATGTTCTGCGCGTAAAACAAGCCTACTGTTAACTGTTAAAGATTGCATTCGTACTGTTCGGTACACACGTGCACCATACCAGAAAGCCCCGTACCGAAACGGTTCGGCACGAATACGTGTACCCCTACTATTTACTAAGTGAAATAGCATACTAAGTGAAAATAGTGAAATATTCTATTTACACCATGTAAAAGTACTTTGCAATATGTGTAAATTGTAATTACATGCAATTACATGCACATTATTTTGACAGATACATACTATTTGCACCTCAGTATTGTTGTACATTAACAGGATGCAATAATAACATATAGTGTAAATGATTATATCTATTAAAATTATTAAATGGATGCCGCCTTAATGGGACAATAAAATGCTTTTTTTATTATTAAATATAATTTCGTTAGGCACTTTATTTCCACTTTTAGAACATTTTCTTAATTTTTATTGAAAGTAAATGCCTTTCCGATGTGATATGTGATAGGAAAAGGGAGAAGAGCTTGCCAAAAGGCAGATTTGAACCGGGTCGATCGCGTCAAAACCAAGATCCTTAAACCTTACGCTCTACTGACTATGCCACTGAAGACACTGAGACACTTTTTTTTTTTATCTTGTTTGACCCAACCAGGCACCAGACTAGTGGAGCTAGTGCGAATAGCACTTGCCAACAAGGCATGCTATTTGCACTTGGTGTAAATAGACACTCCGAAAAATCTACATAAATAGTCCAGGCCTGGTCCTTTCTCATCTTGTACTGTTGTCACTCCTCCATTTATCCCTCCAGAGCGCCTCTGTGAGACTCAAGGCCAGTGTGGAACAGAAGAGAAGAGAAGAAAAAACTTGGTCTGGTTCCCAAAACGCACTGCCGCTCGGTCCTCAAACAGTCGCGAGAACTTTCTTGCTATGCCTGTCGGTGGCACTGGATGCCCAGGCGGAAGGCCTTATTCTCCCCCATCCCCTGATGGCCGGCGACGGCTCTTCCTCGTCTGCGTCCGGCAGCGAGGTCCCGTTCCCGTGGCACCTTCTTCTCCACACACTGCCGATTGGATGCAGGCCCAGACGTCAGCAAACAGCGACAACTCCTCCGACCCGACGACAGCCGCCCCTCCATGCTTTGGTGGACAAAGGCAAGTATCCGTCCCTTCACCGAGCCCTCCAGCTCCACCACCTCGAGTTTCCTTGGCGGCAGATTCTGTACTAACCAACTCAATGGCACCACGACTTCCCCACAGCGGCGAGGGCTCTATGGCAGACCACAGTCATACAATAATGACACACAATTAGGGACAGGCCAGGATTAGACAGAACAACGATTAGAGGAGACAAATTGAGTTGTTTTGTGAGGAGAACCAGTGGAGAACAAAGCAGGTGTTTGGGTGAGAGACCAGTGTTAGCTTATAGATATATACACGCTAGCTAATGATATGAACACGGTGCTCAGATCACAATACTACAGATTATTATCATGTATCAGGCAATAGCAAAGCTGGTAATGGTCATCTAGGAGTATTGATACTTGCCAATAACAGAAACTAATAAGCTTTGACCATCAGGCATAAGTCACACTCGTTAATATCCATCCACACTAAACGTTATGTGATATAGTGTTAGCGGTTTCTCATCACGACTGATTTGGTAGTTAGCAAATGTTTAAAAAACAAAACTTACGGTGCACAGTTGACATTTTCTTCGAGCTGTATCTGTGATGGATCCGTGACCGTCACATCTCCCGCCGGCAGCCGAACCACAGACAGTATAGTGTTACTGTATGTGTTTCATGTTATCCTTTATTCATTAATTCTGTGTTATGAGTTTATTTCATGCCGATTCACCAATAGTGTGAGGATGTACAGTATATGACGCCATGAGTATGTATTTAAGTGAACTTGAATGTACATGCATGGCATGAATAAAATATTTACATTACCAGCAAATAATTCAAAACTTTTTTGAAAAGTGTGAGACTGTATGCATTTGTGTTAATGTACATACTTTGTATTCATCAATGTTGAAACTGATTCACGTAAAAACAACGGCAAAGAAGCATTGTGTGTGGATGTTTATTCATTTAATATCATCCTTTACATGAGTATTACAATGTTGAACTCTATCATATCGCCGGGATGACAATCCTCTGGTCTAAAGTGAACACTATACACACCACCGCGTGTTTTGAAGCCGATTTTTAGGAAACCTGTGGACTCGATGTCCTGACAGGCTGGACACAATAATTTACCACGACGATGATAAACTGAAATAGAAAAACTACTGAAAATACACTAATTCGTACTGAATACCAACCTATTCTGCGCTGAGCCAACGCAGAGCCTGGAAAACAACTCCCTCTCGTGACGTAATATGACGCGATGTTGGAAAAAAAAGCATTTTTTACAAACAGTCAACGAAACTGACACTTTATCTACTAAATTTGTGCTCTTATGTCTTTTTAAAACATTTTAAATCCTGCATTACCTTTACATATGGTATTTTGATACAAGGTTATATATTCATTTTGAAAAAATGTTTACCTGCATTATGCCCTTTAATATCACATTTCGTTTGTGCATAGCAGTAGAACTGCTGCTGAAATGGTGTGTTGGCCGGCATAAATCATTTAGATATTCATCAGAATGATTTTATTGAAAAAACAATGTACATAATGACAAAGATCACATAAATCCTTGTTTAATGCTAAACAGGTAGTAAACTAAACCTTCTGATCAATTTTCATCGATTGCTCTCATAATGATGAGATCTTCTCAACTGTGATCTGGTAATGCGGTGCGGCTTCTCTTGAACAGCGAGCAGGTAAACACAGGTTGAAATGCTGCTATAATTGAGCCATAACTCAAGGTCTCTATGCAGCCACTAATAGAAGTTGTTAAACCTCATCACATCCCACAGATAATAGGAATTACAGATGGAATGAAGTTATTAAATGTCACTCAGCTCACTCATAACTTAAAACACTGTTCATTTAACACAAAGACAAATTGGATAGAACATTATTTGGTTTGATTCATGGAAAAAAAAATTGGCACATTATTGTAAATTCAGTCAGCTAGATCTAATATATGTATTCTGTGTTATCAAGGGTACAACTTGAGGTAAAACAGTAGAAGAGTTTGGCATCATTAACAATTAATCACACTTCTTAATAATTGCTTTGCTCTGGGCATATTATGGCTCAACTTAGTGTTTAGTTACATCTTGCAGAAAGGTCAGGATTAGTCATTCTATTAAAGGCTTAGTAGACCCAAAAATGTCATCATTTACCCACCCATAAAAAAGGGATTTTCACGCTGATCTTTCCATATAATGCTCACATAAAGCTATCATATGGCTTCAGAAGAGAAGGTGCTCGTCCCCTGGTTCCCATTCTTTCACTGAATGGAAAAGAGCAGTGTGAACATTAATCTGAACTTCTCCTTTTATGTTTCACAGAAGAATTAAAAGGCAAACAGGTTTGGAATAAATTAGGTTGAGTAGATGATGACAGAATTTTTTTTTTTTTTTTTGGTGAAATATCCCTCAGGTGTAGACTGGGTAAACCCAGCCTGATCTGCCGGCGATTTGATTTCGCCCTGCAACTCAGTCTGGAAACCTGTACATTAATTTCTACTGCTTTTGTTACACTTTTGCGGGAACCAATCACAGCCTGGCTTATCCACCTGGTGCGCTATTGGCGGGTTTAACACGATGACAGATAGAGAAGCGATGGGTCGTTGCCCATTGATCACACCTCTTGTGGTCTGATTGGTTGAAGGACTATCCAATTGCGTACAGAGTAATTTGAATTATGCTTGTTTATCACGCCTCTTGTGCAGTAGAAAATACATAGCAGACTGTTCAATCTCAAATTGAGCTTGGTCTGGTGATAGCCAGACAATCTCAGGTGATGATAGGTGATAAATGTTATTTAATATTCTGTTTGAAAATGACTTGACATAAAAATATTTGTAGCTTCAAGGGGAGCATTTCTGCACATTAGATTTACCATTTTTTAAGAAACATTTAGTAAAATAATATCAAAAGTATCAAAAGACACTTCATAAGCATGGTTGAAGTAAAGAGCTTGAGTCTGTTTTTATCAACCTTAGAGAATTAAAACTAACATAAAAAAATCTATTATAACCAGGCTCAAAGCTTTCCAGATGAGGGTGACTCAAAGAATGTTGCCAATGTGCTCATTGAGGTGGAAAGTCGGAACTAAACAGCCAGTGCACCAGACATACAGAGTATTAATGAAGGGTTTGATTCTGCTGTAAGTCACACAGAGGCTCACTCAGGCTATATCTGTATGACAAATGAGTTAGTTTAGAGTATCAGACCGTCACTTCATCTGAGATCCTTTGGGCAATGTGTGGCTGCACGCACAAACACGCCTGTGTGTTTTGATTCTCGCACGTGACTTTTCTCCCTTGAGATATTAACAGGAAATTGCTTCTCTGCTCAGAAAGCACTTAGCTGCATTAGATAGCATAATAGACTTTGCCAGGGAGAAGGCAAGCACACTCTTATTGATTGTGCCTACTGGACAAAGTTGAGACCCATTCACACTCTGAATAATTCATGTCTCCATTACAAACATTGCCCTAATTGTAATAATGTTTTGACTGGAAATTTCCAGAGATTTGTGGCAAATTTTTGTATATCCCCACATTAGCAGAATGCAAAAACAGGTGCAACAGATGAAATAATAGCCTGCATTAAAATAATGAATGTGGTCTAGCCTACGAAGCTAACAGAGGGTTATAATGATCTTCCATTTCTTGGCATAATTAAAAATCAGAAAGCGCTTTATTACACAGTCGTGCTTGACTGGTTCACGGTTCACTCTTCACTGCCCTCTGCATAATCGTTCCTCTGTCCTGGCCTTAAATATGCTTGTGAAATTAGGAAAAGCTTTGATTTGATTTGATGCAGAAACACAGAAATATTTTATTTAAATAAAGGGTAACACTTTAGAATACTGTTCCATCATTAATCAATAACTACACTGGAACAAATGAGTAATGCAATATTAACATTCGGTAACACTTTATTTTAGGGTTCAATTCTCACTATTAACTAGTTGCCTATTAGCTTGCATATTACTAGGATATTGGCTGTTTATTAGTATTTATAAAGCACATATTAATGCTTTATTCTGCATGACCTTATTCTACATCCCTTAATCCTACCCAATACATAAACTTAAACGCTACAAAAACTACCTTACTAACTATTAATAAACAGTAAATTAGGAGTTTGTTGAGGCAAAAGGCATAGTTAATAGTGAATATGTGTTCCCCATACTGAAGTGTTACCTAACATTCTTGTAACTACTATTAACTAACAAGAAACTCTGATTAATGAATTAGTAAGTAATAGTGCTCAGTTGAATGTGGTAGTTCACTATTAGCTAATCAATAACTACTATAACTCATAACAATAACTCCCAGAGGACTACTAAGAAGTATTTTATACAGGTTCATACTTAACATGAATAATGCATAATATATAATTAATTCTAAAGTGACGGTAATGGTAACCCACTAGTAATGACTGAAGTGTTACTACATCCTTCTAAAGGAATTACTAATTATTTGGATCAGTATTCTAAAGTGAAAAACATAATAACTATAAAAACATAATAATAAAAGTAATTACTGAAATCCTTGTAAGCTTTTGAGGTTACTGTAATGTTTTGGATAGTAACACTTAAGTAATTACTAGTGGGTTCTTGATCTTCACTTTAGAATACTGATCCAAATAATTAGTAATTCCTTCTGAAGGATTTGGTAACACTTGAGTCATTACTAGTGGGTTACCATGATCTTCACTTTAGAATTAATTATACATTATGCATTATTCACATTAATTATGAACCTGTATATATTAGTACTTAGTAGTCCTCTGTAAGGTATAAAAATCCTAGTAGTTATTGATTAGCTAATAGTGAACTACCACATTCAACTTATTTATTGATCAGAGTTTCTTGTTTGTTAATAGTAGTTACTAGAATGTTAATACTGCATTACTCACTTGTTCCTGTGTAGTTATTCATTAATGATAGAACAGTATTCTTGTTAACGAGGAGCAGGTGGATAACGAGGAGCAGGTGAAGGACGAGGCACAGGTGAAAGACATAACCGATTAATCAAGATGGGGACAACAAAGTAACAGAGACTAAATCAAAACACATAAGACAGGGTATACATGTAACATATCGCCCCCTCCCGGAAAGGCGCGTCCTCGCGCCGTAAACAAGAACAACTAAGGAGGGAGGGAAAAGTGGAAAGGGAGGAGCCAGAGGGAAGCCAGGAGCAGGAGCTAGATGGTGTGCCAGAAACCAGCCAGGACGAGGCCCCAGGGCGGAGTCGATGGTGGGAGGAGCCATGGAGGAGTCGACTGGGAGGTAGATGACACCCTGGGGGCGACCAACGGAGAAAGGGCCACTGATAGAGCCGATGAGCCGATGAGCCCCCGCGAGGCAGAAGGTCCTGGAGACCGAGGTGGCACCGCAGCGACGAGTACCCGAGGTGGATCCGGAGAACCAGAGGGCAGCGGCTGAACTGGTGGGACCGAGGACAAAGGCGGAGCTGAAGGGAAGGCGGAGCCAGACGAAGCCGCAGGTGAAGGCAGGTCGACGACTGACCAAGGCAGAGCCGGAGAGACGAGGGAGCCCGGAGAAGCCGTATGACCGCTGGTTTCCGGTGGAGCCGAGGGAGGGAGGAGCCAAGGGGGCACCGAAGTGTCGACGGGCTGAGGCGAAGCAGGGGGCACAGAGGCTGGAGGCGAAGACAGGGTAACCTCAGTGCGGGACAGAGCTGGTGGCCTGAAGACACTAGGCGTGTCCACACCGCGTGTGGGCGGAGCAGAGGGGCGGAAGGACAGCAGCGAAGGGAGGACTGAGGAATAGACCGACAGAGGAGGTGGGAGAGGGAGGCTGGGTGGGAATTCAGAGGCAGGAGACACTAGAGAAACAGGGGTCGCTGGAGAGACAGGGGCCACAGGAAAAACCTCTCCAAAAAGGTCTACCTCAAAAACACTGCCCAGTTCTTCAATATAGTTGCCAGTGACTTCCTGCAATTCAACCACAGCGGCGGTGTTGTGGGCGGGGCTTTCCTCCCAGCCCTCGAACTCCACAATAACTCCCTCTGCGATATACGGCGTTGTCGGCTCACGCACCTGGTCAGACCTTGTTGGTGGTTCGGGCTCCGAGGCGATGACACACTCCGTCCTTGTCCTCGGTACGGGCTCGTCTCTCACGGGTGGCCGGTCTCCACGGTCTGCGGTGGGCTCGTGCAACTCCTCCGTTGCGTCACTCGCTGGTGGTGGTTGGCTGGTCTCTGGCAGTGGTGGAGTGGGACTGGTAACGCTGTCCTCCTCAGCGGGGCCGATGGTACATGGCGAGTGGTTATTTACCAGTACCCACTCCACGAATGCGGCGAAATCTTCCTTTGGACCGCCCGCTGGAACACGTGCCTTCGACCGCTCGCTCAGGCCGGTGTAGTAGAAAACACAGAGCGAGCGGTCCGGGAAACAGGTAAGGCACGCGAGCTGTAGGAAGTCCCGAGTGTGTGCCTCCAGCGGACGGTCTCCCTGCTCCAGGCAGAGAAGCTGAACTTCGGGAAGGGCCATGGGGAAACGGGGGAAAACTCAAACAAAACAGAGGGAAAAAAACGCCGCAAAAAACAACTTTTTCGGTCGGTTCTTCTGTTACACTTACGTGTGGGAGATAAGCGCATGGAGACAAAGGAGAACAGGTAGCAGGAACTTTTAATAACAAAACTCAGGAACACGTAAAACATGAACGAGAACCGACAAACACTGAGGGCAAACTGAGGGCTTTAATACACAGAGCAAATGAGGATAACGAGGAGCAGGTGAAGGACGAGGCACAGGTGAAAGACATAACCGATTAATCAAGATGGGGACAACAAAGTAACAGAGACTAAATCAAAACACATAAGACAGGGTATACATGTAACAATTCTAAAGTGTTACCAAATAAAGTGAAAGATATACAGTATTTGTACTGTACAGAAGGAGAAGGCCGATTATCTATTGCAATTCCTTTATTACTCAGTCACAGTCATATAATTCAGGGCCAGAGCCCAGGGGGGCTCAGTAAACTCAGCATACTTTTACCATACTTTAATAATAACTTCTTTAAAACCTAGAAAGGCTAAAGCATGAACTTTGTGATCACACAGCAACAGTGTCAATGCGATCGAAGACTTCAGGCCTTCAAAAGAGGTGCAAAGCTCTGTGCTACAAATAAAAGGCAATGTAATCATTTTTCATTGTTATTAAAATATGACTCTATCTTGGAATTATACCTCCCTAGGGAAATATTGAATTGTAAAAGCTTGAATGAATTATTTATATTTGGTAGCAGCGAGAGCATAACAAACAGGCTGGCTCATTGCCCATAACAGGCTGATTGACCAATTGTGGATGCAGCCTGATGATATTCTACACTGTTTCTTTAATCTTTTTTTCCCCTTCAAATTTGTCCCTTCAGCCACCTTTACATAATTACTCATTGTTAAGATAATAATCTGCTATTGGAAACCATGCATAATAATATTAAAAACTATATTAAACTTTAAGTTATTTTATTGAAATAAAAATGTTACTTTCAAATAAAAAGCAATTTACAGTGCTGACATTTAGATTACTTTGATTTGTATTGTGCTACATTATAATAAGACCAAATATGATTGTGTTTTTAAATGACCATTTATTTCCGTAGTTTTTAATTTACTCAAACACTGCATAACTGTTCTTAGGCTTTAACAATAAATATACAATCATTTCTCCTGCTTTTCCTCTTTTTTTTTGTTCATTTTTTAGGTTATATCTATTCATAAGACTGGCCTCATGTTAGTCTAATTCCAGCATTTTGCTTATGCTGCACTCTTCACCGTATTCTATTATTTTGACATAAAGTTATATGAATGTTTTCTTCAGTGCACATAGATGAGAATATTCCCTTTATCTACTAAGTGTGATTTCCTTTCTCTAACTCTGAGTTGAGAAAGTAGATCACTGAGTGCTACGATTGTGCTTGCAAGCTTTCAGGTTTCTTCCCATTAGGCCTGTTTGTTCCATTTACAACACATTACCACAAACAAGTTATTTTGAAGGGGAAAATAACTGTCTGTAACCTGGATTTTTCTCTTGGAACAGCAGATTTCATTAGTACTGAAGGGTGAAGTTTTAGGTGGAAACTTTGAATTGTCAGCATTAGCATTAATAAAGAATGAAATCCTTTAATGTCTTGCTCCAATGATCTCATGAAAGTTGTCCTGGGGTGGAATGTAAATAAACTCCAGGCTAATAAACGCTGCCACTTCCTTTTTTCACAGTTGCACGGCATTCAAAACATCAAGACATGGATGTCCAGAATAAAAGGGGGGGAAGATGAGAGAATTTTTTCTGAACAGCTGCAGAAATGAATCAATTGTGAGTCAGTCTTTCTGTCATGCCTTTTTGGTATCTTCACCTTCTGTTGACATTATAATTCAGCCTGACATGCTGAACTAAACGAATGGTGGGCTGTGCTGTTTATAATGACATGCTTTGTAATTTAGTGTTTTCTATATATCTCAATCCTGGTGTCCAATCCCAACCCCCCACAGGTCTTTCTGAATACATCAAATGATTATCTGTCTTCCCAGAGCTTTGCTGAACTTGCATTTTAATTGTAGGCCAGCCATTACAAGTTCAAATTCAAGTTTTATACACTGCCAAAGGGACAGGAACCTGGTCAGAGATGCATGACTGTGTATGGCAGAAAGTTGCCGCAATAGGAAGATCAGATCAAGGACATCTCTTTAAGGCACTTCATCATCAAAAAAACTGAGCAATTTACTAAAGGACTGTTTTGATTTGTATATTTTGTTTGCTGTGCAACTCGACGAAAAGTGAGCTTAAAGTTTGAGCAATAAAACACCATAAAACAAGTTTTGTGATTCACATAAACTTTTGGCCTGACATGGTCAGTATTTATGCAGTGTTACGTTATTAATGTATGGCTTGGTACTATCTGTGTTGTAGTTTCACAAAGTGGACATCATGAACTAACTTTACTTCAGTAAATTATTAAAAGAAAATTGCTTACTTGTATAAAATGACTTACATTTATAGATGCCATGTTTTCACTTTAAAGGGATAGTTTACCCAAAACATGCTAATTCACCCTCATGTTGATCCAAATCTGTGTGATTATTTACAAGATATTTTGCAGAACTAAAACAATAACTTAGAAAAATAGCATAGGCTATAACAAAATAGGCATAGACATTTCAGATATCTTCTTTTGTGTTCCACAGAAGGAAGAAAGTCATACAGGTTTCGAAACGACAGTGGAGTGAAAAAAAAATGATGACAGAATTTACATTTTGGGGTGAACTTTTGCTTTAAACTTGCAACTAAAGGACTCTCTTCTCTCTTTGACTGCAAGATGTGAAGTGATTGACAGGGAAAACAGAAGTTTTGATTCAAACTTTTCAAAGTGGCTGATTCAGCTTCAGCTCTGCTGCATTGAATACTGCATCAGCTGGCAATGGCCCTATCTAATTCAAGTTCTCCCATAGGGCCAGGCTTCTGCCCTGCCTTGCCGCACCATCGTTCACTCCTTCCCAAAGGTTGAACCTGATGAAAGACCCCTCAGCCAGGGCCAGGACCGGAAATCAGCTTTAATCAATCCTATTTTCTGTACTGCATCATTATTTTTCTTTTGATGCAGGGTTGGATTTTTACAGGCTGTTGCAGCCTATAAATAGTGGATTTCAACTGTGCAATGGATGCAATGACCCTCTAATCTCCAGGCTTTGTTCATATTCCTAAATGCATGTACATTCCCAGTAATTCCACTTGACCTTTGTAGGGGTTTATGAGAAAATAAAATGTTTCAGTGAGCATGGAACATACAGTAACTTGAACACCACAGATAGTTTCACAGAAGGGTGAATTTAAGGTTAATGGCTTGCAAGGAAGCAGATAGTGTGCACTGTAAACAGAGAAAACCTGTATTTATGCATAAAACAGAAAATAAGTCATGCCAATTGACACAGGGAAGACAGAATGTGGCTTCTCAAAACTTTACTTCGTAATGATCTTAGTGAATTTAAATTAGTTCACATACTGATGTGTCAGGATGTAGCCTAAAGTAAGGTACATATATGGATTAAAAAAGATACAGTGCACTTGAGATCTCTTTATAGAGTCTGACAGTTTACATTTCTGGTTGCTTTGTAGTCTAAAATACATTGGCAATGAGGCAAAATTATGTGTGAAAATTAGAGATGCAAAGTTGGAGCCATGCCAATTGTCATCGCTCTTGTGCTCTAAATTGTTAATGGCCAACGGAATCAAATTTGAAAGGTAAATTTACTTTTTTCGAAAAATAAATGAAAATGTATTGAAACTATTTAAAGTGCTCTATTATGTCACATATAATTTCATTGTCTGCATCTACTTAGTGTCATACCATACTTCAATTTGTTTTTTATGCCTTTAACTTAAAGGACAGGGTTCGTACAAGGTGCTTAAAGTGCTTGAAGTAATTTGACTTTTTGAAATGTAATTCCTGGAAAGCCCTTGAAAACAGCCATATTTATGAAAAGGTACTTGAAAAGTGCTTCAATTATTCAAAGACAATGAATGTGAAATTGGTGTTTAATTTTATTGATAAAACAATCTTTTCATGCTAAATTAATGCTGCGGCCTGTCTGATATAGATATAGAGCCATTTCGCATGGCTATGAAAGTGATATTGCTCATATAAATATCCAAGTATGATACAGCTTTCATACTTCAGGTCACATATTCATGAGGGGAAAAAAAATATTTTGCATAAGGAAAGCGATATCTTTGTCATAGTACCCTTTCAATGGTTAAAGTTACCAAAGTCATTGCGTGTGCTATGCTTATTTGTACCATTTTGTTTTATTCGTTTTTTTTATTTTATTTATTTACCTTTTTTAGAATTTGAAAGATAATAAATATGTTGTTTGATAAATGAGATCTCTGATTGTAGTCCTTGAAAACCAAAAAAGTCCTAGAATTTAATTGTACAGTAGCTGTACGAACCCTGAAAGGAATTGTTCAATTCTGTCATAATTTTCTCACCTTCATGTGATTCCAAACCAGTATGACTTTCTTACTTCTTTGGAACATAAAATAAAATATTTATTTAAAAAAAAAAATGTTTGGTCCATACAATGAAAGTCAGTGATATCCATATAGGTTCCCAACATTCTTCAATATACATAATAAAAAAAAGAAATTGCTAGAAAATTTCACAAAAATTTTACAACAAAACTGAAAATAAAACTGAATTAAATGTAAAAATTTGGAAGTAGAAAGACTGAAATAGTATTTTCTTGTAAAATGTATTTAAATAATCTTTGTTTTACAAATTCAAAAAGTAGTTTTTTTACAGTGTATCATCTTCTGCGTTCCACAGAAAGTCATGAGGGTGACATGAGGCTGAGTAAATAATGGGTGAACTATCACTTTAAGAAAGCTGATAACACGGTCGTGACTTTTGCTTACCACAGTCTTAGAGAAATCTCAAACTGTTGAGATTAAGTCATGGCCGCATTGCTGCATCATTGATGTGAAGTTAGAGGGGGACTCATGAAATATTCCTGACCATAATGCTCAGGTGGCTCTAAGTTTAGTGACAGCCACAGACAGGTCTAAGAAGTTCTCAGCTACCCTGTGGGCCTGGAAACGCAAGACACAGAGAAGAAGTGACAGCCTATCCGAAGGCTACACCGGGGCATCCTCTCTGCTGAAGATGGCAAGTTCCGTCACGCTATGTGGCCAGACACTTAAAGGACAAGAGAATGGGAGTTTTGTCAACAGTGAGTGTTTGTTTCTCCCTTGGAAGAAGTATCCAAACAGTGGAAGGAAGGAAGTGGATTTACACAGCATTAAGCCGGTTGATCCCCAAATCAAGTCTCCATTTTAATTTGTATCCTTTCAAATAGATTGCGTTTTCAGAAGGATCTCTCTAGCTGCAAATTTATCTGTGGGTTTAAAGAAATGTGGTACTTTCATCCTAGATCTAAGTCCAGTTCTTGCCTTGGTCACAAATTAAAATTCAAACATTTTTTCCCATCAAGCAACCATGCAAGTCCATATTGCACTGCCAACAAATTTAACATCAAGTAGAACTTGAAATGTTTGAATTCATAAGCACTGCACAAACTTTACAAACTATGTATGTGTACTTTGAATCCATTAATTGAGCAATTAGATTTTTTTTAATCAAACAATGGCTCACCAGCCAATAGTCTTTAGTGTAATTTTTCCATACATTGTCATATTTGAAGTCCTCTATAAAAAGATCCAGTGCCCTTAATTCAAGACATTCATTTCCTTTCTATTTCAGCCAGTTTTTTAATTATTAATTTAACTGCATTAAGGTCCTGCCATATCTAACTATTAAGGGAATGTGACAGGCATCTTAACTTCCTGTAGCTCTAAAGTAACTTCCTAAGGGTCCTGCCATTTCAGAGTGTGAGCCTATGTGCATACATATGCCTATGCACTATTTATTTGAGAGAGTTCGCTGTATGTGCAGCTCAGTCATTGTGGCTGAAGATGTAACTGTTTAAGAAGTCTGAGGGGAGAAGGGAAAGAGAGTTGGCTACTCACTTTAATGTTTAGTAAGGAGCCAGTGCTGTCATGGAGGTCATGCAGGTCCATTTTAATTTATTATTTTGGGTAGGTGAGCAAAAATTCAATTCTCAGTGACAGTGCACATTCACCTATGCATCTCTAAGGAGGTCTTCAGGTAATGTTGAATTCAGCTCAGGAATGGAATTCTTTCCCGTTATTGATTCCATACCCCAATCATGTAGAGAACGTGATACAGTTTTACATTTATAGTAGCAAATTAAAGAGAAAAAAATACATACATGTAGTAATAAAACTGCATTTATTTAATCAAAAATGCATTTAAGTATTTTTAAAATATTCCTGTGATGGCAAGGCTGAATTTTCAGCATCATTACTCCAGTCTTCAGTGTCACATGATCATTCAGAAATCATTATCATTAACACTCCCAGAAAAAAAAAACTGTCAAAAGAGTGGTGCAGGTATGACGTCACTTTATAGGCCAACCGGCAGTTAGAATCACACTGGTTCCCTCGACAAAAACCCAATACGATTTTCCCATAGGCTTTTGGATTATCACTAAAAACAAGCTATGTATTTTGAAGCCTAAATGCAGTCGCCAGAAGTAAAAACAAAAGGTAGACTATAAACAGACTACACCACGGTCCCACGACTTCAATGTCACCAACACTAAGCTTCCGAAAACTCTTTCAGTTTTTATCTAAAAACATTTTCCCAGAAAGTTTGAGTTAGAATAGTTTATAAGAGCACAATTATAAGCATAACAATGCTGTAAAAACCGGACTGGGTTTACCTGTTCGACGTGATGACGTTTAATCTCCCAGACTGCCTCTGTAGTCCCATTTAGCCACTTGTTAGCAATTGCCTTTTTCAAGACACGTTACAGATTCAAAAATCACGAGTGGGGTAATACTGGTGTATTTTGTTGTAGAATAAAATGTGAAAGTATCTTGAGCTTGTGTTCACCACAGACCTTATTTCAGCCGTTTAACCAAAACCCCATTCAAAAAACCGGGACAAAGTGCTAAAATGGTGCGATACCCTCTCACAAGGTATTAATATGTACATTTTAGGTGCAAATATGTAGTGTTTCCACCAAAATATCATGGTTTCCAACAAAATATTAAACAGGAGAAAAAAAAATTCAAAATTGATCTCGTTCTCTTTCGGCTGTTTCCTGTTAGGGGTTGCCACAGCGGAATTATCCACACAGCCATTTGGCAGAGGTTTTACACTGGATTCCCTTCCTGAAGCAACCCAGCACTAAGAGTGCACTTTGTGCAGTGCCAGGACATACTCGCGCACTCACTCCTATGTGCGTCATTTACTGTATCCAATCCATCCTGCATGTCTTTGGACTGTGGGGGAAACTGGAGCGCCCAGAGGAAATGCTGACATGCAAACTATAACCGGTGACCTTTGTTTTCATCAACATTGATAATAAGAAGAAATATTTCTTGAGCACCAAATCAGCATACATAAGCTATATATATATATATATATATATAGTAACCTGACAGAAATCTCAAGTATTGACTGACATACACAGCCCACACACTCAAAGCAGCTTTGCTCGACTGCAAAAACATATCATATAACAAGCAGAAACCAACTCTTCGCTGTGGCCACTTCTGGTTTGTCATGTGGTCTGAACTTGCAGCGTATAAAATCATGGATGACTTTTCTTGGCTTAAATCAATTTTGGTCAATGCATAAAAGAGATTTGGATGATACACTCCATCACACAGGCTGCAATTTCACAGTAAACAACATTAAGTGCATGTGCATGTGATAAGACATCAAATGCACAGATGAAAGATCACGGAAAGCTCTTTCTGCTTTCATGATGTATGAGTATAGATTGCACATATCATCCACTCTGGGTGTCTGAAGCTCTATCAGAGTAATATTTGGCTTTATAAGACTAAAATATCAGCACACACCATCAAAATCTCATCATTTTACTCTTTGTTCTTTAAAATAAATAATCAGCTTTATTTTACAGTGCTTTTAGTTTAGGTAACTGTCCAGGTCTCATGGTTTTTAAATAATGTAGATTAATGTATATGTTAATTTATGTATTCATTTTGAAGCAAGCGGATATTAAATTGAAAAAGCCAATTGACATCCCAGGCTATCAAGTGAGACCAGGCTAGTTTTTCAGTTCAGGGTTTAATTAATGGCCCATAGACCTTGTCTTAAACGTCTAGCTTGACTGACTCTGCAGATGCTTCCAGTAGGTCTGGAGGAGCAAACTGTCTTCGAAATAACAGACATTATCTCCTACATTTAAATGCTGAAAGTCTCTTCTCCTGAGAGGAATTTTCCATGCAGGTGGGTGAGATACTCATGAGGTGTGTTTGAAGGCATCAGTGTCACGAATGGTTTGAATTTGCTGTTTCAATAAAATAAAAATAAACTGGACCTAGACCTTGGAGGTTTTTGGATTTTAGTTTATGTACAGAATATTAGCTTCAATGCCACTCAAATGCTAGTGTACTCCTAAAATGTACACTGTTTCTCTTCTGGGGAAAATGGACCAAAAATATTAATAACTATCCATGCATGCTTGATTGGAGTGGATGTTGCAGGATTTCCAACATTATCGTTTAGGGGGCCTCAGGGGACATGGATAATGGGAATTATGCCTGTAGGCAGAATAGGGGGTTTATAGGCACATTCTGATTTGGAAACCTTGATCTCTGGCAGAGAGGCAGAGTCTGAGCAACACTGCTCCCTACAGGCCTTCAGATCAACAGCCTGAGGATTACTTGAAAGCCACCTCATGTTGATCTGTGGTCTGCCATGTCCTAAGGGTCAGCAGAGGAAGGATTGGCTATATGATTCACAAGCTGCCTGTTAAATCTTTTGTGAATTCCTGTGATGCACATGTAGTTGGTAATGAAGATCACAGTTCAATTCATACAGTTATTCTGTATTCCTGTGTCATTCATTGCACACTTTAAACACATTCAGGCATATCATAAATGCTCTTGGGAAAACACTGTGAAAGAGCAGTTCTATAAATCAATCCTGATCTCACAGGAATGTAACACTTTCCTTTATCCTCTGCTCGGTTGTGGCCGAGAAAAGAAAACAAAAAAAAAAGTCCTAATTTTTCCAGTCCATTCAGTCAGAGCCAATGTCTATATTCCTGATGGGATCTGATCAGCAGCAAACACAGGCTATTATTATTCCATGTTCCAACACATTCACATTCACTTCATGTTTTTGTGTGATGCATAAAGAGGGAATAGAGGGAAAAACGAATGAGAGAAATGTGCAACAGAGCTGTGATTCTTGAGAAAACAAAGTGTTGAATACTCATGGTAAATGGACTGCATTTATATAGCGCTTTCAACAGACCCATGGTCACCAAAGCACTTTACATATTGCCTCATTCACCAACAGCAGTGTCAGCCATGCTAACCATCCAGCTCGTAGGAAGCAGCTGGGGTTAGGTGTCTTGCTCATGGACATCTCAACACTTGGTCAGGTGAAACCAGGAATAGAACCACCAACCTTCTGGTTTGTAGACAACCCACATGAACCACTGAGCCACTGCACTCCCTTTAATCAAGGTCGTAAATTATAAAATGTGTGAAAGCACATGTACAAAATGATAATTATACACAGAGTGGAACTTGAACCTCAGAGTGAAATTGTTTAAATCACCTTTATTAAGTCAGATTTACTGAAAATAAAGTGTTTGTGTGCACTGTATGTGTAACTTCCATCATGTTTGACACTCTAAGTTCAGTCCATTATTTTTTGTCGCTTCAATCCTGTAAATTAACACGTTTTTTACAGTATAATGATCTAGAATTGTATGTTTTATCTTAAATATAACTAAATATAAATATAACTATTTCTGTTTTTGAGAGGTTAACCCTGCCTGGTTTAAATGTTTTAAACATTAACAGTTGAAAACATTCGTTAGAAATTTAGAAAAGTAATCAAATGTACATTACTTTAATAAGTAATTGAAATAGTTACACTATATTACATTTTAAATAGGCCAACTTGAAATCTGTAACTTATTCAATTTCCAAAGTAACCTTTCCAATACTGTTAGTATGTAATGTGTCCAGCAGCGGCTTTACTTGCAGTGCATCTCATCCTCATGGACTGCACCAGATTTGCCCGTTCTTGCTGTGAGCTGTTACTCCACTCTTCCACCAAGGCACATGCAAGTTCCCAAACATGTCTGGGGGGGACATATGGTTACACGTGGTTTGACACTGCAAGGATGATCAGCTGTCCTTCCTGTCTCGTGTAGCACTGTTTTAGATGTCTTACATTATGGGCATTGCAGTTTATTGCTCTGGCCACATCTGCAGGCCTTGTGCCTCCCTGCAGCAGGGAAAACATTGTTTAACCCTTTCAAGCGTGAGTTTAAAATATTCTAGCTGACCGCCCATAGTGAGTTTTTTTAAGGCGACCGTTATTTTAGAACGTTTAACCTTACTGTTTTCATGGCGAGGTGTCATGCTTGTCACGTGACTCACTGCAGCCAAAATAGCGCTGTATGACAGATGTATCGCTTTTATTTTGTTTTTCCTTTTTTTATTCAAAATATTTACAAACTTGCTTACCATGTCATCAACTATATGATATTACGATTCTCAAATACATGTAAGTGTGTAAGGTTTGAGGGCGCACCAGACATAAATGAATCTTCCAGATGATTCGTTCAAACATAATTCCACACAAAACTCAACTCAACAAATCAACAATTTATGGCCATAACTGAGGTGGGCACCGGTCAGTCTGCACCAGGTTGACAAAAACCCCAGCTAAGTACTTTACGGCCTTGCAAACTTTGATCAACACCAAGATAACGGCAGAGGTTGGTTGACCCCCAAGACAAAGAGCCAAAGCATATTCCCCCTTCTCAACGACCTTTAAATGAACTCTGAGTGACACAGTTAAAATCAAATCAAATCATTCAAAAAGGGATGATAGTCGGACTTACATTCAAGCAGCCTTCTACTGCATAATTCTATATCATGTCTATAACCAATACACATGACCATTATGCATATATTGTATAACTATTGAACGATTAACTGAAAGTGTACCTTGCTTGGTATCAGTATGATTGTATGTTCATAATTCAGAAGATGGCTTGATTGAAATCTGTGTAGACTGTATCGTGTTCATATAATAAGAAATCATGTCTAACTGTACTCTGCTTAGAGAGGGAAGTTAAGAGACCACAGATAACAGGTAATTTATGGTGAGGGGTGGGGACACAGTCACCCCTGAACTAAATATGATACCTAATTGGTCAGAACCCATCCAGGAGGATGGGCAGACATTTGAGTTTAAAATTTCAGAACACGAACAAAGTTCAGTCAAGACAAAGACAAGACAAAAGAAAACAGAAACGACATGACGAATAGATGATCAGATGAAGACGATTGAGGCTGACCAAGATCAGAGAAAATGGGTTAATTTCATTCAAGCCATCTTAATACTCTCGTCTCACTTTCCTTTCTTTTACTTAGTTTCTTTTCTTTCCGTTGAGACTCTTGCTCTAAGTTAAGTTTTTCCGCAAAGTTTAAATCAACGATTCTACAACAAAGCGCGCTTCAACTTTATACCTCCACGAGAATTTCCAGCCATCCGCCAAAACACGGCACATGATTGGCTTCCTAAGAGTCGATCAAAGACACGACCGTCAGCGAATCAAAGAACCTGGGAAACCCCTCCAGCCAGGACAGAAAAGGGAATCCCCATTCAAAGACAATATGAGACACAAACACAAGTAACCTCCAGAATCTAAGTGAACTGGTGCATTGATATCAAATTTAATAACCCCGATAGGAGGGTTAAATTAATAATTGATGGTTCGTTCAGGTCATGTGTTATAAATGCATATATTGCTAGAAACTTGGGATTGCATCATTTCACTCTCTTAAAACTCATTCTTTCCTCACTTTCCTCCTTTCTGCAACTCGTGTGAATGTCTGTGTGCGTGTGTTTGTGTTAGATATTAGTTTTACGTGTTAGAGTAATCAATAAAGTTTCGTTAGTATTGAAAGATAAGTGTTCTTGTGTTATGTGCTTATGAATTTAATGTCTTAAACTGCTGATCTATGTTACCTGGCTATTAAATTGTGTTTCACTATTGTTTGGATATTAATATCCACTGCAGAGTTGATAGTTATGGCCCATTATTGTTATTGCTGCTTCCATAGGAACCAGTGTATTTAGCAAACTATAAATGTATTGTTTTACTAGTATTTATGTGTATTTAAATGTTTGAAACCTAAAATAAACATTATTTGGTTGAAAACACTGCATAGTTGTGATATGACAAGGGCTCTGCGCTTCTGCCACTGGCTCAGCACCAGCGAAAGCGCAGTTTGAATCTGGCAGTTATGTCACGTCACTGCACATTCTAAATCCCATATATGGTACTGTACTCTCAGGGGCACAGAAATAAAAATCCCATATGTGGGACTGTACCGCTCAAAGGGAAGAAGCTTCAATGGATTTTACAAAATTATCTTTAAAATACAGTATCCTGAAAAAGAGATGTTTATCTACTGGCAAAGCTGGCAGTGGAATTTGGAACTAATAAAGAGGAGAGAGATAAACATTTCTGTTATTTCACTAAGCGCAAGAATAGATTCTAGATTCATACTCACTGGCAACCCCAACAGATGCCGCCAGTGCAGCTGTCATAACATGCATAGTATTGTTTTTGTTTTTTTAATAAAGTTATATTACACCTAAAATATTGTTTAGACTCAATGACCAATCATTGTGTTTGTAGTTAAATAGCTCTATTTTGCGAGCCAAACGGGACAAACTAATAGAGAGATTTGTTAACATTCATCATAGGAGATGCTTCCTCGGGTTTGTAGGAAACTTTTTTCCTCGTCAAAGCAGAGACCAGGAGACATTGGGATATCTTTCAAGCAGACGTTACTCTTTATTGAGACACGCGCTGTTTGGTCGCTGTAGTCATCCAACAAATCTAACTCAAACAGTATAAACACTGTCTAAACAATCTAAACAAAAGAATGCAAATGTTGTATAGGTAAAGGTACCCGATAAAGGGACCCGCCCCAAACATTAGAGTGTACAATCAATAGAACAGTATCATTCAAATGCATAGATGCTAATCCAATCACTCTGACAGTATTCACATTATCATAGAGACAAAAGCACAACTGTGCTCTGATCTTGTCATACCAAATGGTCAGGAAGTGCATAAAGACAAAAGACTAATGTCTCAAACACCTGGGCTGATTAACTTTGTCTTCATAGAATGTCTTCAATCTTTATCTCAAAATGTTAAATACAATGTACTTAAATTTGCAATCCCACAGGTTCGACATTGAAACCTTCATTGTCGATAACATTTTAATAGTTAGCAATCATAGTTTGCACTGAACTGATGTATTTGCGCCCTTTTTTTAATTTCTGAATGAAATTATTTTTATATTTCCAGCACTGGAAAGCATTTTTATCACTTGGTATCAACGCTCAGACAGGTTATAGCCTAAAGCTTTCAGCAGCAATGTGGATTGATGTAATTGGCAGCAGTGCGCTGCAAATGCAAACAAGAGAACCAATCAAAAGCATCAGAATGGTATTGCTTTACTACACAGCCTTTAGATGGCAGGAGGCATTGTCCACATCAAAAACAGGCAAAGCAATTAATATTATTCAACATATCCTAGCTTTTTACAGAAAATATTTTGTAATCGTTAAAATTTTCATAAGTAACTGTAATTTAATTACACATTTTTTTCTCAGTAAATGCAATGGATTACAGTTACATTTATTTTGTAATTAATTTACATTACATGTAACTAGTTACTCCCACTGCATACTGACTGTTACTTTTGATATTGATTGTCATCATCTGATTATATCACGTCTGTTTATCAAATGTCTGTGACACCCACCCAGCATTTTAGATATGGTTAGTGGCCATTTAAAAACACATATTGATCATTATCTCCACATTTTCTGCTGATGTTTACAGCAAAAAAATAGAATCAGCATGAAACATTAATTGCACCTTTACTTCTACTACACAGCACTATGCTGCTTATGAAGGATTTATGAATGATTACATGTGCACCGGGACACAGTGTGCTCAAAAGTGTGCTTATTTGTATCCATTTAAAGGCCTAAGTTCTGAGTATTTTGCTGTTATTTTCCAGCTTGTTCAAGTTTATATGCTTAAAATTGAACCTCGGTCTGAGAAATTTGTATCTGGACTCATAGCTCTCTAAGCCCAGGCCTTGGGGTAGAAAGGAAACCTTTTATCACTTGTTTCTAACCTTGGGAAACAACAGATAAAGATGTCATTCTAAGCTCCCGCCAAGAAGAAAAGTCACCTGATAAAGTATGCATATATCTGTCAGCCTCCGGAGAAAAACAGAGGATGTTAAAACCAATCTCATCCCACTGCATTCTTCCCACTATGAACATAATCTTTTCAGCTCAGAAATGTCAGCTGCAGTGATGCAAGACATGTTAGCTGGTGGCACAGCTGCCAAAGCAAATTGATAAATTGATTAACATCTTTTGACTAAAGTTACTGCAAATTTTGAATAGGAGATACAGCAGGTGAGGTTGCCCTAGTTATTAAAGACTACACTTATTAAGGACAGAGGAGTGCACATTAAGGGCATTTTCACCAGATTTCACCAGATTTCTTTCTTGTCTTCACGATTTTCACATGAGCAAATTTGCATAGTCAAAGAACTCAGAATTATTTATTTAGGATGGGTTATGTGTTACTTTAGCAACACAGAACCCATCAGCACAAGGTGCCACAGGCATGTAAACTACTAACAAACAGAAAGTAATAACACAACAGAAAATGACGTCTAAACGTTACAGAGTCTGAGGCGGCAGTTTTTTTACTGTGGTGCTGCGATAATGGAGCTCTTTGCAATGTAATACAAACGAGTCAGTTGTTGCCTTGGTAACGCAAGAGTTTACAGAAGATACATGATATAAATATCGACTGCGTTATAAAGGATGACCAGATTTAAAAAAAAACTATTATTAATTTGTGTTCACATCACTCAAATCACACATTTAGCAAGCTATGGAGAAACTGGCAGCCAGGCAACACATGATCGATCCACATCACTACACTACTATTGTCCATCTAAATGTGTTTAGGGTCACTGTTCTTTTGGAAGGTGAAGCTTCTATCTACACTGTAAAATCGAATTAGTTAGACTTTTAAACCATACAACCGATTGCCTCAAAGTAAAGTGAAATAGGAATAGTATGTTGTACTGACAAATGCTTAGTGTAGTTCACTTACACAAGAGTTCTAGTAACTAATAAATAACTGTAGAGAGTACATGATAATTTACTTTAGATTTACTCTTGACTTAGTATAGCTACCACTGCTGTTACCATTGGTGTGTTTTGCATGCTGAATGTGGAAGTCTGTGTGTGACTCAAGCATGGTTAATTGCAAGATATTGTCACAAATACAGAGGGATTATATATCAACCCAATTAAAAGTTTCACAAGGCATTTAAGTGTTAACAATAAAATTATATAAGATCATTATTTGACATGAAAAATAAAATCGTTAATTATTTAGTAAGAAGTTAGGTCACCTTTTAAAAGCAACCTATTTATTACTTCCCTTCCTTTGAAATCAAACAACTGTGATTTCTTGTTGCCCTAATAGGAAGATAATCACAATGAAGTTCCAAGTTCCCAACCAAAGGGAACACTAATCACCATAATGGTGAGTTCAAACAAAAACATTTTAGGAAAATCAACATCAATTTATGAAATCTGCTTATGTGATGTTCTCTCAAATGTTTCTGTTGTATTGACAATTTAACATTCAAGATGACTTTGGGAAATGAGTGAATGCAGCTAGAGAAAGATAACTGCAGAAGTGGAGGAAATGAGTGAAAAGTCTATTAAAGGCACAATATGTAAGATTTTTAAAATAAAATATCCAAAAACCACTAGCAGTGTGATATATTTCATGCATTTGTGTACTTACATCATCCCAAAAGTTCCCAAGGATTTTAAATTTAAAATAATGGCTCGTGCCTTGTCATTGTCCCTCAATGACGTAATATCCGCGCTATCCTTGATTTTCGCTGGACAAATGCGGAAGTGGTGGTTTGCTGCCAGCACCATGTTTTACGGTTGGGGTAGTATTGTGTATACTCTCGCCTTGCTTCATTTTTGGTCCTATCACTTTTTGTTCTCTTCTTCATCTTCCTTTGTTTGGTTGTTGATACATTTTGCATCCTCCAAACTCTACAAACCTCTGTAAGTTCACACTCTCAGCTTCCCCCTATGGTCTGCCTGCTGTGAATGCACAAAATGATTACCAAGTGTGATTAGTTATACACAAAGCCGCAAATCGCTGCCCCTGTTTACAGAGAGTCCAATTGTCAGTCTGTAACAGAGATCTCTATGATATTTCAGGACGGTTATACAGTTATATAGAACATTTCAGTGAGTACGATCATTTTGTGGACACCATTTCAGTAAATGAAAATGTAAGAGAAAAAATGCTTACAACACTACGTGCAAATTAATCTGAAAGGTCATTACACAAACATATTTTAAATTTTAATTTTAATGACAGCAAGGTCTTTTATATTTATATAGCCTTGAGGATTATGGTAGTTCAGAGCAGATTGACCCTTCATTTTTTTTAACCATTTTCAGAGTGACAGCAGAGACAGGTGGTTGCTGTCCAGGTTAAGACCTTTGGCTGATGGATGCAGCATCGAGGAGGGCAGGCAACTATGTGTCATAAAAAACAAACATGCATAATCAAACACCCGGGATAACATATTCAAACATGTTGTGGCTGTGGGACAAACAAGCTGTCGTGACAAGAAAATTCTTATCAGGCTGAGAAGGTGAAACAGTCAGTTGCTAATCATGCTTTCCCCAGTGAAAGTAGGTTTGAGCTGCATTTCAATGTGAAATACTTGAGGTGTACCTGTATTGTTTAATTTGACCAATGACCTAGATTCTCCTTTCAGGCTCCCCTATAGTCTGAAGAAAAATTTAATGTATAAAGGAAAATGTTTAAATAGACAACAATGCCATTTGGTTCCTACATATAATAAACCTACATATAATGTTTTTGGTTAGTCTGTGTCAGATGAATAAAATTAAAAAGAAAATGCTCAAATCTAATTGGAAGACTTGGAAAGCTGTTCTTCTTGACATAAAAGAAATGAAAAGCATAAATTTTTTATTGTCTTCTCCATATCTGAGTGAAGAAATGTATTGAACAGTGGCTGAATATAGCCCAAAATCATTTTCAGTGTCCGTTACTGTACATTCTTCATATCTATTGTATAATAGTTTCCTAGGGTATAAATGTTTCCCAGGGTCACTGTTCTATTGCATTAAAGAGCTGTGAGTAAATATGAAAAAATAACTAATAATAAAAAATCATAAATAAGAATATTTTATGATCACCTTCTCAGATTTCATGCAGGGACATCCGACACTGAGAGTTTCTTTAAGTAATCACATTTTTGATTGCAAGTTACCTACAGATGAATTAAATATTCTCCTGCAAACTCTTCAAAGTGCTCCACTCATAATTTATTTAATGCGCTGTAAACTTTTTATGTGAGTGTCCATAATGGCAGTTTTATCAAAGCCTGCTGTTAGGACAGCTCCTTTGAAGTTAACTTATAAGTTAAATAATCATTATTTACTCACTCTCATGTCACTCCTATACTTTGGTCATACTATATAGCTGCATTTGAAAGCACAGGGATACTAAGTTTGATAAAGAACTTATCTCATGACCATTAAAAAAGCATGTTTTTAATATCTGAACATTGGTGGAAAAAAAAAAAAAACGTTTATGTCAAAACTTTTACTTATATTTCGTTCTACCCTGATGAGTCCCCCAGTCCTTGCCGGTAAAAAACACCCCCACAGCATGATGCTATACCACCACACTTTTCTGTTGGGATGGTACTGAGCAGGTGCTGAGCAGTGACTGGTTTCCTCCATACATGAAGCTTGGAACTGCTGAGAAACTGACCAGAGAATCTTGTTTCTCATAGTCTGGGAGAGTCCTTTAGGTGCTTTTTTTTGGTGCAAATTTCAAGTAGGTTTTCATGTGTCTTCACTGATGAGAGGCTTGAGTCCCAGATTTTCTTAACTCATTCCCCGCCAGCGTTGTTTAAAAAGTTGCCAGTCAACGCCAGCGTTTTTGATAATTTTCACAAAAATGTCATGGCCCCCAGAATATTTTGTTGAATGAATATATAAACATGACCGATACACTGTACCGATTCTTTTTGAAAACAGTTTCTGAACTCGTGGAGGTGTGCAGTGGGCGGAGCTTAAGAGAGTCACGAGCGCACACACACACAAAATACATCACGGCATTATTCCTGGATAATTTTCGATTCACTGTTTGTGCTGTTTACAATCATATGCACTTACGCGCTGATTGCCAACAAAACACAGACATTTGATGCAGTTTCAGTCACCGGTTTTGACTCATGACCGGGAACAAACAAACACACTTGCAGATTCCGTTGCTGCTCCGGAAAAACAGACTGCATCCACTATTTCCTTAATGCTGGGTTATTTGGGAAGCTGAACAAGGTTGTCTTTCCCTCACCAAAAACACACTTCTTTAGTGACATTGTTGATTTTTTGGGCTAAAAACAAAATGACAACGCTGCCGACGGCTTCTGTAACCTTAATGAAGCTTGTTGATGGACATGCTCTAGCTCTCGCTATGGTTGATGTGCGCACAAACTCATCCGGGAGAAGTGCCCATACAAGGAATTCCGCCCTGTATGATGCCAATCTCGGATATACGCGAAAAAAAACTTTCCGAAACTTGTTTGAATCCTGAAGGAGTGTATTTGGCACAGAATTCCGTCAATTTTTTTGTATTTAAATTTTTTTTTAAATGTTGGCCATATTTAGCATGAGAATCCAACTATTTAACAGTGTAAATAAGTCAGAATGCATGAAATAGCATCATATTGGCTAGCGTCTGTGCTAGGGTATTTACATAGGCAATCTGATTGGCTGACGCCTACATTGGCATTTGAAAAGTTAGAAACTTTTCAACTTCTGCCACGAGCAACGGCAGTGACGCAACGCAATGGAACCCACAGTTCAGTTCGGCAACACATGACGTCACCCATTCAAAGTAAATGAGAAGCATTGATGCCGACGCCCCGTGTGAATGCAGCGTAATGCTTGCACAGTCCTGTAGCTCATCCTGGGTCGACATTTCATTCAGTAAAATTAGGCTTTTTGATTTTGATTTTGTTTTGATTTATAAGCTGTTTAATATTGGTGATCGTGTTATTTTACATATGCAAATGATTACATATGCTATCACTTGTCTCTGCTTCTTCTTCATCTATGTTTGTATCAAGAGATTCTGTACTCTTTCAGAAGATGTGTAATAGCGCCCCCTGGCGTATAACAGTGAAAACACGGAAACACTGAAAATTCTGTGTTTGGCGGGGAAAGAGTTAATTTCTTCATTTAACTTTCTTTTCAAAAATGAAAACTATTTGAACTAATAACCTGGCAGCATGAGATGTACTAATGTTAGTTAATGTTTTTAATTAAAACTATTATAAAATGATACAAATAGCAGGTGGCATTTTCACCTTGAAGTGTCAGTTGTATGACTCGTGTCCATTTATTTAAGTGATACAAGAATGGTCTGTTATACTGCTTGAATAATCATAAACACACTCGTTTAGCACAAACATTTTTACTAACTTTGTTTGAATAACTTTGTTATTCTTGCACATTCACAGAAAATAGCATATACATATACAGTATAATAAGTTAAGATATTTGGTCCCTGGATTGACTGATGGTCCCTCATGGATGGTGGATGGTCCATCTGTAAATTGAAATCCCCTGGATTAGGCTAATCATTTATTATTATTATTATTATTATTATTATTATTATTATTATTATTATTGGCCAAAGTATTTGGATATTATGACATGTTAATTCAAGTATTTGATATTTTCGCTTGTGTATACGTGACTTTTAAAACGCCTGCTTTACAACTGCATTTCCCATAATACCTCGCGGTGTGACTATCCCGTTCCCCATAAGGCTGTTCGCCCTCTATCTCCAGGCAGGAAGGTCGTTGAGAGTCAGACTCAGGTCGAGCAGATCTCACACTTCAGCAGTACACAATGCTCGGACAAGCTGTGCGAAGATTCGCCACCTCTGCGGTGCGCTCCAGTCACTATGCGGAGGGACCAGGAAAGGTGAGGAGATTTGAGGATATGATCAAAATTGGTCGGTTTTTGTTTAAATCTTCAACGCCTGAACGGCACAGGCCTGGTGTTCATCTGAAGCCCGACCGGAGGTCGTTTTAAGTGTTTAGTTGAATGTGATCAGGTTGGTTTGCACATATCGGCGGTGAAGCTAATATAAACAGATGTATTAAGTGTTAAACAGTTATTGTGATGGATCGTTAAAGGGCTGACTGCAGAAGTTTCCTTAGCTTAGCTTAGCATTTGATCAGGCCACCGCGCCTATGTAAGTTACGTTAACCGCTTATTTTACATATTGGTAGACATTAAATGATTTTCAGTATGTATGCGTTCATGTACTTTTATTTATGATTTAAAGGAGGTTGACTTATTATGTAACAATAGTGTTTAATGTCCTTGAATTGGCATTAGTGCGCCTGCTGCTTGATATAACGTTAGTGTCTTTATCCCACTGTCATGGAAAAGCTGGAAATATCAGTAGTCATGGAATTTTATAGTCTTAAATCATGGTAATTTCTTTTAATATACTTTTTTTTTTTTTGTAGTTATGCTTGACTCTTAAATGTATCAATTGGCAATACATTGCTTATTGTAATTAACCCAATAAAGTATTATTATTTTTAGTCGAACTATTGACCAAACGACTGCAGAAGTCCTTAAAGTTATGGAAATTCATTTATCTAAAGGTGCCAGTGCACATTCATTTATCCAGCCAGTGCACATACACGTAATACACCTACATAGTGAAATTCAAAAGCATTTCAAACACTTTGGCAGAGATGGAGCAGTATGATTTTTAGGGTTCCCACTGTAATAGAAAACCTGGAAATATCAGTGAATATTAAACCTATTTTAATATGTGAAGAAAAATATAAAAACACATAATTTCTATAGTTACGTTTTTCTATTTAACTCTAAAATATTTGATTGGCTATAAAATGCTCCTTTTTATGTAATCTGGTTAGTATACAATTGTATCGCAAGTAATCGGAAAAGTCATAGGACTTGATGGGTCAGAAGCTTACTCAAGCATTCTGGCAGGTCGCAAAAGCATTGATCAGACTGTCAGTCCAAATCCAAAGTTTGTGCACACCGTTTTTCATGTTTACCAAGTGTGAACGGCAAAGTAAATAATTTGGATCCGATTCCAATCGGATACACAAATAATCGGATTTGGACTGACAGTGTGAAGTCAAAGACCTTATTCAGTTAAAGGAAGCATGTCTTCCAATTATAAAATCAAAGTCATAAACCATAAGGAAATTCTAGTTGTCTACATAAATTTTCATTAAAATCAACAGACGTTCTGCTATGTCTATGAGTAACTTTGCAACTACATGTCAACTTATTCTAACCCTACCAGTCTACTAATACTCTAGCACTCTTGAGAGTTAGTAGACATGTAAGTGCAATGTTACTTAGTCAACACAATGTGTTAAAGGGACCATCAAAATAATGTGAAACCATTCTCAAAATAAATGATTTATTTTTGCAGAACCTGCCATTCTCAGTAGAAAACAAGTGGAGGCTCCTTGGCATGATGGTGCTGTTCTTTGGCAGTGGATTTGCCTTCCCTTTCATCGTTGTCAGGCATCAGATCCTGAAGAAATGAAGCTCCTATCAGTCGCACATTGTAAGTAGTCTAACTTTGCACCATACATGCTCTGATCACAAGTACTTCATGACTCAAAATGACCTTTAATGCTCTTTATCTCCATAAAATTTGAACAGTCACATAGTGAACATTCCAAACAATATTTAATAATTTAGGGTGCCATTGTTTATTCTCCTCTTACACTGCTCCTTTGTGCTTTTGTTTTTTAGGTCAGTGTGATTCTTGTGCAACACAGCTCTCAGTTTCTTCTGGTGTGGATCCTGTAATGTTATTGTAAATAAAATGACCAATTACATTTACTATGATTTTTCTCCTCCTTTATTCCATGCTTTCCTGAAAGTTAGCATAGGTTGGAATTACACATAAAATATTCTCCTTTTAAATATTTACAGTGATTGAATCCCTCCAGGATTTTGGAATTTCTCTATTTATTAAACAACTTGCTATTCATGCTGCTTTCATTCAATTTAGTTTCTTTTTCTCTTTTTTTTTTTTTTTTTTTTTTTTTTTTTTACGATAAAATGCTTACTTAAAATATTAATTAATCAGTACTGAGTAACATGCTATGAAAACCTGTGTAGATTTTAGATGTTCACAGATGGTTTTATGCACATACAGAACTCCAGGAGAGCTCTCAGTGAGAATAACAACAGTGTGATTACAACATGCATAATATTAAAATGAGAATGTCAGCTGGAATTTTAGATATTTACTAAGTCACTAACAGCTGGGAAGGTGTTTGGTAGGGTATTGTTTTCCCTCCTCACTTCTCAGCTTTATGCCTCTGCTCCTGAATTTCATATATGAACCCATTATAGTTCAATTAACCTTCTACTGCCAAAAGCTATAAATATCTGGGAACATAACAACAGGGAGGGAGACTTGCAAAGTGACAGGGTAATATTGGAAAAGAACTTGCATTACAAGTGCATTTCACTGGGAACTGGCTCAGTCGAGTTTTATGTTCATCATTCAAGGCAATGTGACTTGACTTTTTTTTTTTTTTTTTTTAAGACCAAAGGGGTTGTAATAGAAATGAGCTGTAAAACTAGCTTGTCATTCAAACCATCCTGTTCATATACAGTTTGGTTGATTGATGGATTCTGCTACTTTTCAGTGCACAAGATCACATGCCGTTGGTTCTTGCCACTACTTTGAAGTTGGTTTGTGATGGAGTATCTTTTTTTTATAAATCATCATCATCCCTTAGGAATTGCTCTATATCTATCTATATATATATATATATATATATATATAAATAAATGTTTATTTGTATTTCCACTAGGGATGGGAATTTTTGTCAATTTCTCGTTTAGATCATCGATAGGTCTCAAAAAAACGAGTACTCGGGTGCGGGGCGTCTCCGTCATGGAGATATGAAACCATTGTGTACGGTTTCCTTTGTACCGTGCCCGAGCGCGATTGCCCCCACTCCCCCGCACTCACATTGCACTGAACGTCCCGGGCCGGAGCACGCTTACCTCATTCACGATGCAATTTTTTTGTTTTGTTAAAGACCGGAAGAAAAACGCTTTCGCTAATAGACTTATCCTTTATGACGCGCAGCGATTTTCACTTGACTGCACTGCACGTATCAGAAGATTATTACGAAGGCAGCTGACCTTGATGGAGGAATTTGCAGCTTTACTCACAAACTACAACTCATGTTCATCAATAAAGTGAGAACCAGAACTGTTATAAACCTAAATTCCGGGCCAGGGCACGGAACGGAGCGCACACACTTGTCAAACGAACCAGGCTTTGGGGGTCAAACGCGCTCGGGCACGGTTCAGAGCGCCTAGTGTGAGACTGTTATGAAAATTAATGTTGACAAATACAAACATTAATTACATGACATGTCTATGAAAACATGAACACATGACTAGAAAAAAATAACTGCTAGATTATGATGCATAAATGTTTTTGAAAAATAACCGTCTTGAATAACCCATTCAATAATATCGGGCATTGTATTTGAGCTGAAACTGTGAATAAACACCACCCTGCTTTGCTAGCGGGTTAATAAACTCAACCAAACGCATCCTATATGAGATTAAGCAGATATGTACATTACAACTTAGTTAGCCTACATCAGCACAAAAGGACGCGAATGCGCACGTGAACTTGGCCGTGCTAGTTTTTACAGGCTATGGTTTACAAGGGAAACTCACATTTTGAATGTGCTCTTCCCTTACCAACAACGCCAATACACGGACAACGAAAGCACAGAGAATTTACAACACTATTACAATCGTGTTCTCATTATATTGCTATATGACAGATTGGCTCTGCACATCTTGCATTTTATTTTATTTTTCATGATCAAAGTGATTACAGACATCACTGCGCGTTTCCGAATCCATAATGAGAAACAACTTAGGTCTGCTGTTAAAAAACATGAGAACAAATTACCACTGCTGCGTTATTAATATCATCAATGATTTTGAAAAAGAAATAGCCTATCTAAAAAGAATATAACCGTCTCAAATAACCCAGAGTCGATCATGTCGGGCATTGCATTTGAGCTGAAACTGAGAATGAGAATGAACACTCGTCGGTAACGGCGGCGCTTTGCTAGCTGGTTAATAAACTCAACCAAACGCGTTCTATATGACATTAATCTGATATAGACAACATACAAGTAATCTTACAACTTACACCTGCACAAAAGGACGCGGATGCGCACATGAACTTCACTACGCTAGTCTGATGTAACTCTCGTTGTGGATTTCCTTTGACAGCTGATACACGGGGAACTAAAGCACAGAGAATTTACAACATTCTATCACAATCTTGTTTTCATTATAATGCTATGTATATGACAGATTGGCACTTCATGATCACAATGACCCCAGGCATCACTGCAGCGCGCGCTGCAGTTGCACTTTATTTCGCCGGTCTGGAAGGCGTGCTGTCTAACTAACCAATCAGACCTCAGTTACCGCCCAAAATGCCGAAATTACCAATCAGAAAAATAGACCAATATATATTTTCAGGGCGATCATCGTTTTCATGATCGATCGTTGCTGTCACGTTCGAGTAGGCCTACTCGACCACTGTTGCCCATCCCTAATTTCCACAGCATGAAGGTAAGATCTTATGGATTTATGAATGAACCGCTCGTTTTAGAATCTTCCTGGTCTACTGACATTTATGACATCCCCTTCAAACAATGCAATGCTCATGATAACTTTTGTTAACTCGATAAGTAGGCTAAATCCACTTCACCGACTATAATTAGTCTTACGGCAATGCCATAGAAATATGCAGAGCTACCGCAAGAACGGAAGTTCAGAATAAAGTTATAACTTGGTTACCAGTTATTTTAATGGTAACACTTTACAATAAGGTTTCATTTGTTATTATTAGTAATGTATATTAACCACCATGAACTAACCATGAGCAATACATTTGTTAATCTTTGTTAACATTAGTTAAAAATGCAGCTGTTCATGTTAGTTTACAGTTGTGTTGTAGTACTCGAAAACCGGTCTTGGCCTTGTCTCTGTTTCAACCACATACACTCTCAGAAAAAATGGTACAAAAGCTGTCACTGGGGCGGTACCCTTTCAAAAGGTACACCTTTGTACCTAAAGAGTGCACATTAGTACCTCAAAGGTACATACTGGTACCAAAAGTATACATATTAGTACCTAAATGGTATGCATTTGAACCATTTTAAAGGGTACCATCCCAGTGACAGCTTTTGTACCATTTTTTCTGAGAGTGTATGTACCTGGTCCTGTCTTGGTCTCAGACTTTGAGGCCTCTGGATTTAGTTTCAAGACCGTAACTGCTGGGATATTACTAAATTGCCGTGATATATTTATTAACATAATGTTATTGAATGCAAAACCTGCTGACTCATATGCAATCAATAACTTATTAATTTGATTTATTTATTGTGCTGGTTCAGAAAATTAATGAGGGATTGTGTCAAAAATGTCACCAAAATTAATACAAATGCTCATGAATTCAAGATATTGTTGCAAAAAAGTACTTGTATGAGATTGTGTTTTTTCTATTATAACATGACATAATTAAGCAATATCACAAGAGCAAGAGAGCTGTTCTCACAATTTGAGCATGACTGCTAACATGATATTACTTTTACACAAACATTCATTCTTCTAATTATATTTATTGATTAAAAATAAGCCATTTCTAAGGCGGTAATGTGGATCTTTATACATTTAAGGAGTGCTGGTCTGGGGCCCGTACCAGTTGAACAAACTCAGGGATTAGTTTCCAACCAATCCAATCAGGCTTTGTTAGTACCATGATGCTGATCATCAACTTTATGTCAACTCAGGCTTCGATAGGCTACTGGGTTTAGGAGATTAGGTGTGACATCAGTAGTGAACAGCCAATCACATGCTGTGGAATAGTGAAACTGAGATTCACTTCTAGCGAGATTCATTTCTCTCTTCTGCAGAATATTACAAGATTGAAAAATATTAAGAATTTAAACAAATTTACACAGCAAGAAGAAATGAGCTGTCTATGAAAGAGGACAACTAAAAGAAAAAAAACTTGCTTTGTCAGTGCAAGTAAATGTGAAGTTAGTTTAATATAGTTGATATAGGTATAGAAAGAATCGAACATTTAAGCTCACATGTAGTCATTTTTATAGCTTTATATGTATATTTATATTTATTTAAACTAAGTGCCTAATAATAGATAAACTAAAATTGTACATGTGTAATGGATTAATGGATGTATACACTCACCTAAAGGATTATTAGGAACACCTGTTCAATTTCTCATTAATGCAATTATCTAATCAACCAATCACATGGCAGTTGCTTCAATGCATTTAGGGGTGTGATCCTGGTCAAGACAGTCTCCTGAACTCCAAACTGAATGTCAGAATGGGAAAGAAAGGTGATTTAAGCAATTTTGAGCATGGCATGGTTGTTGGTGCCAGACGGGCCGGTCTGAGTATTTCACAATCTGCTCGGTTACTGGGATTTTCACGCACAACCATTTCTAGAGTTTACAAAGAATGGTGTGAAAAGGGAAAAACATCCAGTATGCGGCCGTCCTGTGGGCGAAAATGCCTTGTTGATGCTAGAGGTCAGAGGAGAATGGGTCGACTGATTCAAGCTGATAGAAGAACAACTTTGACTGAAATAACCACTTGTTACAACCGAAGTAAGCAGCAAAGCATTTGTGAAGCCACAACACGCACAACCTTGAGGCGGATGGGCTACAACACAGAAGACCCCACCGGGTACCACTCATCTCCACTACAAATAGGAAAAAGAGGCTACAATTTGCACAAGCTCACCAAAATTGGACAGTTGAAGACTGGAAAAATGTTGCCTGGTCTGATGAGTCTCGATTTCTGTTGAGACATTCAGATGGTAGAGTCAGAATTTGGCGTAAACAGAATGAGAACATGGATCCATCATGCCTTGTTACCACTGTGCAGGCTGGTGGTGGTGGTGTAATGGTGTGGGGGATGTTTTCTTGGCACACTTTATGCCTCTTAGTGCCAACTGGGCATCGTTTAAATGTCACGGCCTACCTGAGCATTTCTGACCATGTCCATCCCTTTATGACCACCATGTACCCATCCTCTGATGGCTACTTCCAGCAGGATAATGCACCATGTCACAAAGCTCCAATCATTTCAAATTGGTTTCTTGAACATGACAATGAGTTCACTGTACTAAAATGGCCCCCACAGTCACCAGATCTCAACCCAATAGAGCATCTTTGGGATGTGGTGGAACGGGAGCTTCGTGCCCTGGATGTGCATCCCACAAATCTCCATCAACTGCGAGATGCTATCCTATCAATATGGGCCAACATTCTAAATAATGCTTTCAGCACCTTGTTGAATCAATGCCACGTAGAATTAAGGCAGTTCTGAAGGCGAAAGGGGGTCAAACACAGTATTAGTATGGTGTTCCTAATAATCCTTTAGGTGAGTGTAAATAATATCTAAATCATACAAAATTATTATTATAAATAAGCATTGATAAAAGCCAGACTGTTTTGTCTTATAAAAATATTTTGTTATACAGTATATACTGATCTTTAATTTGAAATAGAAACAGGGGGAGTGACTTTATTTCATCAGAGATGTGTGTTTTCTCACAGCTGATTGGTTAAATTTCAGTTTGAGATTGTGGAACATAACCTTTCCCCTGAGCAGGTTAGCCATGGTGCGCAAGTTACTATGGCGATGAACACTGCTAAATGCCAAACCACTTTCATGGTGCCTAAAGCTCGGAACACACCAAGCCGACGCTGACAAACTAGTGGCGACGAAAACAGACTGCGGACACCCGACGGCCATGCAAGTAGCACATCCGTTCTGCGCCTGTGTAAGAGGAAATATCTTTCTGTACCAGCAGGTGGCAGTAGTCTGTTTTCGTTACTCAAAGGAGGAAACCGGAAGAGCTACAAGGATACAAAATATAAACAAAGGTGCCTGAAAAAGCAGCTCAGAATCTCACTCACCACAGACGGATTTGTGATATTTCGGAATGAGAAATGCAAACAAATGAGAAGAGCGTTCTGTGTGTTCCCTTTTGACTTTGTAGTTTACTTGCTTCGTTTTTTTTTTTTCTCGTGCACTGGTTCGCTAGCTGAACAGCCAATCAGAATGATCAGATGGCCCGACTGACCGACGAGCTCCGATGCCGATTCAACATGTCGAATCGGCCAAAAAAAAACAAACGAGGACCAATTTCAGCTGAAGTTGCAGAACACACTGAGAAAACTTCGCACAAAAAGTGCCCGACGGGCGACCGTCGGCTTGGTGTGTTCCGGGCTTAAAACCCAGGGTTGACGCAAACTAAACTGAAACATACCTGGCTAGTCACCTAAACCGGCTTCATGGTAAAGGCCCCTGGTCTTGTCTTGGTCTCAGATTAGGTGGTCTTGACAACAACACTAGTTTACAGTGCATTAACTAATGTTAACAAATACATCTTTTGATTTTAATATTTTAATGTATTAGTAAATGTTGAAATGAACTAACAAAGATTAATAAATGCTGTAGAAGTGCAGATCATTATTAGATCACTGATGTGGTTAATAATGTTAACTAATGAAACCTTATTGTAAAGTGTTACCATTATTCACTTTTAAGTTGTCTTTATATTACTGTGAGAAGGCTCACTGTAAACTTTTGTTTTATGTTGTAAACACTATCTCTACTGACTGTTACTTTCAAAGACCTCTTGGTGTTCTGGCTTAGTGTAAGCGTTTATGTATCATAACACTACGTCCTTGAGAACAAAGATGCTATTTTTGCCAGTGCCAGAACGCTAAGGTCACACAGAACAGGCCATTAAAAACCAGCCATCCCTAAATCAAAGTCTGCCAGATTGTATGATAACTCTTCCCTGGACACAGGCTCTGATTAAAACAAAGCAGAGCCATTAAAAATCTATTCCATAATTGTATATTAATGTTTAATGATTTTGGACCGTCATGCAACACTATTAAAGTTAATGTACCATCAAATTTGCCATAAGCAACGAAAGCGAAGGCAACAATAAACTGTGCGTGTTAATTTTGGATAAATTTGTATTTTCTCCAGCTTTGAGCAGAATATTAAATCCTAGTCTGTTTAATGGAAAGCTACCATTTTACCTCTGGGCTCTTTATATCTTTTATACGCTAAGATGTCTGAATGGGTCTAACTTTTTAGGTTAATTGCCAAAATAATTAGTTGTTTAATTGCTCTTAGGTTGTATTTGCTATACCTGTACCATGCAATGACTTTCAATGGAGAATGGGCATGCTAGGTCGTAAAGTGTTTATGTATACCGGATTTTATTATCACATTCACATTGAAATGAGGAGGGAAGCATGCCAGTTTTCAGATGTGGGAAAGATGCCTCCAAGTTTGTAAGTTACTTGGAAGGATATCATATGGATTGAAGGGATATTTCGCCCATAATTGAACATTCTGCCATCATTTACTTACTCTTGTGTCATTTCAGATCTGACTTTCTTTCTTCTATGGAACGTAAAAGAAGATATTTTGAAAGAAGAAGATTTTTTCATTTTTCATTAATCAAAATATCTTCTTTTGTGATAGTCATATGAGTTTGGAACGAAATGATGGTGGGTAATGATGAAAGAAAACTCTCTGATCCCATCTGTAAACACATTTCCACAAGTCACGTTTGAAATGTCAAGACAAACTTTTTTTGTTCTTGTTTTTAAGCAAAATATTTATATATCTTTGTTATATAAATTGCTGTCTGTGTTGGAAAATCTAATTTGATTTTAACTAATAAATCATGCTGGTTTCAGATGAATTGTGCTTTAATTGTATGACAACACAGTCTATGTTTACAGAGGCCCCAAAGGGACATGGTGATGCACAAAATATGAGTTTACTACTGGAATTTATGAACAACAGCAGAACTGAAATCTTTCTGACATTATTTTTTTAATGTTACTTGAAGACAGGGTAGGTGGTTTGTTCCAGAAACATTTTTGTTATGCTGGTTGAAAGTCTCTTCACATCCTAATAGCAATCACTATGTTAAGTGGTCTAAATGTATTTATGTTTATTTATTGTCTGTGGAAGGCGTAGGACCATAAAATGTCCAATCACTGAATTCAGTCCGAATTCAATGATACAATGTCCTACCTGTCAGTGTGTATTGTATCACACATCATCAGCGCGTTTTATGCTATGCAGAATTAGACAGAGTCACCGCAACTGAAACAGCAACCGCCTTTTACAGTTCCTCCTGAACCAAAACAACAAGCTTATGCTGCGTTCACACCATAACAACTGTAATTTAGAAGAGATGGAAATCTGTGACGTTATACTCAGAACGGTTCGTGACTCGAATTAATGCGTTTCATTGGCAACACTACAGTGCGTGCAGAATTATTAGGCGCATTGATTTTCTGATCATATTTTTTTCCAGGCACATTTGACCAATTCCAAACCACATTAATCTTAATAACTACTATTAATTTTGTATTTAATCTTTAATAAGTGATATATAATTGTTCATGAAGGCTGGAAATGAAAAACGCCTTATATTCAGGTGTGCAGAATTATTAGGCACATTTTCTTTTAGACACATAGGTTGAGAGGAGCAGCGCCACATCCTCCCGTACCACTGTTTGAAGAATTCATCTTCATCTTCATCTGGCAGTAAGTTTTGGGAGTTCACTTTAAGTTAATCTCCTATCCTGAAGTTTTGCAGTTGCTCTGCAGTTTTGCAGAGATGGTCTAAAAAATGAACTCCCAAGTATTTTACAACACTTCAGCTTGTGATTCTTATTAAATGTGGGGGTAATTTTTTAGGATTCTTGACCTAACTTAAGTCTTTGAGATCCTGACACCTTGCACTTCTGGAGACTCCAGGTAGGTTGCGGTTCTGGAAAATGGTAGCGCTGGAGACTGGGTTCCTGATGGTTTCACACTTAATTCTTCACCTTAATTCATAGTTAGCAGTTAACATGTGTCTTTTCTTCGCCACCTGTTTTTGTCTGACCCTGCAGACTCAATTTCACTGTCCAATGATCATGCCTTAACTGCAATTTCTAGTATTGCATTAGAATTGTATTCTTCTCATGGGCATTTAATCATTTTTAGTTAATTTGAGTTAAATCTCTTTTTTTGGCTCATTTTATCTGTAAAAGAAAATAATTCTGCACACCTGAATATAAGGCGTTTTTCATTTCCAGCCTTCATGAACAATTATATATCATGTATTAATGATTAAATACAAAATTGATAGTTATTAAGATTAATGTGGTTTGGAATTGGTAAAATGTGCCTGGAAGATTTAACGTGCCTAATAATTCTGCATGCACTGTCTCAACGCCGAAATTAGCAGGTGGTACAGGTCAGTGCTCTTAAGTTGTTTATGTACATTATTATTGTAATGTTATATGCTTTGAGACATGAGGTAGTTTAGCGCTGTCTCTTTTGACGCTTTTGTTTGCACCCTGCTGTGTGCGTTCATGTGTTTTGAAGGAGGCATGTGTAACCCAGGTTACTAAGAGCCTATTGATGTAAAATTAAAAAGGGAATAAAAACTATAACGCTCGAGAATGTGTAAAGTAAGTACTTTATTTTAATAGCAATTGTGAAATAGGAAAATTCATAAATGTAAAAAATAAAACTCAATTGAAAAGTTGATATTCAAATAAAACAAAGTGCAGATTGGACCAATGAGGAGAGCGTAGAGTTAGCCCCGCCCTATGATCGGAGCTGTGAGAGGCAGATGACGAGAGAAGCAGCAGTTCCAACGCGGTCCTGAAAAAGAAAGAAGAAACAGAATAAGAACACATAAATTAGTGAGTGTGTCAAGAGAAACGACAGATTTTGAGGAAAAACATGGGAATTGAAAGTCGTCAGTCGACCATCACGGCTGGTGCTAGCGCTACTGTCGCTGAGAGAGAAACTTCCAGAGGTTGGAGTTTTGCCTGACTAAAACTTCATAACTAGAAAATTCGAGTTCTCTTGGTAAGTGATTAAATCCTCAGCTACAGAGATTTTCTTGTAAAAATGTTCTGAAAATGGTGTTTAACCATTAAACGAGGCCTAAGCGCGCCATTTGAAAATGCTCTTAGCATGTCTATGGAATTTCAATGTGTTAATGTTAAATGAACATGGAGTTAAATATGTGGAAATGTATATCTTGAATGGATTTGTCTAATTGTATTTTTGGCCTTGTCTTTTGCAAGGTTGGGTTTTTTTTTTTTGTTGTTGTTGTTGTTCCCCTTTTCCCGTTTCTTCTCTTCTTCTATTTTTTTTTCTCATCACTTCCTGAGTCGGGTGCTGCACGTTTGATGGACACTGGATAAAACCTGAAGAAGATTTTGAACCTGTATTGACCCTGCTTCACTTCGAGAGTAACTGCGAGCAGGAACTGGCGAGCCATGCCCATATAAGGATCGAGCTACTAGAACCAAGAAACCAACGGAGTGGTAGGATTGTGCACACGCTTTTCCTTAGCTTTTCTGACCTGAACTGTGTTGCTCAGAACTAAATTGCGGAAGAAGGATCTCATGTAAACAGCATCGAACTGGAGCTGCACTTTGGTGAAACCTTCATTCACATTGGGACTGTTATTGTGAGCAGCGAGGTTGATTTTATTGTAATTTATTCTTTCAACTGATTTTCTACTCTCAAATTCCATTGTTCTTTTGTTTCATTTTAATTATTTGGATTTATTTTCATTGTTTTTCTGAAGAACAAGAGTGAGAAGGGTATTTCAAGGTGTTAATTGGGGAATTGTATTCATAATCAAATTCAAAGTTGTTCTCTATATTAAATAAGCTAATTAGAAACAAGTTGAATAAATAGGTGAAAGTAAGAGTCAGTTAATTTTATTAGCTTGAATCTAAATGGGTCAAAAAATAGATAGACAAATAATAAGTACTAAATAGAAATTTTATATATAAGGATTATAAGAATAATACATTCATTTCTACATTTTTTTATTTCTCCATTACCCTTTTTTTGGTCACTATTTCTCTTTTCTTTGTTGTTTTGATGTATTGAATCTCTGACTTATTTTTTTATTATTATTATTATTGCATTTATTAATATTCTTTTAATACAACTTACCTGTTTCTAATGCAGCCAGTGTTGTCGTCATTCCTTCTACCCTTGTTGCTGACACAGTCTCTTGAGCGAATCTGATTCTTTTGGTCGCTGGTCCAAATTTAGAAACGATGTATTCTTTTTCCGCTCATTTCCGTTGTTCACTGTTTGAGAGGGAGGGTTGCACTTGCGCCGTGACGTGCGTTACACATGGCTTTGGAGATGCTCTGAAAGGAGAGTGGGATCTTATGCTTTGTATTAAAAAAAAAAAAACATCTATCAAGTGTCATTATGTGTAGTGAGTTGGCTCACTTGATTTATGTTTCACGCTTCAGAACTTCCATTAAAGGAACATAGTAAGTATCGTTGCTCCCTGGTTTTCACGGTGCATTGTGGGACTTTTTAGGGAGCAAACGTTTCAGTGCCCTGGAAGGATTTTACGATTGAGGCAGCCATTAAAATGGCCGACTCACTGATCAGTGCCCTGACTACTGAACTAGGGAGCTGATTGACATGCACTCATATTTCAATGCTTTTGTGTTCCGCTGAGAAACTTTGCTTTCACTCACAAAGAACACAAAAGTTCGCAAAACATTTAGCAAACTTTTTGAGGGAATGGAAAACATTTGTGAGAGAAGGCAAAAGCACTGACAACTAATTTTTCCTCCCATCTCAAGTTTTTTTTCCCCTTTACCATGTCATTTTGGGCCTCATTATGTTTGCCGAAGTAGCTGTAGTGTAAATTTGGAAGATGAAAAACTAAATACCAGTGAAAATTAAACAAAAATGAACAATAACAACAGTGAAAGTTATGTGACAGTCTCACTGACTGTCACATGCATGCTGCTATTTTTTTCTGTAATCCTAACAGGTGGGGAGATTTTACTGACACAAATATCTGGGATATATTTGTTTGCATAAGAGTTTTTTCTTTTCTCTGGCATTCAGTCTGAGAATTTTGAAAAGTCAGTTTGTTATGCTTGCAGTGTACATAAGCTACAAATCTGTTTTTCTTGTGGCATTAGTGCTTGGTTGTGTCAGGAAACATTTACATGCATTGCCAAATGTGCAAATTTCTTGGAAAACAACAACAATATAAAAAGAACATTATGAACAAACAAACAAAGCAAATAAAGCTCAGAGTTTAGAAATGCATTCTCCCAAGATTTATTAAGATTGAATAAACAATATCTGCAGGTTGACAGCAACCAGTAAGTTTAGAAAGAAATAAGACCAAAATTATGTTTTATTAACAAAGTTTGGGAAGGGCATGTTCAGATAATCAACCAAATTAGCACAGGAGGAGCACGTTTAGTTAATCAACTCACATTTAGTGTACTCTGGGTTTGGGCCAAATTCCGAGCTCAGAGCCCTCCCATGGATAGCACGCCAAATTGCATAACCTTTAAAGGCTTTACTCTGTTCCTTGCATTTCTTTTAGACTTTCATCACAGTAATTATAGGTCTACCAAAAAGAAATATACATCATTTAGCTTTGAAGTACAGATCCTTTCTCTTGACATTTTTTCAGAAATACCCAGACTGCTGTCAACCATTAATTGCTGTGCTTCAAGATCTCATTAAGAAATTAGATATTTTCCTTAAGTTAATTGGTCATATGTTCCTTTGAGTGAACAGTTTATTTTCAATTCATTTGCAGTAGTACTTACTGAGTAGCCCATCATAAAATATTCTCAACATGTAGCAGCTTTAGAGGAAACTTTTTATGATGGCTTTTTTTGTTTTTGTGTTTTAAATGGCCTAAAGGTGGAAGTGCCTAGAAATGCTATAGCTATATTCTATGTCAGCTATAACTGTAAATGAAAGGTTTACAACATGCATGGTATTGACTTTGGATGCTGTTACTTAAAACACATTACTGATTTGAATTCTGGTTGGGAGACATTATAATGTTTACTTACTACCAGAGCCTAATGAGACATCGAGAGGGTGGTGACATATCTTTCCACTAGTAAATAGGATTGGCCGAGAGTACATAACTCTCTCATTATGCCTTTTCTCTGCCACAGTGTTGTTTTTGCATGGAGTTTGGGGGCTGTTTGTGGATCATTGTATGTTCCTTTTCGCAGCTGCAAGCTCTCTTTCCCACCCACGGACAGAAATAGATGTCTTTTGAACCTGACGTCTTGATGGTTCTGAGGTCTCATCTGTTTGTTTCTACCTGTGGTTGTTTGTGCATTGCCAAACATCATCTGGCCTCTAAAATACGCCCTCACAAAACAAGTCATCAAGTCCCAGATGCAATATATGTTCCACTGGAGTGGTGGCAGACACTTGTCTTTATTATAACACTGTCCTTCATGCCACAGCAGTAAAATACGATTCTTTCTCAGTGTTTATCAAGTACATCTGACCTTTTAATGAAAGGTAGATTTACTAACGGTAAATCATTGTGCCTGAGAGTCTTCCAATAGGATTTGAAATAACATAAAAGAATGTTGGCTTTTATGTTGAGAATCATAACCAAAGCGAAAAAGGGGAGAAAATAAAAAATATCACAACTGCACACTCAAAAGAAAGAAAAAAAGAGTACAAAATTGTACCTTTTATGGTACAAGTGGCCATCACTGGGGTGGTACCCTTAAGGGTACATTTTTGTACTTCTAAGTAGAGGAAAATAATGGTATAATTGTACCTTAAGAACCAATTGTGTACCTTTTAAAGGTAGTTATGTTTTGTTCCCCAAAGTACATCTCCACTGTACTTTTTTTCTAAAAGTGTGTGCAGTGTACCAAAGGTGTTTTATGACTCAACATTTAGTTGGTTTTCCAAAAAAAAAAATAATAATTATATACATTTTCAAAAACAGAATTTTTTTTTCTTTTCAAGAGAGTCATAGCCTGAAGAGCTCATTCCACCCTAGATCACTCTAAGGCTTCACAACTGTCAGTTGATGCTATTGACATCTATGCCAGAGATATTTCCACTAAAGAAATTGTATATGATAACATACAATGAGGAGACAGAGAAAAAAAAAAGATAAATCATTTTCTTAAAAAAGCATTTTGAAGCAGAGAGATTTAAGAGCTACCTATATTAGATGTTGCCTGATATGGAATGTTGCATAATATATGAATCCAAACCGGAGGAGAGCTTTGCATCTCAGCAGAATGATTTTGTTAGAAATAAAACATTTGGAGAGCTGCTGATGATGCGGATCAGCCTGGTATTCAAAATTGCTAAACTTACTCTTTGTCTTTCTCAACAATTTCAGTGACTGACATTTTGTCACCCAGGTAGTTCACTGATGACAACAGTAAGTGCTTGTCATTGTTGCAATTTGCAGCTCCTACTGCTGTCATTTGTTTCTGCCTTGACATACACAACTGCAGAAACACAACCAATTGCTGACACTCTTATTTCAGTTATTGTTTTCAATTCCTGTGCCTTTTTTTATTATTGTCATCATCATCACACAAAGTTTTTCACCTGAAAGACACTGCAATTATGGCTTGTTTGAGTTTTTATTGGGATTTTGTTGTAAATATAATTTTTTAAATCTGTACTTTTAGCATGTTTTTATAAAATCATTGGTAAATGAAAGAGATTATTCCTGAGGCTCATTCCAAAACAGTGGATGTGAAAACAATAAAAGATAGTTTATCCTTGTAAAACAAAACATAAAACCTTAGTATTTGTATAACTTCATTAATCTGGCTGGCACTTTTATTATATTTTCACCATTATAAAACACTTTAATCAGGACACCCGAACAAAACTAATTCTATATAAGTGCAGTATATTTCTCTTGACTGTTGTATGTGTCTTTTCGTTTGGAGTTGACTTTGTTTTATCTTTATCAATGTTATTAAAAAACAACAACAACACACACACATTGCAATCTACTGCACAGCATGGTTTCTTGTCTTGCAAAGAGGATGAAATATCCACAAAGGCTCTGGACTTCTGAGGCAGAGACAGTTCACTTTAAATGTCCTTTCACTGTAAATCGTTTAAAAAAATCACTCAGTCCTGCCTTTATTCAAAGTCCTTGCCTTGTACCACGGTTCATACTTGAAAAGTGAAATGGCGTTGAACTTGATTTCAGAGATTCTCTGATATAATCACTGCTACACTATTTTAAAGTGCCCCTATTATGCTATTTTAAAGGTTCCTAATTTTGTTTTGGAGGTCTCCTACAACAGTGTAGGATTATTCATGAACAAAGCTCATCAGATGAACACATCACATTCCAATGATCACCGATACCCCTCTTCACTAAATCATTAGTGAGTCGTAAAACTAATCCATGGAGCTGAAATGACCAAAGGAGGGGACCTTTTTGCCCAGGCCTGCCTAATCTAAACCCCGCTGTGACCCTCATGCAAATCCAGTATTTTATCACGAAACGGAGGTCCTGAAATCACCACAGATCCTACGCAGGACACCCTCTCAATCTGTACATTCCAGAAGAATCTCTCTAAAATCAAACAGAACCTTAATAGAATGGTCTCAAAATCGCTGCCAAATAATATGAATTAATCACCATTAGCAGGTGCCTATATATATATATATATATAATATATATATATATATAATTACACTCACCTAAAGGATTATTAGGAACACCTGTTCAATTTCTCATTAATGCAATTATCTAATCAACCAATCACATGGCAGTTGCTTCAATGCATTTAGGGGTGTGGTCCTGGTCAAGACAATCTCCTGAACTCCAAACTGAATGTCAGAATGGGAAAGAAAGGTGATTTAAGCAATTTTGAGCGTGGCATGGTTGTTGGTGCCAGACGGGCCGGTCTGAGTATTTCACAATCTGCTCAGTTACTGGGATTTTCACGCACAACCATTTCTAGAGTTTACAAAGAATGGTGTGAAAAGGGAAAAACATCCAGTATGCGGCAGTCCTGTGGGCGAAAATGCCCTGTTGATGCTAGAGGTCAGAGGAGAATGGGCCGACTGATTCAAGCTGATAGAAGAGCAACTTTGACTGAAATAACCACTCGTTACAACCGAGGTATGCAGCAAAGCATTTGTGAAGCCACAACACGCACAACAACCTTGAGGCGGATGGGCTACAACAGCAGAAGACCCCACCGGGTACCACTCATCTCCACTACAAATAGGAAAAAGAGGCTACAATTTGCACGAGCTCACCAAAATTGGACAGTTGAAGACTAGAAAAGTGTTGCCTGGTCTGATGAGTCTGGATTTCTGTTGAGACATTCAGATGGTAGAGTCAGAATTTGGCGTAAACAGAATGAGAACATGGATCCATCATGCCTTGTTACCACTGTGCAGGCTGGTGGTGGTGGTGTAATGGTGTGGGGGATGTTTTCTTGGCACACTTTAGGCCCCTTAGTGCCAATTGGGCATTGTTTAAATGCCACGGCCTACCTGAGCATTGTTTCTGACCATGTCCATCCCTTTATGACCACCATGTACCCATCCTCTGATGGCTACTTCCAGCAGGATAATGCAGCATGTCACAAAGCTCCAATCATTTCAAATTGGTTTCTTGAACATGACAATGAGTTCACTGTACTAAAATGGCCCCCACAGTCACCAGATCTCAGCCCCAATAGAGCATCTTTGGGATGTGGTGGAACGGGAGCTTCGTGCCCTGGATGTGCATCCCACAAATCTCCATCAACTGCAAGATGCTATCCTATCAATATGGGCCAACATTTCTAAAGAATGCTTTCAGCACCTTGTTGAATCAATGCCACGTAGAATTAAGGCAGTTCTGAAGGCGAAAGTTTGACCCCAAACAAAGTATTAGTATGGTGTTCCTTATAATCCTTTAGGTGAGTGTGTGTGTGTATATATAACATTTTATAGAATCTGTGAAGTTCTCTCTTGCTTTCTCATTTTGAAGGCTGCGTCCTCCAGAGGTCGCATTCGAAGGCTGCATGCGTCATCAAGGCTTTCTCATTTCAGAAAAGTAGGACACTGAATACAACCTTCGAATGCGTCCTTCTTTTACAGGAATTCGGAGGGTGCATGAGGTGTATCCTTCGCTGCTGCAGATAACCCACAATTCTTTGCGTCGCCATTAACAACCGTCATATTTTTTTTATATTATTTGAAAAAAATGGCTGCGCCGGTAGATATTGATGCAAGCGAAGATGTGTTTAAATGTAAGTAGTTTCAAGCTTGTTTTTGTTTTTTAAGTTGTGTTACCTCAATAGATAGTTGTGGTAAACAGGATTACAAGTGTTTAGTGATTTTTAAACGTTTAGAACAGTACTTTGCTGGCAAGGCAAGAAACATTAATTTGTTAACTGTAGAAATTGATCAATATTAAATAAATAATTTTCATTAATTTAACTGGCGTGAGAGCGCAACGACGCTGTGAACGTGTTAGCATAGCAACGTGATACTGTTTCCTTTTCACCTGTGTGTCCTACGTAGGACGTCTCATTTAATTCTGATTGAGGACACTCCGTATACCGCATTGTAACGGAGTTCGTTGTTATGGGAAGAAGGAGGCGGGAACTGTCAAACGTTTAAAAGACTTTAATAAATCAATAAACACAAAATGAAAGTATATATAAATATATGCATAACAAAATGTAAATAAAACACAACATAAGATCCAGGCCTGGTCCTCTCTCGTCTTGCACTGTCGTCGCTCCTCCATTTATGCTCATTATCACTCGCCACCGGCCCGCTCTCAAGGTCCCTTCCGGAGGACGCAGCCTTTGAAATTAAATGAAACACAGCTTCTGTGTCACACATTTGTTACAGGCAATTTGTATGTTCTCACCTCGTAGGCACAGAAGTTGATCTAAATATATCTCAATGTATCGTGTGTTTTATATAACCTATGGAGTTCTTTCTATATGTTAGACATTTACCACAGCTAAAGTCTTATTAACTTCTACCTCAATTATGGGAAATATATGTTGTTTGGTATCTGTTTGATGGGTAAATGATTTCCAGTGTTTTGATGCAAAGTAGATTTGCGTAGGCTGCACCATATTTACACTATGAAAGATGGTTTCTTAGTGTTTACTAAAACTAAAGAGTTTAAAGAGTTTGCCTGCATGTGATACTGTGGACATTATGCTAATTACATGCAAGAACAGGAGACCTGGGCGTAGAACCCACCCAAGACTGTATCTGATTGGCCGGGACACCTTCAAGGACGGACCAGATGGACATGCTTATAAATGAATGACAAGCGGTTTGGCCTTGGCGTTTTGCAGCTTTCCATCGTCCTGCCTGCACGTTTACCTGCTCTTCGAGCCACCAAGAACTCTTTCCAAAACTCATCAACTCCGCCTGAACCTCGCAGAAGAAAACTTCCCGGAGTCCGTGCATCCAGCCGCTCACCGAGACGCAGAGAAAACTCTGTTGCATAGCAACGTGCTACCCAGAAACCGGCAAACAAGGCTCCACCCTGCAAAGCCAACCACCCATTCAACTGAGTGTTGTCCCTCCAAACGCAACATAAACTGACCGCCAGGGGCCAGCCAATCAGCACCACCGAGATTCCTTCAGCAACCTCATCACAAAATGGAATCCGAGCTCATAGGAGCATCCAAACGCAAGTACACAATTTCTCCTCATTCTGGCTGAACTGGTGCAAATCTTATTAAGCAAACAACTAAGGTTGAATTGCTAGTATTGATTTCTCTCAGGTTGCGGTCAAGAAATAGTGTAACGCTAGACATTTGGGACTACATTCATCCTACATTAACAATATCCCATTCCCCTGTCACTGTATGAATGAATATGTGTGTGTTTTTCGTTAGATTAGTTTGTGTGTATTAGAGTAGGTCAATGAAGTCTTGTTTAATTTTTCACATATACAAGTGTCTTGTGCTGTGTGCTTACAAGTTACTGCCTTAAACTGTTCGATTTTGTTACCTTGCTCATAAACAGTGATCATAAATTTAATGATATTATTACCGTTGGCCACGGAGTAATATCCTGACCAGAATTGGTAAAATACTCATCTCAATTTATCGCTGGACGAATATTTGATAAAGTGTTAAATATTAATTCTGAATCATTTATATGTAATTTGGTTCTCATTCACTGCAATGCAATCGCCGTTGAGTTATTTAAGCCGAACATCCCTTACAACAGGTTTACATGCATCAAAGATCAAAAACACTTTAATTTCTCATAATATACATTGCACATCACCTCATTTTTCAATGATCCTCAAACGACTCCTCGGATCAATCAGTCTCTCTAATGCTGCGTTCCAGGCGGGTTTTTGAACCCGTAAGTTACGACTTCAAACCAGGACTCACGACTTTGTAGCGTTCCAGGCAAAGTCAAGCCAAACTGCCTGAGCGCAAGGAATTGTGGTAGCTAGATGTAAACAAAACATGGCGGACCGTACGGGGCTTATGCTCATTTACAATCATTTCTATCGCCAAAGGTTGCTTACTCCTCGCTTATTTGAGGGAAACTTAGGAGAAAAAACGGCGCATAAGGTAAGAAAAGCTGTTATACCTTTTATTTTACGTTATTTGTATATTTGACTTAAATAAACCCCGCATCCGTAGGGGCTGCCATTGTTGTTTCACGGGCTATGTGACGTCAGAACGCGTAACTGGGAGTGTATCGATCTAGTACGAGTTCACGGGTGGGAAGTCACGGGTTTGACTGCCATTCCAGTGCACTTTCATGGGTAGAAGGTTGGAAAAACACGGGTTCCCTGGAATGGCATAAATCCCTCCTTTCTGTGAGCTACTCTTCTCTGTAAAGACAGTAACGATGGTGTTGATTTTACCATATCAATCGCGAGTCTGATGATGAAACATCGGAAGTAGTTATTCAACCTGAACCTCCATTGCAAGGATGACTTGAGCAGGACATTTCTCATTGATATACGCTACTCATTTTGAGGTACATTATGAGATGTTGCAACTGTAATTCCTCACCATCGTCATTAACAAGTGTATGTCCATTAACAAACTGATGTGTATATTTCTAATTTATTGCGGCGCACATGTGGGAACTGTATCAATAATGCATATCGCTAACGTGAATGACTGATGTAACATTAAAGTTTGTAAAACAAATTCCTCTATCTTACTATTGTAAGAACGACAGACAATCTGCATTAATAGGTAATAGTGGTTATTGTTAGACAGTGACAACTGCTGCAAATTTATATATTACCCATTTCAGTCTTATGTAGCCCTTTAATGTATTCGGCTTATACTGAACAAATGCTTAATAGGCTATGTGAAAGATGACAAACAAATGATATTTTATTGAATTCCATTTAGTTAAGTTCCAGCCTCAGTGCCCCACTCAATTAGTTTTGAATACTTTAATTAATTGAATTTATTAAATTGCTCTCCAGGTCTCGACAATTTGGTTCCTGATGGAAGACTACTTCAACTTTTGTTGCAGTGCTAATGGATTTTCAAGATCCTTAAGCTTTGGGTGGATTTGCCTTATTGTAGATTAGCTATGTGATACGCCTCTCCTTCCTGAATCGTTTTGTGTGATTTTTGCATGGGTGGGCATGAGAAAAGGGTTGTGAGAAGTTAATTACTTTTTATAGAGGCCAAAAATTGTCTTCTGTATGAAACTGATTTAGAAGACTAATGCTTTAAATGACTCTTTCTTTTTCAGTCTCACAGTAAGTGAGGCTGGAATTAACCATTCAGTTTTAGTCTATGATAAATGAGCTGTGTTCTGTAATTCTGAACTTTTATTAAATAGATGAATCATTACTTCATTAAAGATGTATCCATTGGGTTGAGTAGCAGATTGAATAAGTATTGAATAGCCTTTATGCCATCTCTGCCTCATATCAGTTCATCTCTTTCTGTCCAAGTCTCTGAGATATTGGGTTAATAAAAGTTCCAGGCTTTTTTATGTCTTTAAGAACAATCTGAAGAAAATAGTCAATGGTCTGATCATATGCATCAGCAGTTCATTAATTTAATTTTCAGCTAGAGTTGGCCAGACTCCCTCGGGGGAAATAGTTGACATGAGAAAATTAGATCCAGGTTCAGCTGTGCTGCTCCCCAAGTCTATATTTAACCTTAAGATCTTAAAGAAATACTAGAGAACCTGTGAGCAATAGTAAAAAGCTGTTACGATTCACAGAGTGTTCACTGGTGCTGATTGGGTAGATCATTTAAATGTGTTCCTCCCAAACTTTGTTAATAAAACGTCATGGGCCAGATTTACTAAGCTTGCGCCAGCGCAAACCCTCTTTTGGTGTTACAAAAAACTACTGTCAGGATTTACTAAAGACACACAGTTCAAAATTAGCGCTGAAAAGGCATGGACAGAGTTATTTTTGCGGCTGACTTTATTGCATATGCATTTGTAGGAGTTTCCATTGCAGATGCTAAATTTACTGGTATTTGTGCCATTTACCACCCCAAAAGAGCATGCCTTAAACCAGATGCTAATTTGCACTGCACTTGATAGATTTCATTGGTCATTATGAAAATGATCCCGCTGCCTCTGTGTTCTTTAATTACGCATCGTCAGTAGATCACGTGCTAAACTTTTCACTCCCATCTATGCTATTTTTGGAATTGCCCTCTCACGCTAATTTGCCCTGTTTAGTAAATCTGGCCCCATATAAAATGTAGGCAATACATCCATGTGCATTTATATAAAATATATTTTAGGCCCTACATTTAAATATAATAATATTTTAATTTAAATACAGATATCGTAAATATAGTTTGCATACTTGCAACCCTTACATTTTTTAGCATTTAGAAATGCAAGACATAGGGCAGGGGAATAAGCAAAAAAGCAAAGTCATAACACATGAACGCAAACACCTCTGTCCGCTTAACCAACGCTCTGCCAACCCATGGTCTACATATTTACCATTCTCTCTTTTATTGGTATGGAGGCAACAAAAGTCAGTGTTCAAGTGGGTGTAGCGAGTTAGCGCAAAGGGGAAATATTAATAATTATTCATAACTCATTATGATTATTCGTTATGATTAATTATGAATATTTTAATCAGTTAATGAGATTAACTTGATGTAGCTACATTAACATTACAATCAATGTGAACCCTCAGTATTGATTATTAATTCATTCTAAGAGAAGGGTATTTTTCATGGCCACAGAAAAATAATTTTTCCTTCGCATTTACAGTGCTTAGAGCGCATAACAAGATCGATCATTTAAGTGACAATTTATTTGCAGGCAGGGAGTCAGAACCAAACATGTATTGTGCACAAGTTTTATTAACTAAATCTAACTAACTAATTTAACAAAAACACATACACACAAATAACACATACATGGGGTAGAATGGAAAGTGACTGAACTGGATCGGGACGGAGGAATGAAGCTATGGAAAAATAGTCTAACACCTGGGAGAACCATCAGTTTTGACTGCAAGCTTCTTTGTTTGAACAAAGGGGTTTACAGCTTTAACTAACTAAACAGCGATTTTGTATATTGTACATTATATTTGCCTGAGCGGTTGAAGAACATCCGGACATACTGTCGCAGGAGAAAGTCTTGATAGTTCGGTCCAATGGTGTTGCAGTTGCAATCGATTCCTTCCGTGTTGAGAGAAGAAGATATGATGAACTTGCATGGTTAGTTCGATTCTGTCATGGACGAGGAAGCTGCACATGGCTTGATGCGTGAGGCCCTTCTTGCTCTTAGTGGTATTTTGGGTGGATGGTTCTAAAGACCCCAGAGCGAGTTTTAAAGATTATTTGTTAAATAGGGGTGTAACGATACACCTATACCACGGTTCAGTTCATATCAAGGTTTTGGAGCCACGGTTCGGTTCGTTTCTGTTTGCTGTTGAGGCAGGGTTCATGGCAGAGCACCAGCAATAATAACACTAGATTCACTTTTAACTTAATAATAACAACAACAATAATTTAACTTATTAACTTTATCTTTATTAACTTTATACACTGGCTTCACGTTTTCTTTAGAGCAGTTAGCATACCTGAGTAAACTAAAATTTAAATAAATGCCTCCACTGTAGACTAGTAAGAAATAATCTACTCATTTTACCATTTACCATAATGTTTAAAAAAAACAAAAACAAAAAAACAAGCACATTTATTACATAAAAATTGATTGAAGTATGTCCCACTTTAGCCTACTTAACACACACATAAATTGTATGAATATGACTAATAAATGAATAAATAGGCCTATAAGTTAAAGCTATTAAATATCAGTTTTTGTTAATACAATAAAGTATCTACCACACTAATTTAAAAATAAACAAAATAACATAAAGTGAAAATAAAGTGGCATTTTGGGGTTATGGAAACAACAGTTACCATGGCGAATACACAATACATCATGAACTGTTAATGAAACGTGATGAATAGAATGACCATCACACCTGCATGCCTTCCCAGCTAACACACGTCCAACCAGTTACATGATTTATTGGTACTTTTATTTCATGACATACGAATTAACAACGTAACGTTGCATGCTCGTAGTTTGTCTTGCGCTTTATATATGAAGTGATATACAGCGTGCACCACCGCAGTTGCGCGTGTAATTGAAGAGTGTGCGCTACGAGCACAGTATAACGGCTGACATGACAGGAAAGCAGTTTTCTGAGGTGACAGAGATTTGACGATGAAACTGACGATGTTGCTGGGACTCCAAGGTAGCATTTAGCCAACCTGGCTAAATAGGGAAATTGGCTTTCTTTGTCCTTCCACCATGCAACTTGAGCGATCAGTCACGTGACATACACTTGGAAGACAAAACTTAGTGTATGTTTAGTAAATAATATTATTATAATAATATTTTGTAAAAATACAGCTCTTATTAGTTGTTAACTGATTACTAATTACTATTTAATCAAATGTCAAGGAAGAAAATATAATTTTGTGGCATAAGGTGAAGTGAGTGCTGGGCCGGGGCAGCAGGGGGTGGGGCACGCTCGGTTTGACATGAGAGTACCGCGGTTCGTACCGTGGGTGGTGTATCGCGTTTTTCCGGTTCGGTTTGAATATCGTTACACCCCTATTGTTAAATATAACAAATAATTGTGTCTGATTTGTCTCAGTCGTTACATGGGCAATAGAGTTGCATTCAAATTTCTCCCACATTAAGCTAAATAAGTTGCTATAAATGTACTCGCTTTAACTTACTTGCTTTGCAAGATTCTTATCAAACTGTCGCTCTGCCACGGCAGTAGTTGACCTGAACTGAAGAGGACTAATTTATGCTAATTCTAGGGTGGATTTCGCAGGAAATTGCATACATATGTCATTCGTTGTGCATGTCATCTACACAGAGAAAGTAGCTCCATATGTATGGCATAGTGTAGGAGTAGCACAAAGCTGAACGTTTGTTGTCAAAATGATTTACCATGGATCATTTAAAACGGGGAAACCTTTGTGGAATCAGCGGTTTTAAAACAAAGAAACATTTTGAAACCGTTTCAATTATGTGTCCATCAGGTCTGATAAGATGTCCTGAATCTCAAACCCCATTCATCCCTGACCAAAACCAAAACAATGTTCTTCCACAGGATGCATACAGTTTTTTTTGTTGTTTTTTTTTACTGTTATAGGGCCAAACGTAATAGTGTAGCTTTAACCCTTAAACACATACATAGAGTCTTTAGTGACCTGGGACGTCATTTACTACCCTCCTCTTCATTCATTTATTTTTTAAATCAGGCATCAACCTTCTTAGTATTCCTCAATCAATTTATTATAAACAATATAACAAGAAAAAAATACAGTTATAAAAGAATGCCTGTTTTCCCATTCCTTTTTTTTTTATTTTTTTTTTGTAAAAATTGTTTACGGTTGCTAACGATCCGAGGTGTATAACAGTGTAAGTATATTTTTTTCTGCACAACAATAACTGATCTTTGATGACTGAATAAGTGCAATTCACCTTTATTCCACAAGGTGGCAATGTCTGATACACAATGATGAAGTGACGTTTCACTCATAGTTACCACAGGCATGTGCTGCCTCCGAAATCGAATACTTCTCTACTATGTAGTATGCGAAAAACGGTACGCCAACAGAGTAGTATGTCTGAATTCACAGTATTCGAAAAACATTAGGGGAAAAGTACCCGGATGACCTACTACTACCAGCAAGATTGGACACTTTACTATCCCATGAGGCCAATGGAGAGGATTTATGAATGGAGGTGAAGGGACGCAAATGACGCTGGTAGGTTATGTGATAATGACAACATGGCGAATGTAGTACATCCGGATTACATATATACTACACAAATTCATACTATATAGAACATCCTTTTTTAACTATCGCAAAGTAAGTTCAAATTCAAATGTAGTACCTACTCACATAGTACGCGATTTCGGACGCAGCCATGGTCTGACGTGTGTGTTGCATGACAATGAGCGCTTACCAGAATCAACACTAGATTTTCAAAAGTATGTGAAGTTTGCGGCTCCATTGTTGCAGTAAACTTGCACAACGTTCTTGAATGAATATTTTATAGATGCATGCCGGTCTGTTATTTTAGGGACATCGACTTTACATTTTCACGCCCCTAAACATGACACGGAACAAAACAAATGGTGCATCACAATTCGCATACTAATCCGTCCTAAATAGTATTCGAAAATAGAATTAGTATATCCCAAATCGTAGTATGTTGAAAAGAGTATTCCAAAGATACCCGGATGGGCTACTATTTCCAGTAAGAATTCAAAGTGCAGATCGACGCACACTCTGGCCCTGTCCCAAATGGCACCCTAAACCCTCACGGTCTTCCTCTGAGTCCACACTTTCACAACTTAATGGCGCTTTGAATGCCGGGTAGAAGTCCTCTGCGTAGCTCGCAAACTTGCGGGCTCAGCTGAAGTGCGCATCAAGGGCGCATAGCAGCCGCAAAAGGGGCACTCACGAGCACCCTTCTTTAAGCTTAAATGACGAATGGGACACCCTACGGTCTTGTGGACTTAACAGACACGCGCACGCAGCGGACATTGTAAGTCCAAATGCGGATAAAAAGTGTTCAACTACAAACAATGGATGTGTGAGTCCGACGGTTAAGTAGAGAGGTTAAGATAAAGGGGCTTGAGTGACCAATTATCAGTATTTACCTGACAAAAATATATTTATTCAATGTTATCCACATTATATTTCACCTGCAACAGCATTGTGAACTTTTGTAATGATACATTTGGCCATTAACTTTTAAATGCATCATTATATTTAAATTGTAAACACATGAGGAGAGTCTCTGCATTAAAGACCCATAAATGGCAGATCAACGTGCTACTAACTACATTTCTCTCCAATACGGTAGGAAATTAAACTCAATGAAGAGGATTTTAACTGTGACGATGATTGACAGGGCAGTTAAAACGGTGAAGAGATGCACGTAACTAAGTGACAGAGTCCGTTAAAGATGAGGAAGTAGTATGTCCCAATGCCTGCATACTCCTCTGCTACACACTCAATGTACTTTTTCTTCACAAAAAGATACTTCTATGTCATAGTATAAGTAGGCGAATTGGGACGCAGCAAAACTGTGATTGTATGCGTTACATGTCAGTCAAACGTCCTCTTAGGCGGTCCTTGACCAATGAAAGTCCAGACCTTCTGCCGTCAGTCTGATGGTCTGGCTATGCAAGACTACTGCAGGCAGAAAACAAAAGAATAGGAAGTTTCATCAGCAAAACTTGAAATGGATAAGCGATTTACTCCAGAGCAAGTATAACACAATATTAGTGTCAATGTCACTTGATGGTGGATCTGGATCTGCTGTCAGTGATCAAAATACTGATTCTGAAGATGTTGAAAACGATAGTTTTGGAGAATATGGTTAAGATGGAAAATATGAGCCAGATGCTGAATGTTCTGGGAAATGAGCTCTGATGAGGACAGTGATGAGGGTATAAAACATCTGCTCAAACGTCAGAAACTGAAACAGAAAACATTAAAAAGTAACATGTCCATAATAAAATAGTGCTAAAATAGAAAAATCGCTTCGCGTTTGCATAACCAATAAAAAAATTTAAACATTAAAAATTCAGAGAAGAAATACATTTTTTATGACTTAATAAGAATGCTAGCAACACATTCTTAGAAAACAAATTTTGTTATCTGGGTTAGCAATACTACAGAAACTTTATTCCCCCAACACTTCAAAAATCTATGTGCTTTCCACTAAGACATAACACCTTTAAAGTTCTACAGAATTAGGCTACATAGCTTAACATGCATGGGTTTTCTTAACATCACTGTTTAGTCCATGTTATTCGTCTGATCAAACAGGCAGCACATGCGTCATGGTTGTCAACTTTGAATGGGAGAAGAGATATTAAAGGCCTTGAAGACAGACAATCTAACACACCTAGTGTGAGGTCCCCGGCGGACAGCGAGAAAGAGTTCAGGAATGGGCTGTGGCCGAATGAACGATGGGGGTCCAATCTCTCAAAAGCACTGAATCAAATCATTGCTTCCAGCTTCAGAACGAGATATGTGGAGTGTGTGTATGAAGCAGAGAAAGAGTATGTGAGAAAAGGAGACAGAGTGTGTGTGTGTGTTTAACACAGAGTGTTCTTCTTGATAAAGTCCTCAGATGAAAAGAAGCTAGGCCCACTGAGGACTTCCATCTGTGTGCTTCTTATAATCTTAGTCTCCACGAGGAATAAAGGAGAGATAGCGTGTGAGAACACAGAATTAATAGAATGGGGGGGGGGGGAATGTAGAATGGGCATGTGGCATTTGGAAGTGGTTACATTTTTCCCCAAAAACACAACACACATCCTTATTGAATTTCAAAAATGGTGAATTCCTTTTTGAAGCCATAGTTGTTTACGCACAACACAACTGCTTTTCCATTGTTTTTCTATGTGTACATGCACTAGACGGACATTTGACCGCTGTGCTTGCGTCTTTTGCATCTGTTTTAAATCTGGTGTGTCAAGAGTGTAACAGTCAGGTTCCAGAAGTAAAAACTCCATTCTTCATAGGGAAATAGATTTTTAACAATAACTTACAAACTTTTAAAGACAGTTTGCCACAAGGCTTGTTAATCTATCTGTTAAATCTGCCAGCCTGTATTAGTTCAACTTACTTTAAAAATAATCGTGTTTAACAGCGGAATTTGTGGTGAAAAACTACATGATGCTATACAGACTATTTCATTAGAGAGTCGAAACCAGAAATGGTCTTATTATCAGGAGATATGATGGTCCGTGGCTCTACCATTGGAGAAAGTGTAACGACTAACTTGCATCGCATGTGCCTTGATAACCAATCACATTACAGCCTTGACACAACTTCGCACAGCCATTGAAGAGGAGGAGTGGACCAACATTCCACAGGCCACAATCAACAACCTGATCAACTCTATGCAAAGGCGATGTGTTGCACTGTGTGAGGCAAATGGTGGTTGCACCAGATATTGACACCCCCTGGCCCAGACCCCGCCAATAAAGTAAAACTGCACATTTTAGAGTGGCCTTTTTATTGTGGCCAGCCTAATCATGCTGTCTAATCAGCATCTTGATATGATCACACCACACCTGTGCGGTGGATGGATTTTCTCGGCAAAGGAGAAGTGCTCACTAACACAGATTTAGACAGATTTGTGAACAATATCTAAGAGAAATAGGCCTTTTGTGTACATAGAAAAAGTCTTAGATCTTTGAGTTCAGCTCATGAAAAATGGGGGCAAAAACAAAAGTGTTGCGTTTATAATTTTGTTCAGTGTATGTGTGTATATATATATATATATATATATATATATATATATATATATATATATATATGTGCTGTTCTCAGTGCTTCATGGGATTGTAGTTCTTTCCCTCACTAATCCAGTTAAACAGTCTTGTACTTTTGTATTTTTGTCCAGTTTTCAAATATTTTTTTGCTCCAAGTAAAAATATATAATGTTATTATTCACCTCATAACTGGTGGGCTTTGTTCGTGGTTATACTGTTCGTACTGACCTTTTTTTTTGGAAAATGACCGATGGTTTCGCTAGATAAGACCCTATTCCTCGGCTGTGATCGTGCAGAGCCCTCTGAAGCTCTTTGAAGCCCTTTGAACTGCAATGATTTGGACCTTCAACCCGTTGGTTTCCATTGAAGTCCATTATGTGAAGAAAACTCAAAAAACCTTATATCTTTTCGACTAAAGAAAGAAAGACATGAACATCTTGGATGAGATGGGGGTGAGTAAATTATCAGGACATTTTCATTTTGAAGTGAACTAGTCTTTTAACAAAGACTTTTAAAAATCCTTATGGGAGAAATGAATGGAACTATATATTATAGTTCTACTATAAAAATATTTCCGGAACAACACCACTGAAAAAGTGTGCGGGCACTGTCTATTAACAACCACAGATTCACTATACAACCAATAGTTATATAGGTCACAATGAAATAGTATCCAGAACAAAAGAACACAATCTTCTATGTTCTGCATGAATCAAATTGATTATCATTAGTGTCATCAGTGTGTCTTGATCTATGTATCTCTCTCTCTCTCTCCATCTCTCCCTTCCTCCCTCCACCATAAAATCTAGCACCTCCTCTTCATTTGCCAGACCTTTTCTGCTCAGTCTCAGAGGGAGAGAACTGAAGAAGAAGAGGGTTTTTCTGTGTGCGTATGCAGCAGAATATGACTGAAGTGCTGACTGCTTATACCCGAGCGTCAACTCAGGGAGGACGATATGTGCTGTTGTTCAGCAAAAACATCAAAGTTTGTTTATCACCTCCCTCGTCCTTGATATGAAATCACAGAAATTAACTATTGTGTTTTCTTCCTTGCCGTGAGCTCCATAGTCCATATCTGCTTTTATCACAATTCAGTTTTTCAGAGTATGTTCACCATTTCATCTGAAATCATGAGATTGCCTGTCTCAAACTCTTAGTTCATTTTATTGTTTTGCAAAATCTAAAGGTTATTTGAGGTTAATTTTTCTCCCTAAGGTGCTTGCTTGCAGCAAAGTTTACATCTCAAGAGAGAATACTATCTTGTAAACAGGACATTTCACATTGTTAATTTATAATCTCAAATCTTTATTTTAAAAGCAATGTGTGATTTATATTCTATTAGTGGCACCAAATGCAAATGCAAAAATTATGATTGTTTCTTAACTGGATTCTGGTTAATCTGTGGCCTTCGAGAGAGTTTTCTGTGAAGGTTATGCAAATCTCTACTGATCAAACATAAATGACTTCAATGTAATTTATTACCACAATTTTTTTTATATTATACACTTCCAAACACATATGATCTCTCCCTGATTTTTATATAAAAAACAATTCATTAAATTTGACTAACATTTATATATATACACTCACCTAAAGGATTATTAGGAACACCTGTTCAATTTCTCATTAATGTAATTATCTAATTAACCAATCACATGGCAGTTGCTTCAATGCATTTAGGGGTGTGGTCCTGGTCAATACAATCTCCTGAACTCCAAACTGAATGTCAGAATGGGAAAGAAAGGTGATTTAAGCAATTTTGAGCGTGGCATGGTTGTTGGTGCCAGACGGGCCGGTCTGAGTATTTCACAATCTGCTCAGTTACTGGGATTTTCATGCACAACCATTTCTAGAGTTTACAAAGAATGGTGTGAAAAGGGAAAAACATCCAGTATGCGGCAGTCCTGTGGGCGAAAATGCCTTGTTGGTGCTAGAGGTCAGAGGAGAATGGGCCGACTGATTCAAGCTGATAGAAGAGCAACTTTGACTGAAATAACCACTCATTACAACCGAGGTATGCAGCAAAGCATCTGTGAAGACACAACACGCACAACCTTGAGGCGGATGGGCTACAACAGCAGAAGACCCCACCGGGTACCACTCATCTCCACTACAAATAGGAAAAAGAGGCTACAATTTGCACGAGCTCACCAAAATTGGACAGTTGAAGACTGGAAAAATGTTGCCTGGTCTGATGAGTCTCGATTTCTGTTGAGACATTCAGATGGTAAAGTCAGAACTTGGCGTAAACAGAATGAGAACATGGATCCATCATGCCTTGTTACCACTGTGCAGGCTGGTGGTGGTGGTGTAATGGTGTGGGGGATGTTTTCTTGGCATCGTTTAAATGCCACGGCCTACCTGAACATTGTTTCCCACCATGTCCATCCCTTTATGACCACCATGTACCCATCCTCTGATGGCTACTTCCAGCAGGATAATGCACCATGTCACAAAGCTCCAATAATTTCAAATTGGTTTCTTGAACATGACAATGAGTTCACTGTACTAAAATGGCCCCCACAGTCACCAGATCTCAACCCAATAGAGCATCTTTGGGATGTGGTGGAACGGGAGCTTCGTGCCCTGGATGTGCGTCCCACAAATCTCCATCAACTGCAAGATGCTATCCTATCAATATGGGCCAACATTTCTAAAGAATGCTTTCAGCACCTTGTTGAATCAATGCCACGTAGAATTAAAGCAGTTCTGAAGGCGAAAGGGGGTCAAACACAGTATCCTAATAATCCTTTAGGTGAGTGTGTGTATATATACAGGGAGTGCAGAATTATTAGGCAAGTTGTATTTTTGAGGATTAATTTTATTATTGAACAACAACCATGTTCTCAATGAACACAAAAAACTCATTAATATCAAAGCTGAATATTTTTGTATCAATATTTTAAGTAGTTTTTAGTTTTAGCTATTTTAGGGGGATATCTGTGTGTGCAGGTGACTATTACTGTGCATAATTATTAGGCAACTTAACAAAAAACAAATTTATACCCATTTCAATTATTTATTTTTACCAGTGAAACCAATATAACATCTCAACATTCACAAATATACATTTCTGACATTCAAAAACCAAACAAAAACAAATCAGTGACCAATATAGCCACCTTTCTTTGCAAGGACACTCAAAAGCCTGCCATCCATGGATTCTGTCAGTGTTTTGATCTGTTCACCATCAACATTGCGTGCAGCAGCAACCACAGCCTCCCAGACACTGTTCAGAGAGGTGTACTGTTTTCCCTCCTTGTAAATCGCACATTTGATGATGGACCACAGGTTCTCAATGGGGTTCAGATCAGGTGAACAAGGAGGCCATATCATTAGATTTTCTTCTTTTATACCCTTTCTTGCCAGCCACGCTGTGGAGTACTTGGACGCGTGTGATGGAGCATTGTCCTGCATGAAAATCATGTTTTTCTTGAAGGATGCAGACTTCTTCCTGTACCACTGCCTGAAGAAGGTGTCTTCCAGAAACTGGCAGTAGGACTGGGAGTTGAGCTTGACTCCATCCTCAACCCGAAAAGGCCCCACAAGCTCATCTTTGATGATACCAGCCCAAACCAGTACTCCACCTCCACCTTGCTGGCGTCTGAGTCGGACTGGAGCTCTCTGCCCTTTACCAGCCACGGGCCCATCCATCTGGCCCATCAAGACTCACTCTCATTTCATCAGTCCATAAAACCTTAGAAAAATCAGTCTTGAGATATTTCTTGGCCCAGTCTTGACGTTTCAGCTTGTGTGTCTTGTTCAGTGGTGGTCGACTTTCTGCCTTTCTTACCTTGGCCATGTCTCTGAGTATTGCACACCTTGTGCTTTTGGGCACTCCAGTGATGTTGCAGCTCTGAAATATGGCCAAACTGGTGGCAAGTGGCATCTTGGCAGCTGCACGCTTGACTTTTCTCAGTTCACGGGCAGTTATTTTGCGCCTTGGTTTTTCCACACGCTTCTTGCGACCCTGTTGACTATTTTGAATGAAACGCTTGATTGTTCGATGATCACGCTTCAGAAGCTTGGCTATTTTAAGACTGCTGCATCCCTCTGCAATATATCTCACTATTTTTGACTTTTCTGAGCCTGTCAAGTCCTTCTTTTGACCCATTTTGCCAAAGGAAAGGAAGTTGCCTAATAATTATGCACACCTGATATAGGGTGTTGATGTCATTAGACCACACCCCTTCTCATTACAGAGATGCACATCCCCTAATATGCTTAATTGGTAGTAGGCTTTCCAGCCTATACAGCTTGGAGTAAGACAACATGCATAACGAGGATGATGTGGTCAAAATACTCATTTGCCTAATAATTCTGCACTCCCTGTATATATATATATATATATACCATTTTGTTTTGGAACATTCACTTAACATTCTATGTTCCCACAATGTTTGTAAAATTATAAAGTAGAATTGTTGTGCTGGGTTGCTTCCTCTGGTGGACCGCTATTATTTCCCAAAAACTCCTACCACCTTTTTCACCTTGTCTTCCATATGTTAGCATTTCACTTTTAAATTACATTTCTCAAGATCTATCTATGCAAAGTAATCCATCCAAAAATACATCTCTTGTAATTATATGAGTTTCTCTAGTCCTGCTTCCCTGCCCATAAAATGAGAGCCTTGTTACATGAGGAAATTATGGGCTAAATGGACTTTTAAGAGGGTTTTCTAAGTGCTAAGATGGACTGGGGTCTTGTCCTGTCACCTTAAGTGTTTAGCATTCTCTGATGGATGCTATTTTGGGTTCAAGCTACACCATGTTACACTGAAATTACCATTCTGTAAGCGAGCCCTTTAGTTAGAAGCTGTTTCCCCTCCCCTTTACTGTCACCCCCCTTTTTGAACATAGACGTGAAAATGCAATATCCAAACTTAAATGGACCTATTGGTCTCTTTTTAAAGAAGACACTCAGCAGATTATTGCTGAAGAGAAAGCACTTTAAAAAAATGAAATAGTAAAAAAGTTATAGAAGTTTAAATTTACTGTAAAGCAAATGTACTGTACTTTTTAAAAAATGTATACAAAATATATATTTTACAAAATTATTTTAATCTAAAAATGCTATAAAATCAAAGCCATATAAGTTGTGTTCCAAATTTGAAGTTGATATTACAAAAATTGCACTGTACCGAAAATAGCCACCGAGTGTAACCCATATTCAATTGTTTTTTTATTTATTTATTGATGTGTTCTTCTGTCACAAATTAATCAATTTCTGTCACAATATCACTTCTATCACAAAACAATTACCAAATATGGAACCTTGAGTCTCAGATCTTTCTAAAGATGTGTTCTATCAAGATTAGAAAAAGTTTTGACTATAAAATTGTGCAGTAAATTTTGTAATATGAAACATTTTTTATTTTGTAATTTTGTAATATGAAACAATTTAAGTACTGTTTCCATGGTAACGCAATGTCCGATTTAAAAATTGTTCACAAGATGAATACTGAGGGTGTAAGCTTTCCAATGGTACCTAATTTATGATGGTTAATAAAAGATGTGATAGGAAAAAAAGGTCATAAAACAGCGTCAAGCTTTCAGTTTTTGTTTGAGAGTGTTTCCAAGAAATTGTTTAAGCGCTGTTTTGATATACCAACACCAGAAATCCTATTGAAAGAAGAGTAAAAATGATTCTCAGCTTGCCCTGCATTTCCCTATAGATTATTCTAAATCAGAGGCACTTCCTTTGAATAACAATCCAACGTCAATCCCAAACTGTTATCCCAAATCAAGAGGTAGCACGAACTTTGAAAGGATAATCTCCCCAAATACAAAAGACAGAATAACTCTTCAGTTTTTTGAAGAAAGTAAAAATAATAAGTCCAATGACACATCAGCTTTATTCAACTTTGAGTCTCATCATACACTATATTCCCAAAAGTATTGGGACAGCCCTCCAAATCATTGAATTCAGGTGTTCCAATCAGTTCCATGGTCACAGGTGTATAAAAGCACCTAGGAATGCAGACTGCTTCTACAAACATTTGTGAAAGAATGGGTCGCTCTCAGGAGCTCAGTGAATTCAAGCGTGGTACCTTGATAGATTGCCACCTGTGCAATAAGTCCATTCGTAAAATTTCCTCACTACTAAATATTCCACAGTCAACTGTTGTGGTATTATAACAAAGTGGAAGCAATTGGGAACAACAGCAACTCAGCCATGAAGTGGTAGGCCACGTAAAATCACAGAGCGGGGTCAGCGCATGCTGAGGCACACAGTGCGCAGAAGTCAGCAACTTTCTGCAGAGTCAATAGCTACAGACCTCCAAACTTTGTGTGGCCTTCAGATTAACTCAAGAACAGTGCGTAGAGAGCTTCATGGAATGGGTTTCCATGGCTGAGCAGCTGTATCCAAGCCTTACATCACCAAGTGCAATGCAAAGTGCAGAGGGGTAAAGATGCGGTGGTGTAAAGCACGCCACCACTGGACTCTAGAGCAGTGGAGACGTGTTCTCTGCAGTGACTAATCCGATGGACGAGTCTGGGTATGGTGGTTGTCAGGAGAACGGTACTCATCTGACTGCATTGTGCCAAGTGTAAAGTTTGGTGGAGGGGGCATTATGGTGTGGGGTTGTTTTTCAGGGGTTGGGCTTGGCCCCTTAGTTCCAGTGAAAGGAACTCTTAATGCTTCAGCATACCAAGACATTTTGGATTTCATGCTCCCAACTTTGTGGGAACAGTTTGGGGATGGCCCCTTCCTGTTCCAATATGACTGCGCACTATTGCACAAAGCGAGGTCCATAAAGACATGAATAGGCGAGTTTGGTGTGAAGGAACTTGACTGGCCTGCACAGAGTCCTGACCTCACCCCAAAAGAACACCTTTGGGATGAATTAGAGTCAAACATCAGTGCCTGACCTCACAAATGTCCTTTTAGAAGAATGGTCAAAAATTAAACCTAAACCTTGTGGAAAGCCTTCCCAGGCCAACTCCATATTAAACCCTATGGATTAAGAACGGGATGTCATTAAAGTTCATGTGCATATTAAGGCAGGCGTCCCAAAACTTTTGGCAATATAGTCTATAATACAGATGCTATATGACAAATTTCTGGAGAGATTATGAAAAAAACATCAGGCCTGAAGTCCAAATCGCAATCCGCAATATTGTAGCATGAAAGCTGCAGCTATTTCACTACAGAAATAATAAATGAATGTTAGGTATTTGGTAATGCACTCTATTCATCTTTTTGAATGCTGCTAATGGCACAAAACACACTGCATGAACTCTGCAAATTCAAAAGGAAGCTTAATTTAATATCAATCAATCAAAAGCTACTGTTCAGTGACTTTAGTGTAAGAGCAGAAAGAAGTGGTTTATGGAGGGGCAAACAGCATATGAAGGGAGAGAGATCGCTCCGCATGGTTAAAAGCCCCTCAGCATTGGAAACGTGTTTGTGTGTGGGTGTACAGTTTCTGATTTGTACACAATGGCTCATCAGTTCCTGGGTTACAGCTCCTGTTGTAAGCTATTAATCACATTATGCATGCCTAATGACGTAGAAATAATTCAAATCATAGAAATGACCATTCTGAAGCTACTGACAAAATAAAACATCATTTACTGTATTTATTCATGCATTTTGTGTGATATTCATCCCACAATCTGATGGCGAGTCACTGAGAAAATCGGAAGTTTTTCATCAAACCAGAACTAAGTTCACGAAGAACAGAGCAGAATAAGGAAAAAAACACAAGAAAAAGGTTTTGAAACCTGCTTTAAACGTTTAAATGTGCTTTAACCTCTTAAAGGGATAGTTCACCCAAAAATGAGAAATAATTTACTCACCCTTAAGCCATCCTAGGTGTATATGACTTTCTTCTTCAATACAACTGGCTCTTCCAAGCATTATAATGGGAGTGAATGGTACCTTACATTTTGAAGCCCAAAAAAGTGCATCCATCCATCATAAAAGTAATCTATACGGCTCTGGGCGGTTAATAAAGCCCTTCTGAAGCTAAGTGATGCATTTTTGGTGAGAAAAATATCCATATTTATAACTTTAGAAACTATAATCACTGGCTTCCGGTAACAGCCGTATGCAAGTCGGCTTTCCAGCAGAAGAGTGACCTCTGACCCGACGCATGACGTATTGAAAAACGCAGAAGCGCAAAGGATAGAGCAAAACAAAACGCAGGTCACAAATTAGAAGTCTTAAATGAGAATTTTTAAAGAGAAAACTCATCGCTTCGCTTCAGAAGTCCCTTTATTAACCAGCCATATGGATTACTTTTATGATGGATGGATGCGCTTCAAAATCTAAGGTACCATTCACTCCCATTATAAAGCTTGAAAGAGATATTTTTTTATATAACTCTGATTGTGTTTGGCAATACACCAAAAGTCATATACACCTAGGATGGCTTGAGGGTGATTTTTAATTTTTGGGTGAATAAACTTTAACAACTCTCATGCATGAGATGCTGAAAAAGCAGCGAGAAGCAATGCAACGTTGAAATATGTCCGTCTACGCTCTGGCACATGTTTGCAAGGAAAAACAAATGGATAATAATAACTGTTCTCAGGTTTTTTTAAGGCCGTGTGTCCACCAAAGTGTTTTTAGCTGAAAATGCCAGACACTCTTCTGAAAATGGCCAGCTGTGGGCACTTGTTGTTCCAAGCATTATTTTTCATATTAATATTGTGGTAGGCCGGGGATGTTATCTGGTACAGACATGTATACATGGAGACCAGCAGTATGAACTTCTCCTCCATTGTTGTTTGGTCATTGTACAAGTAGAATGTGACCGCTGATCCCATGCCTCCTCCACTGTGAATGGACGGCTGGGTAAAAGGTGTCAGTGATGAATAAAGTTGGACATTTTTCAACTCTTGGTGACCAGAAGGGGAAAACAATGATGAAGCAGCGAGAAGTGGTGCAACTGTCAAAGACATCCCTATAGTGCAAGCCATAAGAGAGCTTTACAACAACTAACTGACATCAGAGCTTCTGTTTAACTGCCATTGATGTCTGGGGAAATGTACTGTACCAGTGATTTCAGAGGTGTTGGACTGATTGAATTAGTTTCATTGCTTGGCATTGTAGCCAAGTCAATGTCAGGCACCTTTGTCATATCAGCTTAATTAAATCAATAAATCACCCCTCAGGGTCCCTAATTCAAGACACACAATTCAGTTCAGTGCAACACTAACTTTATGAGTTTCCCAGGGAGCAAAAGAAACGGGTGTCATTTCAGTCCCCCACTTAAATTTTTCTTGTGGTTGAAAACTGTAAACAGGATTTATGCATTTTAATTAAGTGTTTCTAGAATTACCTTTATTTACGAGTACAGAGGCCAGGCTGAGGGAATTGGTCCATTACTGGTGTCTGGGGACTCTAGATTTTCCTTTCTCTCCCATTGTTCTTACAACACAAGGACACAATTTTTGCACGGATACATGTTACGCATCACATTTAAATTTGAATGTCATTGATTTGTAAGGGTTCTGCTGGGTTCTGGTGCAGCCAAATCTATGGATCAGGTACAAATTTGGCAGGAAGGATGGAAGCCAAGGCTGCAGAAAAATGCTCAGAGGGAGGAATGAAATTTGAATTAAAGTGGAAATCTGGAAAAATTCAGCACAAATCTCTCACACGCCACATGTGACAGTATATGTGTTATATTGTATATCTGTAATGAGGTGAAACTGAGGCTAACGCGTCACATTTAATTACGGCCTGTCAGAGTTCTGTTTCGCTGCAAGTTTAGTCTTTTCTGTGGCATTAATGGAAGATGCCATATTAGATAACTATATAACTTTGTGACTTAAGTTATAATGAGATTTGGTGATAGGTTTATTGGGAAAGACATTGTCATTGTCCTTCTCAATAAAATATTCATAAAATTGATGTCCCGTCGCTTTTACTGCTGTACTCTGACTGTCTATGGCTTATGTGGGAATATATCAGTACGTCACATAAATGAAAAGACACTCGCTCTTTATCAGGAGAACTGAATTATCTGCTGTTTGGATGAGTGAACTGCCTTTGTTGCTATGACCAGAGGGACCCCTGCTGGAGAGAGTTGAAAATGTTTATTTTTTAAGTGTGTGTGTGTGTGTGTGTGTGTGTGTGTGTGTGTGTGTGTGTGGATAGATAGATAGATAGATAGATAGATAGATAGATAGATAGATAGATAGATAGACAGATAGATAGATAGATAGATATATGGTACCACAGTAATAACTTCTGATTTCAGCAGGCTCTTGCTGTTTTGTGTACGATAGTCAGTGAGTGGACCATAATCACTCCTTGGGAGTATTTACAATATGGAATCATGTTTTGAATCATATTCTTTAGCTTTCTGTAAGCACTGACATTTTAGCTGCCTCAATGGGGAGTTTAAGGCACTATTTCCTGTAAAGCTGCTTTGGAACCATGTGTATTGGGAAAAGTGCTATATAAATAGATTTAAATTAAAGTGTGTAAAATGTATGTTTCAATGGACAGTAAAATCACATCAAAAAGCCTTCATTCCTGTACTAATTTAATGGTAGCTACTCATTTTATGTTAATATAACTGTAATACCACTTTTAACCAAACGAGGGCAACACAAACACAATTTTGTACTTATGTCACTTCAGCTTCCTGTGTTATATGGCTCAGTTGAACTTAAACATAACTTTTCTGCTAATGGGACTGCAGCTACTAAAAGGTCAGCAGGTCATGGAACTAACTTCAGAGTTAAATTGATCAAAATCAGGAATATTGCATAAGTATAAGCTGTTAACTAACGATTCAAAAATAAAATAATAAAATTAAATTCAATAAAAAAACAGCTTTAACACCTTATGGCCACAGTCACAGAAAAATGTATGGAAATTTCCATTGAATATTCCTATTTTAGTTACCGGCAACTCTAAAATAAATATTTTATTATAATAATATATATTTGTTTAATATTTCATAAATGTATATAATAATATAATATATGTTATATTTACAAATGAAAGAAAAAGTTTACTATTTAGAAAGGTGTGTGACCCTGCACACAACATCACCACCACACTGCATTCTGCAAACTAGGGTTGAATGCCTCTAACAGGATGTGCACATTTTAATGGAATCCGATGTTTCTCTTGTTCAACTAATTAACTAATTTGTCAGAGGCTAATAAAGCCAATGCGTTTCACTTTCTAAGCCCTAAGAGTAGCTTTCAGTAAGCTTGTTTGTTTATTTATCTTTTTTTCATCTCACTGAATAGGTCAGTACTTGGAGCTCAGAAATGAAGCAGGCCTAAAGGCTTCTGAGCCAATCTAGTTTTTTTTCTGTCATTGTTATTGTCTCTCATAAAGGAGCTCTTGGATGCAGTTGCCTGAGGGCATTCAGTGAGAAAGCTAATGAAAAACTTGAGTGGAGCGGACTAAACATCCGAGAACATACACTACAGACTTACAAGAGAACAGCTTGTTTCTGAACTGGCAGGGAACCCGAGCCTTTTTGATACATGTGACACCAGAACAGCATAAATGATTTTTGTACACAGACATGCTTGAATGAAGCCTAATATGGGATTGTGATGATTCTGGTTTTGTTAATGAGTGTATGTGTGTGTGTGTGTGTGTGTGGTCCAGTTATACCCTATGTTATCGTACAAAGATGCCAATATAAATTTTGGTCCCCATGAGAAAAACAGCTTATAAATCATACTAAATTATGATTTCTGAAAATATAAAAATGCAGAAAGTTTTGTGTGATGGGTAGGTTTACTGTATGTGGATAGAATATACAGTTTGTACAATATAAAAATCATTATGTCTATGAAAAGTCCCCATAAAACATGGAAACACAACAGTGTGTGTGTGTGTGTGTGTGTGTGTGTGTGTGTGTGTGTGTGTGTGTGTGTGTGTGTGTGTGTGTGTGTGTTTGTTTTGTGCAAGCAGAAGGCTTGCATAGGCTAGGACAGCAGTACTCTCGCAGGGCTCCTGTGCAGGCAGGAGTCACAGATGGGCAGCTGTCACATACACTCAAACTCATCAGAGCCACAAATGCTTCCTGCAACCAACCGTCCAGAGAATCTGCACTGAAGATACTTCTCTTACTTTCCAGAACAAAGAACAAGTTTTCTAATGTAGGCCAATAGAGGAATATATTATGTTTTTCATGTATGTTCCAGCAAAATATATATATATTTTTTTTTTTCACAACACAGCAAGTATTTGGAATTGACAACCATATTTTATAACCCGTTCACACTTACATACCATATTCGAGTTGCGACTGTATGAACCAATGTCAATCACCTTTTTTGTTCTCGTGCTAGACATACATTTCACCAACTAATGATGTTGACGTCCATAACGCTGGCAAATCTTATAGCAGTTGGCGAGAAAATAATCCAGGTAGTCCAAAACACACATTCAACCCACACAAAGAATGACTATCACATTCAGGGTTGCCAGGTTTTCACAACAAAACCCACCCAATTGCTACTCAAAACTAGCCCAAAACAAGCCTTTCAAGCCTTTTCGTGTTTCAGGGGGGTCCCCCGGAAAAAACCTAAAGCTAAAATTTGCATTCCCGAGGCTAAATATCACATTATTGGGGACACTTCAACCCGCGGACATGAAAATCAGCCCGCGGCAACAGTGTTAAAGTAGCCCAAAGTAGCAGGAAAACTTGGAGACTTGGCAACACTATTGTAATGTATGTCCTGACTCCATGTTTTATAAAATGTATCTTTTAAATATAATCAGTTTTATTTTTCAATGAGTCAGCATGAAATAGCCGGCATTGCGACTATTGTGATGTACACTCACCTAAAGGATTATTAGGAACACCATACTAATACTGTGTTTGACCCCCTTTCGCCTTCAGAACTGCCTTAATTCTACGTGGCATTGATTCAACAAGGTGCTGAAAGCATTCTTTAGAAATGTTGGCCCATATTGATAGGATAGCATCTTGCAGTTGATGGAGATTTGTGGGATGCACATCCAGGGCACGAAGCTCCCGTTCCACCACATCCCAAAGATGCTCTATTGGGTTGAGATCTGGTGACTGTGGGGGCCATTTTAGTACAGTGAACTCATTGTCATGTTCAAGAAACCAATTTGAAATGATTGGAGCTTTGTGACATGGTGCATTATCCTGCTGGAAGTAGCCATCAGAGGATGGGTACATGGTGGTCATAAAGGGATGGACATGGTCAGAAACAATGCTCAGGTAGGCCGTGGCATTTAAACGATGCCCAATTGGCACTAAGGGGCCTAAAGTGTGCCAAGAAAACATCCCCCACACCATTACACTACCACCACCAGCCTGCACAGTGGTAACAAGGCATGATGGATCCATGTTTTCATTCTGTTTACGCCAAATTCTGACTCTACCATCTGAATGTCTCAACAGAAATCCAGACTCATCAGACCAGGCAACATTTTTCCAGTCTTCAACTGTCCAATTTTGGTGAGCTTGTGCAAATTGTAGCCTCTTTTTCCTATTTGTAGTGGAGATGAGTGGTACCCGGTGGGGTCTTCTGCTGTTGTAGCCCATCCGCCTCAAGGTTGTGCGTGTTGTGGCTTCCCAAATGCTTTGCTGCATACCTCGGTTGTAACGAGTGGTTATTTCAGTCAAAGTTGCTCTTCTATCAGCTTGAATCAGTCGGCCCATTCTCCTCTGACCTCTAGCATCAACAAGGCATTTTCGCCCACAGGACTGCCGCATACTGGATGTTTTTCCCTTTTCACACCATTCTTTGTAAACTCTAGAAATGGTTGTGCGTGAAAATCCCAGTAACTGAGCAGATTGTGAAATACTCAGACCGGCCCGTCTGGCACCAACAACCATGCCACGCTCAAAATTGCTTAAATCACCTTTCTTTCCCATTCTGACATTCAGTTTGGAGTTCAGGAGATTGTCTTGACCAGGACCACACCCCTAAATGCATTGAAGCAACTGCCATGTGATTGGTTGATTAGATAATTGCATTAATGAGAAATTAAACAGGTGTTCCTAATAATCCTTTAGGTGAGTGTATATCTGAGTGAAACAGCTTTTCGAACAAGAAAAAAAATAGGGCGGGACTTGATTTTGTCCATCGGGAATTGATTGGATCGTTGGATTGCTAGGGTTAGAGTGCTGTGATCTCATATGTGCGACAGGTCGTCCCGCTTTCGCGCCAGAGAAAAGAGATGTCACTACAAGAGGGAAGGGAAGTTATTTTGATTAAAGATTGTGAGGGTACATGAATAAAAAATAAAAAAAAGACAGATAAATAATGTATCATTATGCAATATTCCATGAAAAAAAATGACGAAGAATTATACATTTTTTATTTCATAGTGACTTTAAGAATGAGCTCTAGAATGGTTTCACCGATACCGCGATTAAATGATCTGTGCAGTGCTTACAAAAACATATTAGCTTTTCTTCACACAGAGAAATAGAGCATGCAGTGTCTTTAGTAAGAAAAAGAAAAAAAAAGACATAAAATAACAAGCACATGTTTTCACATAAGGTCTGTCATTTATATTAACCATAATCAATATATTTATTAAATGCGAAGAAATATTCAGTGATCTCAGAGTTTCATTTCTCATTTTGATGAAGAGAATTTCAAGACAAGCAGTTTAAATTTGGATAAAAATAGCCCATGTATTGCCAGTAAGGACAAAAACATGCCTTGTGATCTGTAGGCAAATCAACATCTTCTCTAAAATGTGAAAGCTGAGACCTACAGCAGGTGTTTTGATGAGTCATTTGGCCATAAATTACAAGAGAGGCCAAAACATTAGCTGATTAATTGAGATTTAGTCAGTCATAAGAGGAGTTCATCATCATTACCGTTTTAATGTGCTATACACAAGACTTGCTCACTACAGTGTAAACACATTACTTCTGGATGTTTTGCCTATTCCTTTTGCTTATTCAGTTCCAAAAAAAGGGAAGAGGAAGTGTGTTTCTATTTAGTGTCCACATGTAAATTCCACCCTCAGCAAAATACAGATTCTGCCCTTTCTTATCAGAGGAATCTTGTTAAAATGCTTGTTACGACAAGTTATATAAGCTTAGTAAAGTGCTGTTGGTCATTAATGCTTCTTCAGTTAAACGGTTTGCCTCAAGAAGGGCCAGGAATGATAAAAGTGATTTTTCATTGATCGACCCCACTTTTCAGCCATTTGAAAGGACACACAGATGTTAGTCTGCAGAGGGTGGCAGTTTTTTCCCTGCACACAACAGAAATGTTGCAGGACCATGTGGAAGCAACTGTACACTTTTTATTCATCATGGTTTCTTGTCAGCAGTGCATTCACTAAAATTTGTACCACAATTTTGAGTAAATTCTTAGACAAATGTAAGCTTATATTTACAGGTTACACTGTAAAAAGCAGCACTATTACTTTTGCAGTAACACTTTAAAATAAAGTGTCATTTGTTAACATTAAAGGGGGGTCTAATGCTATTTCATGCATTCTGACTTATTTACACTGTTAAAGAGTTGTATTCTCATGCTAATCATGACCAAAATAAAAAAAAAAATGAGTTGGACGTATGACTGTGCCAAATACACTCCTTCAGGATTCAAACAAGTTTCGGAAAGTTTTTTTCGAGTATGGTAATGTATTACGTCAAAAAGGGTGGAATTCCTTGTATGGGCACTTCTCCCGACTGAGCGTGTGCGTACATCAACCAGAGCGAGAGCAAGAGCATGTCCATCATCAACGTGCTTCGTTCAGGTTACGAAAGCCGTCGGCAGCGCTGTCATTAATGCCGCGTTCCAGGCAACCCGTAACCCGTGTTTTTCCAACCTTCTACCCGTGAAAGTGCACCGGAACGGCAGTCAAACCCGTGACTTCCCACCTGTGAACTCGTACTAGACCGATGTACTCCCAGTTACACGCTCTGACGTCACATACCCCGCAAAACAACAATGGCAGCCCCTACGGATATACAAATAACGTAAAATAAAAGGTATAACAGCTTCTCTTACCTTATGTGCCGTTTTTTCTCCTCCATTTCCCTCAAATAAGCAAGGAGTAAGCACCTTTGGCGATAGAAATGATTGTAAATGAGCATAAGCCCAGTACGGTCCGCCATGTTTTGTTTACATCTAGCTACCACAATTCCTTGCGCTCAGGCAGTTTGGCGTGACTTTGCCTGGAACGCTACAAAGTCGTGAGTCCTGGTTTGAAGTCGTAACTTACGGGCTCAAAAACCCGCCTGGAACGCAGCATTAGACCACGAAATCAACACTCAATAAATCAAGTATTCCCTTGTTAGTATTTTATCAAGAGTTTTCTATAGTGCTGGTTTCTGTGTTTTATGCATGTTTATTGTTTATTCCTGCATGCCTACATGTACCTACAGAAGGTTGACTGTTGTTACTGTTAATGTGCTGATGTATTGCTGTTCTTGTTGCTCTGCATACCTTGTGTCCTGTGCTGAGAACCCTTTTTTTTTTTTTTTTTTTTTTTTTTTTCGTTGTGATGTCCGTGTCTTGTAAATTTATTTTATTTGTCATTTTAATGGTTTCTAAAACATCTTGCCAAAGGACTGCAGTTGAAAATTAGCCAGCTGGCTAACACTGGCACATTTACAGAAATGTTGATTAATGTGTGTTGTCCTTATAAATAAATATATAAAAATAAATATATATGTTTATATGAAGACTTCCAATGCAAAAGCCTCTAAAAGCCACCTCGGTCAAAAATGAGATAACAATACTGAGTGAATGCTCTCCACACATAGTATACGTTCATCAAATACTTTCACTTCAAACCCACTAAATCCCAGCCTCAGCCTATTCAGAAGTACCAGTACCTAGGTAGGAACCTATACATAGGAGCCTGACAAAAACCGCGGTGCGTAAGTGCAAGATATAAATAACAGATATAAGATTAAAATAATATCAGATTTGTCTCATTTTAAATAAACACAAAAAAATTTACTTAAGTAAGAAATTTACTTTTGCTATGGTTAAATAAATGTTCAGTGATATCTTCTAGAGATTTTTTTTATTTTGGCACAATTTTTTTCTCTATATACTGTTAATATGGCAACTAGTAAATACAGTTTCTTCATCCTGGCATGTGTGGAACGTTTTAAACCATGTGTGTTACTAACCCCGCGATAGGTTGTGCCCCGCTCACCCCTATTTCTAGTTTCCTGTGATTAGTTCCTGTTTCCTTTGTTTCTTTTGCTCCCTTGTTAGTCTCCATGACAACTAATTTTCTAAACCTCCTGTTCCTTGTTTACCTCTTGTTGGCCAATGTATAGACCTACAGTTGCAAGAAGAAGTATGTGAACCGCTTGCAGAATCTGGGACAATTGGAATGGGAAAATGGGAATAATTTTAACTAAATGAGAGAGATCATACAAAATGCATGTTATTTTTAGGGGCCAAGCACCGAAGGTTGGCGTTCTTATTATTATTCTGCTTCTTCTTCTTCTTCTTCTTCTTCTTTTTCTTCCGCTCTTGAGTCTATGGCAGCCCATAGAACCGCTTGCGGAAAGTTGTGAAATTTGGTACACTGATAGAGGTCAGTACCAATAGTAACCACACCAAATTTGGAGTCTCTAACTCATTCCCTCTAGCGCCACCACCTGTCCAAAGTTTCACTCATATTTATGCTAATAACTTTTGAACCATAATGGTTAGAAACGAAATTCCTCTGATTCCTTGGCTTAAGACGATTCGATTGCACCCTATGACGTCATTTTTCGTTATGTAAATTTTCCCGCCATTTTGAATTTTCCAAAAAAACTACTTTTACGAACTCCTCCTAGACTGTTCAGCCGATTCGTCAAATCGTTTTTGATAAACGCGCAAACAAATTTTACATAGCGGTTGCGAAAATACACATTAGGCTATATCTCCGCAACGCTTTATTGTATTCAAACCAAACTTGGTACATGTCATCACAAGCATGACCTGAGGCAACATGCAGCGTTTCGGCACAGCGCCACCTACTGGTCTGGAGATACGAAAAATGGCTATTTTTGCTTATAACTTCTGAACCGTTTGTTCAAATATCATAAACGTCTCGTTAGATTCGGGACGTCATGCCGAGTTGACTGATATACAATTTTACCATATCGGCCATTTTGGCTGTCGGCCATTTTGAATTATGTGCTAAAATGCTGTATTTTATGAACACATAAACGGATTGTTACGAAACTCGGTATGGGTCATCACCACGATGCCCTGAAGGAGCCTGAGAAGTTTCGAAACAGCGCCACCTAGTGGAGAATTTTTTTTTCCAAATGCTTATAACTTTGGGTGTGGTCAACTTATTTTCACGGGACTAACTTTTTTTATCTCCTGAATCCTTGCCAAGTCCAACGATACCAAACATGCCAGGTTTGTGCAGAGTTATGATTTAGCACTTAAAAAACATTTGCGAATATCTTTGAAACCGTTATTCCGATCGAGACGAAACCAGCGTAGGAAACACGGAATACAAGTTGATTAACTAAATATTTTAGCCCAAATGTCAAAACTTTGATAGGAAGTGGCAAAAACATCTAAACAAAGTTGCCCATGGGTCATTTTTTATGTTGTTATCGCTATAAATGTCTATAACTTCTAAATAAAATGCAATATTGTCACCAAACTCGACACGTGTGTGGGCTCGTTTTGAGGACACTAAAAAAAAATGGTGGGATTGTGTCTCTTGGTGGCGCTATAATAGAACAAAACATGAAATTCCCATTGACTACAATGCAGTATTATGATATAAAATGCTAATGCTATATTTTACCAATGCATTGGTGTATCATTACAAAACTTGGTATGTGTCATCAGCACCATGCCTTTAAGGTACTCAAAAGGTTTCGAGACAGCGCCACCATGTGGTTCATACTTATAATGATAAGGCCTCTTGAGGCTATATCTCTGCAATGACATATTGACAACATATTGACACCCTGCTTTGACATATTGACACCAAACTTTGCATGTGTCATTGTTCCCTTATTCTGACCCCACCACATCAATTTCGTAACTGTGCCACCTATTGGTCAAAAGTGATAAACCATTAAATCATTATTATTGGCTGTATTTATAATTTTACAGCTATTTTGCCTAAAATCACCTTAATAGGTCTTTAATGGCTCATTGTTACAGTTGGTCTGACACTTCCAGCCATGCTGACATGTCTTATCTTCTTCTTTGCGCTTGGCCCCGATAATGGCTGCTTGCAGCTATATTTTTATGTAGTACTGTCCTGAATAAGACAGTAGTTTTTTACATAGTCCACAAGACAAAAAACATTGCTGAATTTATTCAAATGACCTCGTTCAAAAGTTTATGAACCATTGATTATTAATACTGTGTGTTGTTAACTGGATGATCCGCGGCTTGTTTTTTTTTGTTTTTTTTTTGTGATGGTTATTCTTGAGTCCCTTATATGCCCTGAGCAGTTAAACTGCCCAATGTTCTTCAGAAAAATCCTTCAGGTCCTGCAAACTCTTCAGTTTTCCAGCATCTTTTGCATATTTGAACCCTCTCTAGCAGTGACTGTATGATTTTAAGATCCATCTTTTCACACTGAGGACAATTGAGGGACTCTAACACAACTATTAAAAAAGGTTTAAACATTCACTGATGCTCCAGAAGGAAACACAATGCATTAAGAGCTGGGGGTGAAAACGTATTGAATTTGAAAATTAAGGTAAATTGTACTTAACTTGTCTTCCGGGAAACATGTAAGTATTTTCTGTTGCTTCTGAAGGGCAGTACTAAATGAAAAAAAAATATATATTTATTTAAACAAAATAAGAAAAATTTGGATACCTTCATCCTGTTCAAAAGTTTTCACCCTCTGGGGTCTTAATGCATTGTGCTTCCTTCTGGAGCTTCAGTGAATGTTTGAAACTTTTTTAATAGTAGACCTGGAGGATTTTTCGGAAACATTTCTGAACATTGGACATTGTTTAACTGCTCAGGACAAACAAGGGGCTCATGAACAACCTTCACAAAAAACAAAAACAAAAAAAAAACAGCCGTGGATCATCCAGTTAACAACACCCAGTATTAAGAATCAAGGGTTCATAAACTTTTGAACGGAGTCATTTGAATAAAATATTTTTTTGTCTTGTGGACTATATGTAAACATTTTTTATGTAAAATATCTTATTCAGGACAGTACTAAATAAAAAATAACATGCATTTTGTATGATCTCTCTTATTTAGTTAAAATTATTCCCCTTTTCACAGATTCTGCAAGCGGTTCACATACTTTTTCTTGCAACTGTATATACTACCCCTGTTTTCAGTCTTTGTTGGTCGGTTGTTGTCTTTACATAACATTGTAAAGCTGTTGTGGATTATTCTTGTCTTCCTTGTTGGATTTATGTTTTCTTGTTTGAATTCTTGCTGTCTGCCTTTCCTATTTTGTATTATCTATGTTTGTGTGTTTTGTTAATAATTACTGCTGCGCTTAGATTCTCCCCTCCCCTCTTCTCTGCTCACCGTGACAGTTAGTGTCACAATCATGTCTTGTTTAGTTTCATTTTCTTGTTCTGTTTAGTTTCATAGTCATGTACTGTTTAGTTTCTTTTTAGTTACTGCTTGTTTTTTCTTCTGCACAACAATAATTGAATCTTTGATAATTAAATAAGTGCAATTAAACCTTTATTCCACAAGGTGGCAATGTCTGATACACAATGATGAAGTGACATTTCACTCATAGTGACCGCAGGCAGAAAACAAAAGAATAGGAAGAATCATCAGCAAAACTTGAAATGGCTCAGAGATTTCCTGCAGAGCAAGTACTGAACACAATCAAATATTAGTGTCACTGTCACTTGATGGTGAATCTGGTGAAGAAGCTGTCAGCCATCAAAATATTGATTCTGAAGATGTTGAAAATGATAGTTTTGAGAATATGTTTGAGACTGCGAATATGCGAAAGGAGCTCTGATGAGGACAGTGATGATGGTTTAAAACATTTGCTCAAACTGAACCCTTCCAAGCTCCAAAAGGTAACAAAATGTGCTTTATTTTGTTCTTCTGTAATTGTTACTCTAATATCTGGAGAGTTTTATATTATTGCGACAGGTAGAGATCCATCCGTGTTAGATATAGTTCTGAGTCGCTAAAGACCCGAATATGTAATAATGATTGGCAAAACATTCATGCATTTAAGGGTTAAAAGTGTATTAGTAAATGTTGACATTATAGACTAAGATTGATAAATGCTGTAGAAGTAATTGTTTATTGTTAGTTCATGTTAGCACACTGTAACTACTGTATAGGATATTGTCTGTTACCGTTTGTGATATGGATATGAATGAAACCTCAAATTGTGTGACTTGCACTAGGGTTAAAGGTTACTGTACTTGCAAATGCCATTTGCACGATGGACAATAAAACAGTTGAAAAATACCACATAGATCTGATGCAAGGGAAGCTTGTGGGGATGGTCTTTTTTTAAACTTTGGCTATAAACAACAACTCACATTATGCTAAGACATTAGCATGATGAAGGAACATTTAGCAGAGTCAAACACCACTATATTTTCTAACTATTCATTGCATTTAGTAGATTAGGAACATAATGATTCACATATGGTCAAAATGTCATGAGAGTACAGTCTGGCTCTATTGTAACAACATATTGTCATACGCTATAAATACAACATAAGCACATTGAGGGAAATCTTAAATGCACGATTCATGTCCTCTCACTCCATGATGGAAGCGTATTGATCCAGCTCTCTCATGAGTGGCTTTATTGAATCATCTTGAGAAGTTCTGTAATTGATCGACTGCAAAAATCACTGTTAGCATCACATGATTTTAACTCACTCCGTGGTTTAGCTTTGTTGTTGGAGATTTCACAAATGATACTCCACATACTTCTACTATTGGTGGCATTATCAGTGTAAACATTTCTTGTCTTGTATGAGAGAAGATGTGTCACCAAATATTGTACTCATGTCACTGTATAAAGTACAATTAGCATTAAGAATGGTCAGCACTGAGTTTTGACTATTTGAGTCAGATTATGGAGAGGAGGAAGCCAGTTCAGAAAATGTCTTCTGGGACTTTCTATTATTTAGAGTCTGCCTTCCTGTGGACTCAATGTGAGTTGACAGCAGCCATAAGAAGCTCATGAATAAAACCATGGGTGCTTAAAAGCAAGAGAGGATTCACAAAGATTGTGAATTGCATGTTGTCACTGGCCAAGGGTGATGGGTTGTATGTTTTGGGGGTTTGAAAAAAGGAGATGAGCTCAGTTAATATCTCATAAAGCAAGACTCCTTGAGTAAAATCTAACGCAGTGTCAGCAAACATTCATAAATGGGCTCACTGAAACCTAAATCACACTAAATTAATGAGTTTTATGAATTATTGTTGAACTGTCTTATGCTATAAAAAATGCATATACAGAGGGTTCCAGAATGAGGCCACTACTTTTGCGCTCTTTTTTAATGTGGTACAAAATTTGTATTACAAATTACATTAACCCTTAAATGCATGAATGTTTCGTCAGTCATTAGGCCTATTACATATTCAGGTCATTAGCGACCCGGATCTCAAACATATTCTCATTTTCGACATCTTCAAAATCAATATTTTGATCGCTGACAGCTTTTTCACTAGATCCTTGTTCAAGTGACAGTCACACTAATATTTGATTGCATCAGTTTTGCTGATGATACTTCCTATTCTTTTGTTTTCTGCCTGCAGTAACTATGAGTGAAACGTCACTTCATCATTGTGTATCAGACATTGCCACCTTGTGGAATAAATGTGAATTGCACTTATTCAGTCATCAAAGATTAAATTATTGTTGTGCAGAAAAAATATATTTACACTGTTAGCGACCCTATACAAAAGCAATACTAATAAGATTGATGTCTAACTTTAAAAAAATTAAAGAGGAGGAAGGTAGTGAATGACGTCCCAGGTCACTAAAGACGTGATCCCATTTAAGGGTTAAGAATATTTTGAGTAAAAAAAAAAGACTCCTTTTACCCTTTTACAGGGTCTCCTTGTTACAGTGTAATTATTTAAGAACTGAGTAATAAACATTTTTTAAATAATTTACAGTTATTACTGCAGTAACTACATGTAACGTGTAACAAAGACACTGTAAAATAAAGTGCAAAAATGGTACTATTGTGCAGGATCTAATGTTTTTAAAAGCAAAACTGAGTTCTGTGTGATCGGCTCCTTGCGCTTGTCACTCAGAAGTCAAAAAAATGTTGTCAAATTGGACAGATAGTAAAAGCTCATCTGGGCGGATGAAGAAGTACTCAGTTTAAAAGTAATTTCCAGTGATTGAAGTTTAGCAGTATTTTTATGCTAATGTGTGAATGGTATATTAACTGTAAAAAAAAATGCATGCTAACTGGCATTGTTTTACATTTTTCAGAATTCTAAAACTTTCTGTATATTTCTAAATGTAAATAATTTAGTCTCAGAGATTAGATCCCACTGTTTACATAAGCAGATAACATTAATTACGGCTAATTTAATGAATGCTTGTCATCCTGCGGAAGCCCTGCAGCATCTTGGGACTAAGTGCCTTGTTCAGGGCTACAGTGGTGATAGGAGAGTTTAGTATCCCTGAACACTTTTCACAATCTCATTAAGATTCTATATTGTCAATCCCTGTGGCTACAATGTGTCTCAACAAGCAGCAGGTATTAATACCTCATTATATCACTCATTATGTCTTTGAATGTACGCCAGTGGAATGAAGATTTCAAGTGTGCTACATCACAGAGTCTCGTCTGAGGCAGGGAGGGATTATAGATTGAAAACATCAATGCACATGCTGCTAGATTACATGACATGACATTTGATTTATGCAAAACATATTTTTTAAAATTAATTCATAACCAACCAGGACTTCTCTTTTAAATTCATATTCAGATGATATTAAAAGATGAATTGACCATGGCATGTGGTTATTCTATAATGATCTATAATGAATGTTTGAACACTGTTGTGCTCTTGTATTCACTTACACTCAAATAGATAAGCTATTAAGCAAGAATCATACTGAACATTACTGATGCAAATATCTGAATGACGACTAATGCATATTAACATTAACTGGAAGTGATTACAGCAACAATAAAAAAGTAGTACTTCTTGTTTATTAAGTATTGTTAAGTGCTTTTGAGACTGTAGGAAAGTATATAAAACAAAGTTTGCAACCAATTTCACTTTCATAAACTGATGTATTTCAGTTCCAAGGACCATGAAATGTTGGTTTTACATTCCAGAATAAAGCCAGGTGAAAGCAAGGGGAAGTGATGAAAATTAATCATAATCCAAAAAGGAAAGACATTTCAGAGGTGGATCATTTTGATAAAAGAAAAACAAAGATGGAAAAGTTTTTTTGGTAGCACTTTGTTTTACAGTCCTGTTCCCCCGTGTACATACTATGTACTTATTATAGTAATTACAATAACTGTAATAACTACCTATCCCTAAACCTAACCATAACCCATGCAGTTACTGTCAGAGATCAGTCAAGCTCGGTCCCAGCCACTACTCAACAATCACTCTCCCCAGAATACTAATCACTCACACCTGCTTCCCATCAACAACCTTATCACCAGGCACAATAAAACACTCACCACAGCCTCAGTTCATTGTCAAACCTCCAACAGGAACAGACCATATCCTGATGTCTCCTGACCCTCTGATACACCCAAAGATCCCAAGACGTAATGTATACTCACCTGTGTTCCACTAACCGCTGTGTCATTGCCCTACTGTCTCCAGGATACCTGTTCGTTTTCCCATCGCCTGTGATCCCGTGCTCTCCAGAGCTTCCAGTGTTTCCCTCAAGCTTTCTTGATATCGACCACGTCTGAAGGAGAAAGAACAAGTATTAATGAACTGTGACTGCTTCGTATACACATACCTGACGCGAACGTACTCGCCTGTGATCAGCCCCGCACCGAGTGATCTTCACAGAATCTGCACCAATATTCCTTGCATACTCACTTTGCACTCTTAGCATCTTAATAAACACTGTGTTTGGATTCACTTACCTCTGCCTCCTTGTCTATATCCTGACAGTTACCTTATATTACCCAGTACTTAGGTAAGTACACTGTAAAGTACACATAAGTGCAACTTTTTTTTTTTTACTTGGGATAATCATGCACAATAAGACCAGGAATGTGCATTAGGAAAGTAAATAAATAAATATTCTATTTTGAATTTATGTTGACTGTAGAGCTTTTATGCTCTGATGATATCATCCAGCTGGCATTATTTTTCAGAAGCCTGTCATCCATGAGAGCCTTTCAGTCTGTTATGGATATTTCAACCTAGTAAATTTTAAGAGGAACGGGTTCCCAGAGACGAGTCCTCATGACTCTCTGAATGTTTTTGTCAGTCTTGCCACGGCAACCCCAGGCGGGAGGAGAGGTAAACTGTTTGTGCAATGCTGGTATAAAATCATCTGTAAATTGCATTAAAGCTGCTGTAGGCGCAGTGCCATAAAGTGCATTTCTCAAAGTGACAAAACTCCTTCACTGTGTGTGTGTGTGTGCATGTGTAGGCTATGTGTGTAAGGCTTTTATTATAGTTCTAGACATTGATTGCATACAAGAAATTGAATTAAGGAGAAACAAGACACAAACAGGACTGGCAAAACTGATTGCTACCAACATATAGTGCCTTTATACCCTAGAGTACGTATAGACAAAAGTAGTGAGGAAACCTGACCAGTACACCAACATGGACTTAAATATTATTGCGTTCTAAATAGACATTAATATGGAGCTGGTCCCCTCTTTGCAGCTGTAACAGCTTCCACTTTTCTGGGAAGGCTTTCACACACCATGAACACACACCTGGAGCAGTGGGCAGCCATTTTTTTTTTTTTTGCGGTCCCCAGGGAGCAGTTGGGGGTTAGATGCCTTGTTCAAGGGCATCTCAGTTGCTCAATCACTCCCCCCACCTACATTTCCTGCCGGCACTGAGACTCGAACCTTCGACCTGCGAGTTTTCCCAGTCCTGTTTCTGTCAGTATATTGTATATAGTATACAGTATGTTGTTTTATTAGTGCTGCAGCATATGGCTTTTAGTAAATGAGCCAAATGTGTTTATATCCACACTTCTGAATTACTGTCACTCTTAAAAAATTATTTCTCCCAGAATAGCCCAATCAGCCATGCCTACATGTGTCATTTAGTGTGACAAAGCTCTGTTAGGTGTAATGATTCTTGAACACCATATAAATTAGATATGTTATGTGCACAATATGGTAATAAATTAGATTATCACACACACAGTTGTCACGACCTGTGTGTTTAGTTTCTTTTTTATATTATTTTAGTTTGCATTCATCAGTTACCTGTGCTTCCTTTGTTCATAGTTTCCCGCCAGTCATCAGTTGTCATGGGGTGAATTCCAAATGCGTTTTTGCACCCTAGAATGGCACTTTGCGCCATTTGTAGGAGCATTCCAAACGAAAGTGAAAAAATAAATCCCTTCATGAAGGGCCCTTCCACAGGTCCGTTAGCGAAGGGAACATGCAATGGTAATTTAATAATTTATGGTCATGTTCTGCCCTTCGGAGTGAGTAGGGCATAGGGATGGTCAACGCTATCTCATGACAAATTCGTACATATTTGTACGAGGTGGCTTATTCGTACGACCTCATATGAATTTGTACGATTTGTCTATACTGCAGTGATGGGTAGGTTTTAGGGCCGGGGTTAGGGGTAGGTCATTCATACGAATTGACCAACTCGTCAAATACATATACGATTTAGCAAAAATCGTACAAATTCATACGAGTGAGGTTGTACAAATTCATACGAATTAGCCACCTCGTGAAATACGTACGAATTGCTGTGGGATCGGGTTGTGATGCTCACTTCCGATTGGAATTTGCCCCATGGACACTCACTTAATCATCACACCTGTTTGTTATGTTGTCATTGTAACTGTGTATTTAAGTTCCTCTTGGCTTTCAGTTCATTGTCGGGTATTGTTGTGTTATGTTGTGTTCTACACACTGCCACGCTGTCCTTTACATGTGGATTGCCTTAGTTTGTTTGTTTAATAAAGCTTTTGTTATTTGAACCTTTTTGGAACTCTTTTTCATCATCATCTGGACTAAGATGTGACAGCAGTATCTTGTTCTACTTATTTTCTCAAAAATAAACCAGAAACAATGTTTTGAATTAAATCTATTGGTGTCTTTGTTTACAGTGAAACAAAATATGTTCATGTTGCATCTTAGGTGATAATTAAAAGCACACCACTGTCAGAAATTATTTTGAATCTTTTGAATCATGTCATTTTATTATACTTCATTTTACAGGCCAAAGTTCTCCTTGCTTTTACAGGTTTTTTTTCCAACTAGTCATGTTGTTATACAGCCATACTTTAGAGAGCTCTCTTTGTGCCCTATAAATATTTCATGAAGCCATTGCAAGAGCGACCAAAAATCAAATTGCCGACCAATATAAAAGAAGAACACCACGCTATGTGTACCCTGAGGTGTCCCAGCAGCAAAGCATCATGGGTGTGTGCCTGTTTGCTTCTCCCAGTCCCTCAGGGGAATTCTGCGGTATAGTCCATATATTTTCTAGCACATGTGAATCAAGACAAGAATGGGAAGACCGAGGCAAACTAAGAGAGGGACTGAGGCTTCAGATGCCCAATTAAAAAAATATTGAAGACAGACTATGCTAGTATATGTGTTGGGTAAATCTGACAAGGAGGTGATTTAACATGCGAGTAGCTGAAAAGTGTTCAGAAAAAATATTCTGGTCATGGTCTTAAGATCACGCTAACATACACTGAAAAGGTTATATAGAACCTTCAAGGAATCTTCATATATAGAAACTTCTAGGGCTTCCCCTATTTCTTAGAACTTTTTTTAGCCAAAGTGTTCTTTAAAATTGAAACAAGAACCCATATGGTATATAGAACCCCATTTAATTTTTTTTTTCTTCAAAGAGTGTACATTAAAATTAGTGCTGGGCAATCAATTCATCGCGATTAACCGCATTCAAAATAAAAGTTTGTGTTTACATAATAAATGTTTGTGTACTGTGTATAATTATTATGTACATATAAGTACACACTCCTTCATGTATATATTTAAGAAATATTTGCATGTATATACTGTATATATATTTATATAATTTATCTTATATATAAATATAAATATTTTATATATAAATATAACATGTTTTTCTTAAATATATACATGCATGTGTGTGTATATATACATAATAATTATACACAGTGCACACACATACTGTATGTAAACACAAACTATTTATTTTGGATGCGGTTAATCGCGATTAATCAATTGCCCAGCATTAATTAAAATAGAAATACGGAATATATAGAAACAGATCTGCAGGATGATGATGATGATGAGACCTCACTGTCCATGAGTTGACCTTAATTTGTCCATAACCAGAATGTTTCATCTATGTGTGTGAAAGCACTCATATCCTCTAGTGCACTGTGCTGGCTAGAAGACTGCTTAAACATTCATGGATTTCCTCATTTTAGGAATATAAAATTCACATCATTTATTTTTAAGAGCACTGACTGCTTTTGGACATTTTTCCACAAAACTTTCAAGAAGATAGTGATAATGCTAAAATTCCTTACAGACACTTCCTGACCTAGACTTTTTATGACACGCAGGCTGCTTTAAAGTTTTATATTAATGTAGAGAAAGATTCAATATGACTGTAATGATTTTATACGTTTGGGTGGAAAGTTCATGTTGGATTTTGTAAAAAAAATAAATAATAATAATTATTATATATACCGATCAGGCATAACATTATGACTTTCTAATATTGTGTTGGACTCCACTAGACCCCTGAAGGTGTGCTGTGGTATCTGGCACCAAGATGTTAGCAGCAGATCCTTTAAGTCCTGTAAGTTGTGAGGTGGGGCCTCCATGGATCGGACTTGTTTGTTCAGCACATCCCACAGATGCTCGATTGGATTGAGATCTGGGGAATTTGGAGGCCAAGTCAACACCTCAAACTTGTTATTGTGCTCCTCAAACCATTCCTGAACCATTTTAGCTATGTAGCATTATCCTGCTGAAAGAGGCCACAGCCACCAGGAAATACTGGTTCCATGAAAAGGTGTACATGGTCTGCAACAATGCTTAGGTAGGTGGTACATGTCAAAGTAACATCCACATGGATGGCAGGACCCAAGGTTTCCCAGCAGAACATTGCCCAAAGCATCACACTGCCTCCGCCGGCTTGCCTTCTTCCCATAGTGCATCCTGGTGCCATGCGTTCCCCATGTAAGTGACGTACCCGGCCATCCACGTGATGTAAAAAAAAATGTGATTCATCAGACCAGTCCACCTTCTTCGATTGCTCCGTGGTCCAGTTCTGATGCTCACGTGCTCACTGTTGGCTTTCGGCGGTGGACAGGGGTCAGCATGGACACCCTGACTAGTCTGCGGCTATGCAGCCCCATACGCAACAAACTGTGATGCACTGTGTATACTGACACCTTTCAATCAGAACCAGCATTAACTTCTTGAGCAATCTGACCAAGTTTGATCGGACCACATGGGCCAGCCTTCGCTCCCCACATGCATCAATGAGGGATATTCACTTCACTTGTCAGTGGTCATAATGTTATGCCTGATCGGTGTATATATATATATATATATATATATATATATATATATATATATACAGTATATATATTTATTTATTTATTTATTTATTTTTTCTTCAATGTATCTATTAAGGCACAGACTGTGGCACATATTGTATAGAAAAAAGGAAAAAGTAAAGAATATATATAAAATATCCATGAAGAACCTTTAACATCTATGTAATCTTTTCATTCCACAAGTGGTTCTTTAAAGTGGTTCTTTAGGTTATTATATTTTTAATGTTAGTCATTGCATTACAAAACAAAATATCTAACCAAATTTTTTTGTTATTATTTTTGACATTTTGACTTATATATATAGACATAGAAGTGGGGGGTGGCAGACATAACATGACCTTCTTGACCTTACTGTTTGTTGCTGGTATACAGACTATGGACATTTGGATAGAAATTGTGGTGCAAGAGATGCCACTAATCTAGTCTCAGCAAAAAATAATCTGCATTCTTGCACTATATCCGATTGTCCTCAATACCTTCAGCAGTGACACACAAACACACACACACACACACACACACACACACACACACACACGCACACACGTACACACACAGATGTCCATAATAACAAAGTGAGGGGCTGGTACTCATCAGCAGGTGCTCGTGCTCCTCCACTTGGCTAACACTCTAAGATGGACGATTAGCTGCACCCTGCTTTGAATCTCATTATCGTGGGTCTGGCAGACGCCATGGCAGCAGCAGGACAAAGAGCCATCCCTCTTCCCTACAAATCATCCACACAACACAAGCTGGCTTCCCACAGCGCAGCCCAATCACACCACTGAGACAACACGGCTTCAGTTCCTACTTTGAGCACAAAAGAATGAATTATTACAGAGTGTATAGCAGAGGATGATTATCTTACAGAGTTTCTTGACAATATGTTACAATGTCCTGACTGCCTATAGGAATTTTTTTTTAGAAGATTAATGTATAGGTTTGCTAATATATTTTAGATATTATAATTTAGAAATAATCTAAAAGGGTCCTAATGGGATCCAATAAAAATCATCTACAAAATCAGTTCACCTATGAAACGTTGCCACAGAAATGTACAATGTACAGGCTGTGTTCATATCAACATGACAGAGGCAAGTGTCTGGTCACCTGACATTTGAGAAATGTCATTGAGCTTTATATAGTGTCTTCTGCACTGAAGGCAGATGTTTTGACTGTAGATGAGGAACAATGAACACAGATGCATCTGCAAGCCCTGCAAGTTCCCATGGCTACATCAGATCATTGCCTGATTACTTATGTCCAGCAACATCTCTGCCTCCTCTCAGGCACAGCTGTGAAATATGGTTTCAACTGTAATAAAAACCAACTCAGTTATGGAGGTCTAGGAGTGACACTAAACAAGTTAAATACGTTGTCAATTTAATAATTCAAACATAAAAATGGAAATAAATAAATCACATTTAAAACTAGCCTAGCCTTCTTAATTCATGTTAAATAAAATAATATATTAATAAATAATTTTAAACTTAAATATAAATTGACTTATTCACTCTCCACATTGGACAGTTCACTCATGGGGGCAACAATCAGCTTTCAACATAATTTTAAGAGCAACACATAGACAAGGCCTAAAATAGGCTACTGTGTAGCCTATACAATTAAGCAGATGCAAGATAAGTCTGTTCTGATTTATTCTTGTTAGTTCCTAAATAACACTAAATATGACCAAAGGTCTGAAATATCTATTCATTTATGACAAATGCTTTGTGTATGGCATTTACAGTCAGGGACCACAAACGCTATGATGCCAATAAATAGTTACAGTGATTTCAAAACGTATCTGAACAGCCATATTGTGTCAAAAATATATATTTTATGCAGAAACCATGACTCTGGTATGATTTTATTAAAAACAACAACAACAAAAAGCACCTAGTCTATATTAGCCTAGGTTAAAAGGACAAGCTATTGATATATAAATATTTGTGCTGCGGTCAACATTTATTTCAGGATCAAAGGTGAGGCTGTGTGTTTTGAATATGGGCAAATATCTATTTTCTTTCCTTCTCCGAGATCGCCGAGCTCACTGATGTGAATGCATCGGCTCGGTGATCGGCTAGCTTGGTCTGCGCATGAGCGGGGACGCGCAGGGAGAGGAGTGGGACTGGGAGCAGCTGTGGCAAATGTTCCACCAGTCCAGTAATCTCGAGAAGAAAAGACAATTTACGGCAGAAGAAAACACTTTAACATACATTTTGAGTGGAATCAATTGAGGCGAGGCGTGCCGGACGTCCGCGATAATCTGCGAAGCGTTCAAAGTAGCAGATCGGCGCGTTTACTGAACTCAATGCAAACAAAATAACAACATCGAAAGACTGACAATAAAAGCCCACAACTGACACCAGACCGAACCAGGGCCTCGATACACCATCATCTCATCTACTCGGACATTTATCCTGCATCACTTAAGAAAAGCCCTTCTCTTTGTGAAACTCAGGAAACAATGAAGACCTAAACTCATGTGCTAGCCGCTGAGCTGAGTGTGTGTGTGTGTGTGTGAGAGAGAGTGTGAGTGAGAGAGAGAGTGTGTGTGCTCTTCTCCTCTCTTCTCCAGGAAACTTTCTCCCGTCGCTTTAAAAGACTGGAAGCAGAAGAAGCTTTGACAGACTTGGAGAAGAAGCTCAGGCTGTCTTCTAGATTTCTGCATGGAGGTGAGGGGCGAGGACAGGGGATCGGACGGCAGCAGAGGCCCCGACTCGACCCACTTTCCTCTTTACAGCAAACCCGCGCGAGCGCGGGTCACGGATTCTGACATGATGATCTTCCCGAGCGCTGGAGGAGAAGATCTCACGGGGAGAGCTGCTGCTGCCGGCTGCGAGTCTCCTTCCTCAGATGGGCCGGGCAGTAGCCGGATGTCACCCACCGACGGGCCCACTGTCTTCCCACCTTTACCGCCGCCCCCTCCGCCGTCTGGAATCGGGGCGCAGGGGAGTGTGGATGAAAGTGATCAACAGGATGGGCCAGAATATGAGGAAGAGGAGGTTGTATTCCCCCTCTCCGCGCCGCCCACCAACCAGTAAGGATTCATCTCGCACACATGTATCTTTTATGTTAGTAATTCATGATGGGACAGCATCATCCCATTGGCTGTTTCTCAAAACCTAGTAATGTCTACATCTATAGTGTTGATTCTGTCTTCTACAGTCATTTTGTTGTTGTTAAATAACTGGCAGCTCCAGAAATCTACTGTAAAATACAGTGCATTAGATGACGTTTATAACTCTATTTATAAAATAGCGTAGTATATCAGATATTGAAACCTGCCTGTTGTGATAATACAGGTGGTACAATGAAAAGCCACAAGATAGTCTCAAGAAAATGGACACCTTGTTACCAACTCAAAGATAAAACGTAATCAAGCATTAAATTAATGATAAATGTATACATAAACAGAAGAATAAATACATTTTACTCACAAAAAAACAACAGAATTTTAACGTTTTAAAACAAAATTTCCTGTTATTGCTTTGTGTAATATAATTTTGCACAATTCATAAGTTTTTTTAATCTTTTTAGAGTAATATAAAATACATAATTGTAATTAAATTAAAAATATAAAATTAAATAAATAATAAAAAATATAGAAAATGTCTTAATGTGCATTGCAGGGCAACTTACACAAACAGTTATTAGCTTTTCAGCATTTTATATTGCGCACACACATATATATATATATATATATATATATATATATATATATATATATATATATATATATATATATATATATATATATATAAGCCTATGCATGCATGTATTGACATATGCATAGGCTTATAGCAGACTTTTATGGGGTCACTTTTGTGACTTTCATATGATATATTTTACTTTCTCGTATTGCAGAATGTGAGGTTATTATGTAGCTGTTATGCTATTTATTTTGTAATATGGGATAGCCATATAACTTTACCACCTTCCTTCATGAGATATGTAGTGTCATGTCAAGTCTTTTCATTATATTCCTCCACTGCATCATTGTGTTTTTTAGTTGTAGAGTATAATTGTGACCTATGCATTTCATAAATACAGTATTTTGAATGCCTGTATGTATCCAGACCTTCCTTCTGCACACATTGTGAAACCACAGTTACTGATGATAAATGATTGTGACTGCTTTCTGTCATTTATTATCATACTGGTGACAAGATCAGTTGGCTGAAGAATAATGAAGAATGTTAGAGTGGTGACACTCTGTTCCTAGTCTATATCACGATAAGCTAAATGATAGTGTGTCATTTATTATGGCTCTCATATCTTTGGTTGCTAATGCCATGTTGATAATTGGGCTGGAGTTTAATATTGTGCACTAGAGCTGCACGATTAATCGTTAAAAGATCGCAATCTCGATTCAAACACCCACGCAATCTTATTCCTAAATGACTGCAATGTCTATTAAACCTTTGATAAAGGTTTCACTTTCAGATCTGCGTCGGCGCTGCCACTGACCCAACGAGAGAAGTTGTCATGTATAGGTTTGAAACGGCTTCACAAACGGTCTTCTCAACCACACAGTATCATTATTTCTGTCTCACAGAAGTACTGGGATAAAAGTTTATAGTTCAAATATAAACACACAAATCCCCTTTTGAAAGTAACAAGGCGCTTCAAATAGAGATTGTATCAATTACATTGTTACGCTACTAGGTGGCGACAAGTGACTGTTAAAGGTGCACTGTGTAAATTTTAGCGGCATCTAGTGGTGAGGTTGTGAATTGCAACGAAGCACGTAGAAAAGCTACGGTGGCCGACACATGACAAAAATGTCTTTCAGCAGGAGACAGCAGGGAGTAGCTAGTGCTCTGTAGAGAAGTTTGTCCGTTTAGGGCTACTGTAGAAACATGACGGTGTCTCAAATCATTTGCGAAAAGGTCCAGTTTAACTTGGAATGCGCGCATCTGTTCCACAAGGTCGATGACAGTTTTGTCTCTGCCTTGTAGTCCCAAATTGAGAATTTCAGGTGTTTGAATATGTTGCTCAGAAAGCAGGCATCGGCCATGAAGTTGTCGTCCAGTATGCGACTCGAGTGCGTTTCTGCCTTTTTTGCTTGCTGCTGCGGAGGAAAGTTATGATCTCTTCTCTGAGACCACAGAAACACTCCAGTGCTTCGCCTTTGGACAGCCAACTCACGTCATTATGCAAAAGAAGGTCGTGGTGCTCAGCAGACATTTCTGACAGCAGCATGCGGAATAAGCAGTGTTGGAGGCTTGATGTGGAGTGAATAAAATGAATTGTAGCCATAACGCTACCATTGCATCCATTGTCATTTTGAGCGCCCCGCTTAGTTTTGCGCGCAACACCACCTGATGCGCAATGCAGTGTAAGGAGATCAACTGAGGTGCAACAGCGGACCAACGTGCTGCCAAACCATTAACTTTCCGTGTCATGGATGGAGCCCCATCTGTCACAAGCATGCACACACGCTTCATATCCAGACTATTGTCTTTAAAAAAAATCGGACATTTTCCCAAAGACTAAATGGCCTGTTGTGTGTCCTCCTAAGGGCAGTAGGCCGAGCAGCTCCTCAAAAAAACAAACATATATGCACAACTGAGCAGTATCAGTTTTGTCTGTGGACTCATCTACTGCTATAGACATAGTATCAGCTTTCATCAGGTCTCCTAACAGCGTTTCATATACATCTGCAGCAAGAATTTCAACCCTACGAATGTTTGAAGTATCTGACAGGGGTACGTTTTTTATAGCAGATACCACGCTCGTTTTAATTTTATCGTCATTTATCACCTCATCCACGACGGCCAGCATACAGTCCTTCAGGGATTCAGAGTCTGTGAATGGCCTTTTCTTTTTTGCCAATATCCAGGAAACACGAAGGGATGCTGCGATAGCTCTCTTGGGCTGTGAATGACCGCACCATGGTAGTACTGCTTTGGTTGTAAGATGCAATCAAACTCTGCACTTTTGCAGCCCTCTCTTGAGATCCCTCGGGAAAATTGATGCAGAAAGCCTGGTGTTTCTCAACGTGGTGCCTCCACACATTGTAATCTTTAAGTACTGCAAAGCAGTCATTACAAATTAAACACATCGGTTTGGCGTTTGGATGTGGCGGTAAAAAAAAGTATTTGTCAGTACAGGCAGGGTTAAACTGACAGTTTTCATTGGTAATTTTACGTTTCAGTGTTTAGAAAGACATATTGATAGTAATCTAGGCTACTACCGGCACGCTCTGCACTGTTTGCGTGTTGCTAGGCTACGTGGTCTGTACTACTGTATGAATTTACGTAGGAATGTGTGTTTTTGACTGCGCCAATTGAATAGCCCTGTTCTAAGGTAATAAAAACATAATGGTTCATTATGTAAGGTCTTTGTACACCACTAAAAACATAGTTATGTATATTATATTGCATTTCTGTCAATATATCCTCATAAATACTACACACTGCACCTTTAAAATGGATTTGTCATTGAATTATTTATTCAAGAGATTCGTTCAAAAACGCTGATTCATCCAGTAATAAAACAAGTGAAGTCTTTGTTCTTTAAATACTTAATTTTCTTAAAATATTCATTCTAATTCATTAAACATTTAATTAAATCAAATAGACTGCAGTAATTAATATTTTGTCAGAACTTCTAATAATTTACATGTTATTTTGTTTAGTTGTCTGTTCAGATTTGTGGGAGAATCCTGATGAAAATCGTGTTTCTCAATTTATCCAGAATCGTGCAGCTCTACTCAGTTTTCTAACAATATTTTTCATAGTTTTGTAGTAAGTACTAATGTAGTAAGACAGTGATATTAGACCAAATTCAATATACACCTTATTGATGATGCATTCTTTATATACGATATAATTCCCTGTTTGTTGTTAGTGGTTTCCTTGAAAGTGCTAAAACTTGTCAGAAAGTGTGGGCATGAATTTGAATTTTCTCTTGACTTTCAGTATCATAGATACTTTTGAGACCCTTTTTTTTATTATTGCACAGTGCAAAAGAGAAACGTCTGACCTGTGATTTGTGCACTGCTGCTCTGCTCAGTTGTTAGCTCTTGAGATACACTGTTGCCTTAGACTGGTGACCCAATTTGGATGAAAGTTTCCTCAGAGCTTCCAGATTATTGACTCTGACAGACTCGACTGCCTCTAAGGCTGGGCAGAGTTGCTTTCTGATGCACCAACGCTGAACCAGAGGTGGTCCATAACCATAAGCTTATATTACCACGTGCACTCAGCGACTGCTGAATTTTCGCCATTTCAGCCCGTATCTGCTCAAAATGGCTTAGACTGTGACATAATAGAAGCCTGTGTCGGCTTATGGCTCAGTGCACGTCTAAAATGTGCAACACCTTTGCAGTGATGATGACGTTCAAATTTCAGGCTCTGTCATTTTATTTTTGGTGTATATTCTGACACCAGAATTTCAATAAAAGACCTTCTAGCGTAGGAAATGCATAACATGTATAACGTGTATAGCTACATATTCCCTTGATTTTGTCATTTCCACATTTGCTTTCATTTTCTTTTCAACTGAGGCAGTTGTTTCAATGTTTTCTCACAGTAGTAGGTTGAATGGCGGCGCAGTGTGGTACACATTCTCCCGTTTGGATGCGGTCCTGCTTGTCAGAATGTGTGACTAAAGTTAGTGCTTTAGTAGCGCAAAAAAGACAGCCATGATCGTTCACGCCTCACTACTGTGCACTTCATTCATAATCAATGACGCCAGCAGCGGAATAAATATTTCACAGATGTTTTCAACTGTTTAACAAAGACAAAAAGGAGAGCGTATGAAGAGCGGGGCAGTGCTCCTCTCATGCACTAGGCCTTGAACGCAAACAAACAGCACTGTGAAGAAAAGAGCAGGTTGATTTAGTTTCCACGAAGATTAGAAAGGATTTTGAGTTATAAACTGTTTCCCTCAAGAGCTGGAAAGAGAGAGAGTTTGATTTGGAGCTCAACAGAAGTGCACATTGTGTCTGCTAGATAAGCAATTGCTCAACAAACTCACTCTCAGTCAAGGGCTAACTGAGCACCCATGCTGGTTATTTGCCTTTTTTTTTAATTAAATACAGGGACTTTGGAATGCCAAGTGGTACAGCGAACTGAAACTGCGGGTTAGCCTATTGCGCTGAAATATGTTCTTCTTGCAGTCGAGGGGCTTATGCACTAGAAAAGTCTTCTCTTTCCTCTTTTTTTCATTAAAATAGCCTGGAACAACTTCTCCAATTAATTTTGACTGCGACCATGACCTTATGTGTTTAGTTAGAGCGACAATTCTTTTGGATGTTTTCAACCATCTCTATATTGCTCTTAAAAAGTCTTCTGCATTTCCCTTTAACCACCTCCTTGTTTTAAAACATCTGAGCACTAGGATTCATTCGAGCATTGCACGTTTCATATTATTTCTTTACTGTTTCTGGACATCTATTGATTTTTCTTGAGAAGAGTGTAGGTCATGTAGGCCAAGCTGATATGATGCTTTTCCCTATTATAAAAGGTCTAATGCTGTAAAAGCTCTGCCCTTTCATGGATTATCTAAAGTTAGAAAACCCATTTCTTAGATTTCATGATTTATTCATTATATTGCTTGAATATTAGCATTTATGAAAAAAATAGAAGATTAATCAGCCAATTTGGGAATTTTGAGATTATTAGTTCTTGAGTATGCTAATTTGTCAGTTGCCAACAGCCTTGTCATTGGTTAGTGCACATCTTCCAGATATTTTTATTTGAACTTTTAATAAATCTTAAGCAAGCTACCTTGCTCTCTTGTGTCTGAATAGGCATCTGCCTGCTAAGACAGCATCCTAACTGAAACTGGAACCTCAGAAGTGACTGATTTGGAACGTTCTACATAGGCAGCAACTCTGTATGTTAAACTAAAGGCTGAACAACATTTCTGTCCCACACTGTAAACCCGAATAAGTTGGGCTAACTCAATTTTAATTTTTTCCCCCAATTTTAAGTAAGCAGAACTATCAAGCTTTGAGTTTGTAGTACTCATGCATGTTAATTGCTCCTAACTTGAAGTACTGAGTTAGCTAACTCAACTTGCTGTACTCAACCTTATAAAAGTAAAATAATGCCAAATATTTTTTAAACAAAAAAGCTTGATGAATTGCACTACTTGAAAAAATATGCATTGCATTAACCATGCTTGCTTTTTAATGCTTTGTATTTTTAGGGGTTGCATTTGTATGGGCTGAAATTCAGCATGGTTGTATATTTAAGATGTAAATATTTCAATTCAAAACATTTCACACACATTTTCATTATTAACAAATAATGGCATTGGCATTTGTCACAATTCTGCATTGATGGGCATCACTCCAAAGATTGGCGGAAGACAGCAGTGAAGTTAGTCAGAGTGAGCCGTTATACCCGTAAGTATTATGGTGACCACTCTATACAAGCGAGGAAAAACGGCACGAGAAAAATGTTGCTCTTTTTCCCCATCCGCATCCTCCTTAGCACACAAATTTGCTGGCTTCCGCGGCACATCACCGCATAAATGAACACATGAATGCAGACTTCAGTAACCTCAGTGTTTACTTCCTTGTGACAGCGTTCTGCGTGCCGTCTTTATCATGCGGTTCAGTTCGGGACCGTAACCAGTTCACACTCAAGTCTGATATTGGCCACATTTAAAAGATAACGTGAACAGCCAATAAAACAAAACAAAAACAGATCTGAGTAATAAATTAGAATTGAGCATTAAGGCTTGCAGTGTGAACCTGGCCTTAGAGTCCATACCGATATTCCTAACAACAGGACACGTGTCTGTGTGAGTTTGTTGTGTTCAGAAATATTTAAAATCTGGTTTTCTCTGTAACCAATTACAAAGTTGACAAGTATATGATGCCTAGTGTTTTAAAATTGTTCAGATTGTTCAGTGTATTCTAGACTTAAGACTAATTATTTATTTTAATGAAGGCGATGCACAACACCATATTTTAAAGTGTATAAAGTCAATTCTAGGTAAAATAATCTTTTTTTATTTAAGTATTTATAACCAACAATTCTCCTGTGTTATTCATCATCTTGGATTTAGTTTTTCACTGAGCTCGTCTTAGTACAGTCTGGAATTGTCATTCCTGTTAAGGATAGTTTTTATGGTGTCTTTGAATTTGGCCAAAAATGTCTCTTAGGAGGCAACATAATTACCTAACGTTTGGAACAACTTTCTTCATTTTCTTTATATTAGTTAGTTTTTTGGACAGAGCTGTTGTTTAAAATAAGAGTTCATTTACTTTCAGTAAGATATAAAATCAAATTTTCCAAAAATATGAATAATATAATTAAAAAAGTACTCACTTTTATTGAAATTGATAAGCAAAGTTCTTGCCATAAATAGCTTAAATAGATTTATTGCCCATTCATGATACATAACAGATGTATCATGATCATGACAGATATATGGCATTATATTTGGTATTCTCAACTAAATTTTGAATTTGGCTAAAAAGTCTCTTAGGAGGCAACATAATTACCTAACGTTTGGAACAACTTTCTTAATTTTTTTTGGGCTGTTGTTTAAAATAAGACTTTATTTACTTTCAGTAAGATATACAATCAAAACTTAATGTATTCAGACTTAAATTTGGTCACTATTAACACTAAAAAGTTGATGCTAAATGATTTTAATTTCTAGAAGTTGGTAGGAGACAATAAAATTATATAACTTTAGGAACAATGTCAAGTTTAAAAACACTTTTAATTTTACATAGCAGACACAAGCCCATTTCAACTAACAGCAGATTCGTGAATCAGGGTGCAGCACTTTGAGGACGTATAATCCATCCTTCGTGTGACCCCTTTTTGGCTCCTGCCGCACTGTAACTGCTCGCTGAAGATGGGCTCTTTAGTCATCCATCTGTGTGCTGGAGGACAGTCCCCGTGTGCTGACTCTAACAAGCTGTGACACTCCATCATGTGTGAAGAAAAACAAAGCTGTTTGGCAGCTGCTCATAGACCCTGTTCATCTCCACCTTTTTTTCCGGTGTGGAAACTCTTGAAAAATGGCATTGCTAGTTCAGGCACTTTACATAATGGTTGGTCATTGAGCAAACCAGTAGGTTACTGATGTTCCAACCTGCCGAGTTTGCTTGCTTACAGAGTGGGATGCTTTTATTGTGGTGTTTAAAGGAAAGGAAAGGTGTGCAAAAATTTTATCATAAAGGTTGTCTGATCCATAAATTCCATTAAAAGTATTTGAAAACACCACTATTTGTTTCAGAATTGTTTGAAACACCATTATTTACAGACATAATGATATAATATAATAATTTTTTGGTAAACTATTCTTTAAGTCTCTTGAGTGGTGGTCAGGATGTTTCCTCCCACCTTAGAGTTCTTAGAGTCTCGCATCTCGTTTGTCCCCTCCCTCCCTGCTCTCTTTTGCTGAGCCGTTTCATACTTTGCATTATTTGAGTGACTGCCTTCACAGAGGAAAGGATGGCAAACAAGGCAAGTTCAAGTTCAAGGGAAATGTCTTAATTATCCAGCATCTCTTAGTTAAACCGTACTATTGAAGGAGTGATAACCAGCGTGGATTATTTCGCTTTTGGACATATTCTTAAACTGTGCCAACCATATGTGAGGTGGACCCCCCCCCCACCACCACCTAGCATGCAGACAGTTTCTGCTCACTGACTTCAAGAGCCGTGTGGTGATTGCAGTCGAACAGCAGGTTCTCTGGGAAATGGCGACAACCAAATGGGATGTTTGTCTGGTGAGGCAGAGACCGACCCCAGCGATTCGGCAGCTGAGCGGGATTACTTTGTGAGTGAGTGAGAGCAAGCCGGACAGCCCAGGATGCAGCAGAGGATGAATTCAGCGTAAGTGGGACACTAATGCTGCTGTTTGGAGCTCAGACCGGCAGAATATGGAGTCAAGAACTTCCTTTTTTTGCCTTATTTGCCTAGTTTGTTCTGTTCTCACTTTACAAAAATATTAATAATAATATAATAAAGTACTCACTTTTATTGAAATTGATAAGCACAGTTTTCACCACAGATAGCTGATTTATTGCACATACATGATATATAAGACATCTCTGATTTAAAATAATCAGCAAAAATGGCATTACAGTTGGTATTTTCAATTAATTTTTGTGACTTCGAATAAATTAAACATGCTGATTTGTGGGATGCACATCCAGGGCACGAAGCTCCCGTTCCACCACATCCCAAAGATGCTCTATTGGGTTGAGATCTGGTGACTGTGGGGGCCATTTTAGTACAGTGAACTCATTGTCAAGTTCAAGAAACCAATTTTGAAATTATTCGAGCTTTGTGACATGGTGCATTATCCTGCTGGAAGTAGCCATCAGAGGATGGGTACATGGTGGTCATAAAGGGATGGACATGGTCAGAAACAATGCTCAGGTAGGCCGTGGCATTTAAACAATGCCCAATTGGCACTAAAGGGCCTAAAGTGTGCCAAGAAAACATCCCCCACACCATTACACCACCACCAACAGCCTGCACAGTGGTCACAAGGCATGATGGATCCATGTTCTCATTCTGTTTACGCCAAATTCTGACTCTACCATCTGAATGTCTCAACAGAAATCGAGACTCATCAGACCAGGCAACATTTTTCCAGTCTTCAACTGTCCAATTTTGGTGAGCTCGTGCAAATTGTAGCCTCTTTTTCCTATTTGTAGTGGAGATGAGTGGTACCCGGTGGGGTCTTCTGCTGTTGTAGCCCATCCGCCTCAAGGTTGTGCGTGTTGTGGCTTCACAAATGCTTTGCTGCATACCTCGGTTGTAACGAGTGGTTATTTCAGTCAAAGTTGCTCTTCTATCAGCTTGAATCAGTCAGCCCATTCTCCTCTGACCTCTAGCATCAACAAGGCATTTTCGCCCACAGGACTGCCGCATACTGGATGTTTTTCCCTTTTCACACCATTCTTTGTAAACTCTAGAAATGGTTGTGCGTGAAAATCCCAGTAACTGAGCAGATTGTGAAATACTCAGACCGGCCCGTCTGGCACCAACAACCATGCCACGCTCAAAATTGCTTAAATCACCTTTCTTTCCCATTCTGATATTCAGTTTGGAGTTCAGGAGATTGTCTTGACCAGGACCACACCCCTAAATGCATTGAAGCAGCTGCCATGTGATTGGTTGATTAGATAATTGCATTAATGAGAAATTGAACAGGTGTTCCTAATAATCCTTTAGGTGAGTGTGTGTGTGTATATATATATATGACAGCCCTAATATATATATATATATATATATATAACAATTTTAATCGCACTTTTGTTGTACGATTAATCGCACACTTATCGTGAAATTAAGCATACGCCATTTATCTCATTAAACACATCCATTTTGTCATAATTTGCTATATCCAACGTAAACAATCAGATTGAAGGGCGATTTTTACAAAACTGTATTTTCTGCAAGTTTCAAGGATCATTGGAGACTCCAAAAGGACACCAAATAACCAAATATAAGGAGTCCATATAATTGTATTATATAATAAATTTATACACACCTAAGCACCCATGTAAAAAAACATTACATAAAAAAAACTTTACAGAATTCACAGTGTATAGTATGTGTACAGTGCAACGACAACGAGATTGTTTTCATTTTAGATGTCAAGCTGTGATACCAAACAGGACCACAGGGAGACGCCAAAAAAACCTCCTAAATCAACCGCTTTGACTTGTCTGCATAAACCTACGATTACTAAACACAACAACATACACATGACAAATCATCCTTACTGAGTGTGTGTGGAAACAACGCGAATGTACCGAAATGTGTCTGTACATGAATGCAGCGTGCGATCAGTAATCGTTTTTTTCTTTGTGCATCAATATAACAGACTCTCACACGCTTACTGTACGACTCCGATACGTCACCAAAATTGCACTCTTCAGAAACAATCGCAGAATACGACAGAGCTTGTGTTTTAAAGCAAAGCACACACACAATAATTCAGTAAAAATGCAATGTGAGTCTCTATCCTCTCTGAATATGTGTGATGTAATCAGCCTGGCCTTCTTTATATTAGCACTGTTTTGGACTGATTGAATGAATTCGATTACTGGATCACTGAAAACTTTCCCAGAGTTTAAAATGTCTTGATCACAAACAGAAGCAGAATTGCGTTAACGGGTTAGAATGGAAATTTCCTCCTAACAGGGTTACAGGTGCTTGTAGATGCTGAGTGTGGTTGTGATGAACTCCCGACTTCTAACATCATCTAACTGCGTGATGAAAATTACGTTAATGGCGCAGCTTTACGTACTTCTGTAATTTATTTGTGTTAATTGCGTTAAATTATTTGAACGCGTTATGGACTTTAAATTAATCGTATGTGCTAATGCGTTAACATTGACAGCATTAATATATATGCGTGTGTTTTTAGCCTTGCTGTTTAAAAAAAGTGATTTTAAACCATTCAAGCGCAATAAGCAGCAAGAGAGAACTCATTTCGGTGTATGCACGCTCTGTCTAAAGCAGAGCACACACCTGCTCATAGCAGTGTGTGAGTACTTAACGGAGTTCTTTTTGTCACCTTATTGGGCTTGAATGGTCAAATACACTCACTTATGTGTCAAAATGCCAAAATTACGAGTATCCTCATAAACACAGTTTTTTATGTCTTAAGTAAATGTAAATTGTTGAGAAAGTACATGCGTAGACTATGCAGTATTTCTGTACATTTAATTACAATTTAAAATAGCCTATTTCTGTAGGCCTATCTAGTGCTTAAAGTTTTTCAGGTATTACTACTTCATTTGTATCCTTCTATTGTAGTTTTTATTTTTTATTTCTGGTGCTTGAAGTAATGGGTAGAAAGTCAGACTGGTAACCCGATGGTTGCGGGTTCGATTCTCAATACCGGGACTGAGGTGCCCTTGAACAAGGCACCAAACCCCCAATCGCTCCCCGGGTGCCCATTGCTCCAGGTGTATGGTGTACGGTTTGCAGTGTGTATGTTCACTACTCACTACTCCTAATGCGTATGCATTTACTTAAAATGCGGAAGACAAATTCCGAGTATGGGTTACCATACTTGGCCTTCACATCATGTCACTTTTACTTTCCTAAAGTTTTTCAGGTAGGTCTATTCATTTGTGTTTTTGTTCTAATGTAGTTTTTTTGTTTTATTGCTTGTAATTAGTTTAGTTTAGGTTTTTTATATACTTATGTTAGTTAGGCTAATGTTCATTTTTTTTTTTTTTTTTTTTTTTGCATTATTGAAATTGGCGATGAGATTTAGGAAATGTCAATGGTATCTATAAAAACTTAATTTAAACTGATATCCTAACTTTCTTTAAAGCAAAAATAACTTTTGTGATGTATATTGTTATCATTAAATAAAATGACTTGTGGTATAAGATTTTTGTCATATCGCCCACCCCTTATATACTGTTATAAAAGTAAAAGATATTTCTAGGCGTTTTATTACTGTTTTGTAATGTTGGAGTCTATAAATGAAAAAGTTAAATATAGAATCTGTTCTTTTGATTGTAAAAAAAAAAAAAAAAAAACTTTAATTAATGTGAGCAAATGCTTAAATATTGAGATATATATTGAAAATTGCCAAGTTCTCACTGAAGACTTATTTACCTGAAATATTTCTCTTACATTTTATATAATATATTTTTATATAATTTGACTGTTAACAATGTGTTTAGTCATGAAATTATCAAAAATGTTTGTCTCATGTGGACAGATGGTAAATGCATGAATTTGTAGTTGAGGGTGGTTACATAGTGCATAGTGTAGTTAGAGCTGTTGAATTAGTGATCTGTGTTTTTTTTGTTGTTGTTTTTTAATATGAATGTTTCAAACCATTTGAGGACAAAGTTGCTTATTCATCAGTTTCAAACTGTCAGGGTGTTTTCACAACAGTGATGCTATTTTCTGGGGCTTCAGATTGAGATCATGTGTTTAATTTGTGTCCTACTTGTGTAAAAAGAGAGATGTGTTGGAGGGCACTGTTAACATAAGGCTGTTCTGCAGTTTCATTATTGTCATACTGATCAGCAATGACATGACATTTTTAGAGGATTTTGAGGTAGTCGAGACCTATCAAGAGAGACAGATGTATTGAAAGTGCTTAAGAGAGCGAATACGACCCCTCAATCAAGTCTCAACAAGCCCGCTCTGCCCTCGCTTCCTCCCAGATGAAGTGTTGTAAATTGAGAGGTCCGACTCCTTCCCTGATGGCTGGCATTGACTAACCACAGAAAGGTCATGTCCTGTTTTCAGTGAGCCATCTATGAAGATGAAACATGCAGAAAGAATATTTCCCTGGTATCTGGTTAGGATCATTTCATGGCATTTTTGGTGAATAATTCAAAGCGCTATTTTTTTTAAAGCTATATGGATCTAAAAATACAGCCATTGTCTGGAAATCATAAGGTATTCAAGTGCCGAGAGATTTGTGCTTCAGGGTGAGGTTTAAGTGCCTGAGTGCTAGAACATTGACTCTCTTATTGGGTTAATTTTGCAGTCAAACAAGCCTTTTCACTTCATGTGTGAAGTACCACTTTTCTTGTGAAGTGTCATTATAATGTCCTGTTTGTGGGCTAACGATCACATGGTTAACTAGTCAGTGCATATTTCGCACTCCTATTTATGGTTCAGAGCTCTGTTGTGTCAAGGCTGTGAATGAAGTTGCTGATGACATGCTGCTGTGGTTGTAACCATTTATTTTTGTCCACCGTGCAGCACATATCAGTTGATTTCCATTACAGCAAGGCACAAAAAGGGGGGTAGTAAGTGGGTTGAGTGTTAATAAGAAAGTGCCACCTGTCCCCTCAACACACTTCCTGTTCCTCTGCTGTTGCATGAATGGGGTTTGAGGCAAGCAGCGTTTTGCAGTCATACTTGATGTATATTAGCTTCAGTCATCTCAAATGCAAACGTGTTTGCAGATCTTCTGAGAGGTTTTTTTTGAGGACACTTGGCATTTGGCCTGTACTGAAAAATAGGCAGATTATCGCAAAACAGTGTAACTATTTTTGAGATTTTAAACCTATGAAAGGTGAAGCATCAGTTTTCATTGTTGTGTTTATACTAGGGCTGCACGATATTGGAAAAAACTTACATTGCGATATTTTCAGATAAATCTAACAGTATTCAGGTGCAGAAATTGAAAAATCAAATGTAAAATAACAGTCTTCACTGTATAAATGAAATATAACTATACAATTTATCTTTGTTAAAGCTACAAAAGTAATTTGCTCTTTTGTTTAATTACCATTGGTGACACACACAGCTGTGGGTATATTAGGCTGCTGTCCCTTTAAGACGAATGCACACACCTAATATAAATGGCAGATAACCGACTGTGTTTACGAGGATACTCACCGAGGCGGGCATTTTGACTTCATTTCGCGTGCACGTGTCAGTTTAAGCTCAAAAGAAAGGGAACTGAATTTGGTGTTCACATGCTGTGTGTGCGCACAGAAAACAGCGTGCAAGTCCTCAACATCACTCTATGATGTGTAAACTTTGCAATTTATTCGCAAATCACATGCATTCTCAACCTGGGAGCAGCTGGTCCATACGGATCACAGATCAACTACGATCCCTATACTTGACATTGCACATCCTGCGATGTGACTATCACGGATGTGCACATCACGATATAGATGCTAAAACGGTATATCGTGCAGTCCTAGTTTATACAGTTTTCAGCATCTGCCATCTCACTATAAGAGGACAGTCCACGTCTTTAATCTCCAGAGCTTCTCTGAGAGTTCACTTCATGAGCATTTCACCATTTTATTTGATAAACTATTGTCATATCATATACAGACAGAAAATGTCTTCATGGCAACTCGTCAAAATTAGTTGGGTTTAACTTGATGAAATTGTGAAAGAAATAGAAACGGTAGAATGTACTTCTCAAAGAAAATAATAATAATTACGTTTTAATTTGATTATAAAAATGTATGTAACTGTTTTATGCCATCTTTTGATTACCACTGTTTTTGATAATAAACTTGTATTAAAATTTAAACAGACACAGAATTTCTGAAGAAAAAACATTTCATAGGGCCCTATTGTAATTTTATTGAAATTGAATAAATCATTGAAGTATAAAAGTTTTATGTTTATTTTAATTTAATTTTAGTTTATTTTAAAATTACATTTATTAGAAACACTTTTTATTATATTATATATACATTTAATCAAACCATTAATTTCTGAAAAATAAAAGGGAATTTGGGGATTTGTTTTTACTTTTAATGACTTTTAAAAGTACAAAAAAAAAACAGGGTCCATTTGAAACTGTAAAATGGTTGTCTCAATTTAGATATTTGTTTTAATATTCAGAATTTCCTCTTTAAATCCCTTTGGTCCTTTATCCAAATCCAAGTGCCAAACCAAAAAAGCATTAGTCTTTGCATTAAGCGCCATCAGTGTAGACCATTATAGGGGCTGTGTCCGAAATCGCATACTCTCTTGAGTAGGTACTTACTTAGAATAAGTAGTTACTTCACAACCACTAAAAAGTATGTTTTATACAGTATGAATGTAATCTGGATATTGGCTACTACATTAGCCATGCTGTCATTATCATGTGACCTACCAGTGTCAGTTGCGTCGCTTCACTCTCATTCACAAATCATCTCCCGTAGTAAAGTGCCCATCATATGCACACTTCAGATTCTCGCCGGAAGAAGTAGGTCATCCGGGTACTTTGTGCCTACTCTTTTATGAGTACTGTGAATTCAGACATACTTCTTTTGTCACATACTGTTTTTCGCCTGCTATATAAAGTATGCGATTTCGGATGCAGCCATAGTCCAATACTCATACAAGCGGATATGAGACTTTCACCTGCTCTTTGTCAAGTACACTACACTGGACGCCTTGGCACAGTAGACGTCAGCTAATTTAATGCAAGCATCAATTTCCTGAGAGGAAAAGAGACTATGACATAATTTGCTATTTTGACTATTCAGTTTCTATTCAGTGAAGGCACCAGCTAGTGATCAAGCACTGACACGATCAGGCATTCCTCAGAAGGATGAAGGCTGTGCTTGTCTATATCCCATCTGGAAGTGCAGAGGGATCTATTATTTACCCATAGGCCTTGTTGTCGACACAGGAACTGAACTCTACTGCTATGAAGGAAGAATGGTGAAATCACTAGCCTGAAGGCCTGTTTACACTGAGTCTGATGTCATTCTCTGGGAAAAAATATGCCTAATTCAATTGCTTGGCATCCAAACAGTTTAAAAGTTGATCATAAATTTCCATTTTATTTAAAAAGTGTAATATTAGTTATGATGACTCACTGATAGCAATACAATTGTGATGTAATGGGCTTCAAAGTAATGTAGTGTTTCCTTTTAAAGGGTTGTTGGTAGTGGTCGACTGATATATCGGCCGATATTTACGATTTTTAAAATATCGGCATTGGCCGATGCGTTTTTTTTTAAATTGGCCGATGTGTTAGAAGTGGGACTTTTATTTTGACGGTGGTGCTGAAAACGGCAGTGCTTGAAAACAGCCGCTCTGTTCTCAGCATCGCCATTCTTCTCTGTCTTCATTACAGCCTCTGTTAAACAGTTTGCGAAAAAGTATAGCGTTTGCTTTTATATTATTAGCAACGGAAAGGCAAACAATAGGCTATAATACTTTCTCATTTACTGTCAACATTCAGCTAATGTGCATCTATATCATTAAAGTCCTCATGAAATCAAAATTGACCCTATTTACTTTGTTAGCACACATTACAGGTCTTAGGGTGAACAATTAATGTGTGCAAGTTAATAGACAGAAAAAAATAGTTTGTCGCAGTAATCTCTAATCAAAATCTGAATGGCGTTCCTTTTCCGATGACGTCAGTTTGACGGCTTGGGTTTGAATATCCTTAACCACTCCCCTCCAACCGTTAGTCTGCTATAAGCGAGATATGGAGAGGAGGAGCGCTGAAGTAAAACCCTGCCCTCTATTCAATATTCCGTTTCACTTGGAAATGCGTCACAGCACTGACGAAAACTCACTTGCTACTTCCGGTTCACCGGGACTTTAAAACAAATCTCTGAATATCCAATAAACATTTCCTTTCAGATTTAATGGAATCCAGCCGTGAGATCGTCTTGCATTAATGTGTTTCTGTGCTCTCTAAGATATTGGCATTGGCCATCAAAAAACTAATATCGGTTGACCACTAGTTGTTGGTGTGAAGAGATCTTAAGGATGTGTGACTTTTGTTTCTTATGTGTTTGCTTGTACACTCACCTAAAGGATTATTAGGAACACCTGTTCAATTTCTCATTAATGCAATTATCTAATCAACCAATCACATGGCAGTTGCTTCAATGCATTTAGGGGTGTGGTCCTGGTCAAGACAATCTCCTGAACTCCAAACTGAATGTCAGAATGGGAAAGAAAGGTGATTTAAGCAATTTTGAGCGTGGCATGGTTGTTGGTGCCAGACGGGCCGGTCTGAGTATTTCACAATCTGCTCAGTTACTGGGATTTTCACACACAACCATTTCTAGAGTTTACAAAGAATGGTGTGAAAAGGGAAAAACATCCAGTATGCGGCAGTCCTGTGGGCGAAAATGCCTTGTTGATGCTAGAGGTCAGAGGAGAATGGGCCGACTGATTCAAGCTGATAGAAGAGCAACTTTGACTGAAATAACCACTCGTTACAATCGAGGTATGCAGCAAAGCATTTGTGAAGCCACAACACGCACAACCTTGAGGCGGATGGGCTACAACAGCAGAAGACCCCACCGGGTACCACTCATCTCCACTACAAATAGGAAAAAGAGGCTACAATTTGCACGAGCTCACCAAAATTGGACAGTTGAAGACTGGAAAAATGTTGCCTGGTCTGATGAGTCTCGATTTCTGTTGAGACATTCAGATGGTAGAGTCAGAATTTGGCGTAAACAGAATGAGAACATGGATCCATCATGCCTTGTTACCACTGTGCAGGCTGGTGGTGGTGGTGTAATGGTGTGGGGGATGTTTTCTTGGCACACTTTAGGCCCCTTAGTGCCAATTGGGCATCGTTTAAATGCCACGGCCTACCTGAGCATTGTTTCTGACCATGTCCATCCCTTTATGACCACCATGTACCCATCCTCTGATGGCTACTTCCAGCAGGATAATGCACCATGTCACAAAGCTCGAATCATTTCAAATTGGTTTCTTGAACATGACAATGAGTTCACTGTACTAAAATGGCCCCCACAGTCACCAGATCTCAACCCAATAGAGCATCTTTGGGATGTGGTGGAACGGGAGCTTCGTGCCCTGGATGTGCATCCCACAAATCTCCATCAACTGCAAGATGCTATCCTATCAATATGGGCCAACATTTCTAAAGAGTGCTTTCAGCACCTTGTTGAATCAATGCCATGTAGAATTAAGGCAGTTCTGAAGGTGAAAGGGGGTCAAACACAGTATTAGTATGGTGTTCCTAATAATCCTTTAGGTGAGTGTATATCATCTCATTTTCATCATGGCCAATATTACAGTGCCTCTTCATCTTATTCACACATCTGTGTTTTCAGAAGCCTGTGATTCATTTGACCACAGAAGTTTTAATAGAGGACGTTATACAGTCGGCTAATAACCCTGTATTGCTGATGTCATTTTTATAGCGTACAAAGCTGAGAGGCAGTCCCGCTGAGAAGAAAACGCAGCCTCTGGGAATTATAAGGGACTCTCCTTTTGCTAACGGTGCAGTTTTACTCAAAGGACTGCTTCGTAGAGCCTGTCTATTCAATAAATTAATATATAGAGAAGAGGAGCTTAGCCTAGTTAAGCCTGTAGTGTGCAAATTATGCCTACACTCTCTATCACTGTGGTTAATCAAATGGGTCAAAAGTTTACATGTGTTTCACATTTTACAATTCAGACTGCATATTATGTGTTGCAGACTGAGCTTGCGACTGTCATGATCACCACATTTTTGCTTGATTTTCCATGATTATTTATCATACAAATAATTTAATATCTATTTTGTTTATGCCACTTACAGTGGAAGCCTAATACACAACACTGTTGAAAGAACAGTGTTCACACTGAACTTTGCAAACAAATATTGTACAGGGTTGGAATGACATGAATAATAATATTTTAATGATTAAAGTTGTTGTTATAATGACAAATATTATTATGGATATTATAATATTACGCAATAGTGAAAATATATGAGATAATTTATTTATTTATTAAATTATATGATGCGTTCAGAATTCAGCCTTCGTTCATGCACACCAGAGCACTGCAGAGGTCTTCACGTGTCAGAGTTAATTTTGAGTGCTCTCGTAACGCACTACTGCAAAAGACATGCAAATGCATATTTCATGGTATTTCTACATTTGCTTAATTCCTTTCGAATCTTTTGCAATTTCTTCTGTGAAGCCAAAATATAACTAAATAATATCAAATAATGGTAAATTTAAGATGTAAGGTTTTGAAGCTGCCCCCTCAATGTTAGTCAACGAGACTTTGGTTGACTAAATTTTAATTAGTCAGTCGCAGAAATAAAACTCCACATGAATTGGTGAAGTCACACAGTGATATTGTTAACAGGGCTGGTCCATGCAGTAATTATGTTGGGCAGAAAATCCGAAGTGTTGGAACATTTCGAGAGGGTAAAGAATGACCACAAAAAGGTGATGTGCGACATCAAACATGACTTATCATTTAAAACATGCGAGTACCTTATCCACTTTAATGTGAACCTAGATAAATGTGCGCTTAGGTGCATATCCAAGTGTTCATGCAGAGTTTGGAAGCCAAATTAGTTCAAATTAGTGGGGAACGATTCAAATTTCAGACAGTGTAAATATGCTCTTCATTCGGGCGAACGAAGTCTGGTTTTCCGTTAGTGTCGTGCGAACCGCGGCAGCATGCAACAGTCTGCTCCGGACCAGAGACACGATAGCAGTGGTGCTCGCAACTTTAAAAAGTAAGGAGCACCAGGAAAAATGAACTGAAAATTAAGAAGCACCACAGCTACAATTTATACAGTGGTGTGAAAAAGTGTTTGCCCCCTTGTGATCAAAGATGGCTGTAAAAAAATAAATCTGCTTTGTTAATCCTTTTGATAGGTTAGATTTTTGCTAATTTTTTTAATAAAATATCAAAAGGATTAACAATGCAGATTTATTTTTTACAGCCATCTTTGATCATATTTAACAAGGGGGCAAACACTTTTTCACTCCACTGTATATATTAAAATATTTATTTTATTTAAAAACAACACTGTTTTGTAGAGAAATAAAAACAGTAGTGATGCACCCATCATGATTTTTCATGTCCGTTTTTTTTTTTTTTTTTTTTTTTTTACAAGCAAATTGTCCAATTCTGATACCGGCTGCCGATTGTTTTTCTTTAAGCAAATTTATTTGTTGTTTATTTGCTAAATAACAGGCCAGACTGGCCTTAAATAATTAAATAAAATACAAACATCTATAGCCATTTAAAATTAGAGGCAACCACTGCATTTTAATCAAAATCCAAATGTAGCATGAGCAGTTTTTTTTTTTTATTAAAACTTGATTGCCTAATTTCAAGACTTGGAGCAAATACAGAATTAAATACATAAGACATAAGTTACATAAGACACAGCTGCACAAAACAAAAACAGACGGACTGAATGAAAATGCAAATTCACTCTCTGACAGCAGGTGGCACTTATGTGTATCTTTCGCGAACTGTTATTGTGCTGCGCGTCTGCACTCTCCTCTTTGCGTCCATCTTCAGCGTGTCCCATCTCTGGCCTGTGTTAACGTACTATTAACAGACTACGTAATATTTTCACACAAATGGCATTTTGGGAAACGATTACAATGCAGTTTGTGTGCAAGTCTGGAATAGAGATCAGCCAAAATGAAACTAGAAACCGGCCGCTTGCGATCGTGTGTTTGGAGCACAAACTGACAGTTTGATGGACTGGTGCATATGTAGAAAAAGCTCGCACTACAAGAGTTATTAGCACTTGCACAAATGCCCCAAATAAATTTGGAGGTTGCACAGATTCAAGGTTGCCCCCCCCCCCCATTTCACTGACCTGCGTCCTGCATTTTTAACTGCAAAACAGCGTTCTGTGTGAATAGCCCCTTCGTTTTTTTCTGTCTTTGGGAGTCCATTTGTATAGACAAACACAACATTTATCGAAACCTCTCCAGTGCCTCTGCAACACACCGCCATGAGCAGTTTGGCAAATTTCTTTTGGACTTTATTACACACAGAGTACAATAGAAATGTGAAAAGTTGAACTGCAGCATCTCTTGTACACTGAGCAAAACTCTAAACCGAAAACTGACATTCAGCACAAATGAAACTCTCTGTTGCATATGCTTCCCCATGAATACATCAAGTTTGAGTGTGGGAGGGCTGCATGCCCACATGATGTCATGCTGTCTGCAGTCAGTGTGACATTTCAACATGGGCAAGACTCTGAAAATATAACAGTTGTTCTTGTGTCTCACTCTCATCTATCAACTCCTCCATTCACCTGCCATCACTTCCTCTTCACCACATCAACAACACACATATATACACATCAACAATAACACATATATAGACTCAAAGAGTGAGTCTAAACAAAGTGTAAGCGCATACATACCATGAATCTTTTATTTTATTATAAAGAGGGTTCTATGAAAAATGTTATGAGTTGGCTTACATATTGTTTTATACCCTAAACCACAGTGAACATGCTAAATCATGATTAGATTTGGAGACTTCAGCTTGGCTTGTTTTTGTGAGGACTTTTTTGAACTTTTAAACCAGATGAGAATGATTTATTTCAGGAGTGGGCAACCTTTTTGGCATGAAGGGTTGCTTTTCACTATATTTAAAGGGATTAGGTCACCCAAAAATGTCATCATTTTCTCACCCTGAAGTTGTTTAAAATCTGTATGAATTTCTTTTTTCTGCTGAACACACAAGATATTTTGATGAATATGGGTAACCAAACAGTTGACAGACCCCATTGACTCCCATAATATGGGGAAAAAATACTATGGATTCAATGGGCCTGTTTGGTTACCCATATTCTTCAGAAGAAAGAAAGAAATTCATGCAGGTTTGGAACAACTTGAGGGTGAGTAAATGATGACAGAATTTTTTATTTCTGGGTGAACTATCCCTTTAAGGATGCAAGATTTTTCAGTAACATTTTGGTTATCAGCTTTTTATTTATCTGTATTTTTAATTATTAACTGGATATTAAATTGCATGCTATTTTAACATTTAGATTTACATTTAGTAACATTGTTAAATGTAATCTTCAGCAAATATCAAAATGAAAGTTCATTTTTTCATACTGTACATTTATCATGTTGTAATGCCTAAACTCATTTGTAGCTTTTAAAACAAGTTATTCTAGTTTTTAGTGTTTTTGTTATTTTATTTTTATTTTATTAGATGAAATGGTTTTGAATTTTCAGTCATTGGCCTTGTCCCAAATGGCACACTTCATATGCACTTTCGGTCTTGTGGACTTGCAATGGCTGTTAAGTCCATGAGACCGTAGGGTGTCCATTTGTCATTTTAGGATTCAGAAGGGTGCTTGTGAGCGCCCCCTTTGCGGTTGATATGCGATCGTCAATGCACATTTTTGCTGAGCCCGCACTGGTGCAAGCTCCACAGCAGACTTCATCCCGACAGTCAAAGCAGCGTTACGTCACGAAAGTGCCGACTCGTAGGAAGACCGCGAGTGTTTAGGGTGCCAATAATTCCTTATTGGTTGTTGGCCATGACATGAATATAATTAAATTGCGTGCTTATTATCAGTATCAGCCAAAATATAATATCAGTGTGTCTCAAGTGTATATATGTATCACAAGATGATCTTATTCTGTAGAGATCCTCATTTTAAACCATTTCTTGCTGTAATATCTACATTTTAGACAGTATTATTTTGAGAGCAAATAAGAAAGCAGACCAAACAAGTGGCACTGCAGGACCCACTGGATAAGCACTTTACTTGGAAAAAAAGGTTTACTTGTTTTGTTTGTTTTAGTTATGTTTCATCCACAATGCGCAGTCCAGTTGGAGCATTTGGCTTCCATACAGCAAAGTAAATAAATCAGGCAGGGGGTGACGAGGAATGATTACTGCAAGAGGAATTCAACGTTTCTTAAATAAACAACTAAATAAAATAAAAGCTAAATTTAATATGAATCGTTCTCACCCTTAATGCCGCATGAATCATTCCTTCAAGTGGCACATGTGCCCAAGGTTCATCCATGCTGTTTTTTGCTTCATTCCGTTTATGTACCCACCCAGTTATAATCAAGCTACTAGGGCTGCTGGATTATGGCAAAAATCATAATCACAATTATTTTGGTCAATATTGTAATCACAATTATTTAACACAATTATGAGTGGGCCATATGACCAAAACCTTGTATGAGTAACTTATTTAACGGCGGTGATATACTGTTTGAAGTATATATTTGCTGGAAATAAGGTTGATATCTAAAATGTAGCAATTCAACAGATTTAACAGCAGAATATTAGGCTAACTAATGTAAAAAAATTACGAACAGTAGGACAAATACAATAGAAAAAAGTGTTTTTTTATGTCAAATATTCAGCCAGCAACCTACTACAGAAATTGAATAATGAAATGTAAAATAAAACACAGCACAGTCTTCACTGTAAGAATTAAACCCGGTTTAGTTCTTATTAAAGCTACAAAAGTCCTTCAGTCAAGAGCAGTGAACGATTTTCTCTTTGTCTTTTGTTGTTTGATTCATATTAAGAACACAGACGGCAGCAGGTTTATTAGGCTGCTGTCACTTTAAAGGGATAGTTCACCCAAAAATGAAAATGACCCCATGATTTACTCACCCTCAAGCCATCCTAGGTGTATATGACATTCTTCCTTCAGACGAATACAATTGTAGTTATATAAAAAAAAATATCCTGGCTCTTCCAAGCTTTATAATGGCATTGACTTGTTGTTTCCGTTTTGAAGTCCATAAAAGTGCATGTGTCCATCATAAAAGTATAATAAAGGCCTTCTGAAGCGAAGTGATGCATTTGTGTAAGAAAAATATCCATATGCGGCGGTCTGCCAGAAGTTAGATATTTTAGTATATAAAGTTTTAAATATGGATTTTTTTCTCACACAAACACATCGCTTCGCTTCAGAAAGCCTTTATTAACCTCCCGGAGCCGTGTGGAGCACTTTTATGATGGATAGATCACTTTTATGGACTTCAAAACAGAAACAGCCATTCACTGCCATTATAAAGCTTGGAAGAGCCAGGACTTTTTAAATATAACTCCGATTGTATTCGTCTGAAAGAAGAATGTCATATACACCTAGGATGACTTGAGGGTAAATAAATCATGGGATAATTTTCATTTTTGGGTGAACTAACTCTTTAAGACCAAATGCACAGATCCTATATACTGATACAGATTCTATTTTCTCCGAACTGTTTACGTTCATTTAAGATACGACCAACTAGGTTTATGTGAATACTCATAGAGCCCGGCATTTTGACACATTTTTGTGATTGACTTTGCTTGTCCGTGTTCCGCTCCGTCTCGGAACGTGCGCACAGAAAGCCACCTGAGGAACAATGCGAGTTCTCTTTCGCGCTTTTAAGCGCACCACTAGACGGACAAAATGGGGCAAAATAACCGTTTTTTCTTGATTTATCGTATTTTCATAATCGCTGGAAACCAAAATTTAAATCGAAACCCATTTCCGATTAATCGCACAGCCCTACAAGCTACAATGGGCTTACGTGCAGTCTCCATCTGTCTATCCAAGTAAACATGACACAGTGGTTCAAATCGAACATTTGTAGGGTTAAATACATGCTCTGTCTTTTACTCTTACTCTTTTGTCTTCTGTCTTTTACCCCCCTGTTGCAAAACAATAAAATCAGATACAAGTGGGTTTTTTTCTCCCCCCAGAGATCTAAAATCTCTGAAACATTAACCAGTGTTGTTAGAAAAGCTACTGTTTAATTTATAGACCTTCATGTTTTTAGTGGCTGAGGCTCTGCAGTAAAAGCTTTTACATTTTTTTTTTGCTGTGCTGAGGCACCTTTTTAGAGCAAGATTTCACTTTCAATATTTCCGCATGAGTTTTTGCCGAGAAAAATTCAGCAGCCAGAACACTCTCTCCAGTCACATCTCTGTCGAGTGAGAGGGCTGCTTGCATGCTTTTCGTTTTTTCAAAACTCCAATGCAATCTCTGCAGGTCTCTTTTTACAGAGTTACTGCATTATAGCAAAGCTTTTTTCTCAAATCTGGAAGGTGATTTGGAATAAGATCCACTAAATATAGGCTTATGTCAGCATGCCAAAAAGAGCCTTTAAAAACCAGCTTCAGCATTTACATTCAGGGCTGCATTAAAATGCTGATGGACTAAATAGAGGAAGACACTAAAATCTGATTTATTGCTGACTAACGTCTTGATCTGTGCTTGCTTTCTTTCAGATGGTACCATGGAATGTTGGACAGAACCATTGCAGAAGAGCGATTGCGTCAGGCCCGGACACCGGGCAGCTACCTCATCAGGGAAAGCGACCGCCGGCCTGGCTCCTTCGTACTGTCCTTTCTCAGTGTGACCAATGTGGTCAATCACTTCAGGTGAGCAGTGCTGACTGGACCATACAGTTTCACTATTGCACACAAAACCCCATTACATTTCACAAAATTTTATGTCCCATCAAGCAGACAGCTGTTGTACAATAGTCTTTAACTCTTAAACATACATTGTCCTGCACTGTATCTACTATTGACATGACTGATGCTTTAAATCATGTGAATTGTTGTTTTACTTTTCTAAATTATTAGATTTATGATTTTCACCTGGTAAACCATAAAAAAGCCAAATAATTTAAAATGTAAATTATTTTAAAAACATTTAAAAATGTATTGTATTCCTGTGATGGCAAAGCTAAATTTTCAGCATCATTACTCCCGTCTTCAGTCACATGATCCTTCAGAAATCATTCTAATATGCTGAATTGGTGCTCAAGAAACATTTCCTATTATTATTAATGTTGAAAACAATTGTGCTACTTAATATTTTTGTGGAACCGGTGATAAATATTTGATGAATGTTCAAAAGAACAGCATTTATTTGAAATAGAAATCTTTTGTAACATTATAAATATCTTTTACTGTCACTTTTGATCAATTTAATACATTCTTGTTGAATAAAAGTGTTTATTTCTAACAAAAAAAGAGAATATGTTGATGACCCCAAACTTTGGAATGGTAGTAAACATTTAATAGTTTAGCAGACACTTATTCAAAGCAAATTACAAATGAGGAACATGCAAGCAAATAATCATAACACTGTTTCCTAACCAGATGCGACACAGCGACTCGTCGCGTGGTAAAAGGTTCCATGTTAATTTTTGTCCTAACCAGCCGTGACAGCTATTCATGATGATTCTATTGTAGTAACGGTTTCTATTTCTGCAACGTCACAGCTGGAACAACAACATACAAAGTATGACAATGACATTCTCAGGTGCTGTTTGTATGTATGTGCTTTATTTAATGTTAAAAGCATCTAATGTGAGTTTGAATATCAATTTGTGTGACATTTATAGACATACTGAAAGCGACAATGGATAATTCACCTTGAAAATAAATGAAAGGAAACAAGAATGCTTAAACTGTCAACTCAGTGTGAACAAACAAGTGTATTCCATGACAAAGACTGTTTTAGTCACTTAGTATGTATTTTTGATAATGTTAAAATGGCGTATTATTTATGAATTTGATAATGTACTTATCAATTTCGTTGTGAATGCAGTGCACTTGCAGAGAGAGCCCGCCCACACGCTCTTCTGATTGGCTGTGATTTTTGTCGCATCTCGTAGTCTTGTCTTGTCTGGTGTGGACAGGCAAATTGCTTGTCGCTGGGATCGTATCACATCACGTCTGGTTAGGACACAGTACAAGCGCCAACAATTTTTGCAGTAATGCCCAATGCCAAGTTTCAAGTATAGTGTATTAGTACACTAGCTAGAGCTAGATGCAGTAACATTATATTTCTAAAAGATAAACACTGGCATTTATAGCAAAGGTTACAAGCTGTCTTTCATCAATATTGAACAAACTTGTTCTGCTCATGAGGATCCATTTATAAAGAAACAAGCAATAAACAAACAATCAAAAGTCTTTTAGTAATACATTTATCTTATTCTCCATGACACGTGCTTATAGAGTGTTACATTGTCTTGCTGCAGTAAAATAAAGCTGTCACATTTAAATAAACATGACCATTTGCACAACTTGAGCTTTACAGCCACTGCAAATGATTTTGTGCTCTTGTTGAATGTATTTGGAATGACTCGCAGAAGTAAATACTTTATCCCAGTAAATGTCAGTCTGATTCAGTCAGGAAGTATCATTTTAATGAAGTAAGGCAAAACACTTTCTTCTTTGTGTGCGTGTGCAGGATCATTGCGATGTGTGGAGATTACTACATCGGTGGGCGCCGCTTCTCGTCCCTGTCAGACCTCATTGGTTACTACAGCTATGTGTCTTGCCTACTGAAAGGTGAAAAACTGTCATCTCCAGTGGCTCCCCCAGAGGTACGATCAGAACTTCTGACTTTACGAATGAACACACAAGGTTGTGGATCCAGAAGCAGGATTGCATTTTGTTAATCTTTCAGTGCTGATCATCATAGCAGTAATATGTGCCATGGTCCTTATGGTGTTGCTATAACCTCTTATTCTCCTTGCAGCCAGTGGAGGACAGGCGACGAGTGAGGGCCATACTTCCGTACACCAAAGTGCCAGAAACTGATGAGATCAGGTATAGAAAACTTCTTAAAAATCATCCTGTCTCATATCTCACGATCCAGTTTGAACTGTGGCAGGCAGGAACAGTCTAACTGTGTCCTGCCTGTTTGAAGGAATGGAATTTAAACCCATTTAAATGTTTAAAACAAGGGTTTGCACGATTTATCTTATTTTAATTGTGATCACGATTTCTGCTTCTGATTAATTAAGCATTTCTGCGATGTTGGCCCGCCGATATTGGACTAAAAAAGAAAACATACATTTAGTACTGGTTCGCTCGGCGTTCACAGTGTCAGTTTTAAGACTGAACCTAAAGATACAAAACAAAACAGAAAAAAAGTGCTTTTATGAGGTATATTTTGTGACGGAACTTACCAAACATCCAAAACAATGCTGTGTGCTAAATGCACTCAATGCATTTGTGTACATTATGATGGTATTTTTATCAGCTGAAAACACACAAAGAGCTTATAAAATGTGTTGCACATAAATGAAGATCTGCTGCAAGGAAGCATGTGTCTGAAGCTTGTACTGAACTGTAATGGGCAATCCTATGATAAGAAAAAACAGGCCTTCTGTCCTCTTTAGGGTCTCGCATCTTGTGACATCACATCCTGTTTTTGCTTCGCTAAGATTCCTTTGGTCCGTGTTGCATTCATATTTTAGTCAAACCACAATAGAGTTTGTTTGGAAGCGGACTGAGACCCATCTTTTCAGGGGTCTCGGTCCACTTGTTTTGTGCCAGGGTTGTGTGAAAGTGCAATAATTCCGCTAAAATGTCAAAATAAATGCTAACGCTTTATTTTAAGGTGATGTAGTTACATGTTACTACATTTACTTACTATAGTAATAACAGTAAATTATGCATAATTTAAAGTAACTAACCCTAACCGTAATGCTATAGTAAGTGAATGTAGTTAATTAATATTACTCAGTACTTAAGTACAATGTAACGTCACCTTAAAATAAAGTGCAACCAAATAAATTTCTTAAATAAAAATCATGATTTAATAATCTGTTATCCTTTTTGACTAAGTTGACTAAATTGATTATCAGTTTAACCATTATCGTGCAACCCTATTTCAAACAAATTCTAGATTTCAATTCAGCACTTCAGTAATACCAGCAACCATCCAACTATAATTCAGACATACCACATCCACCATGTGACCTACAATGTCAGCCGTGTCACTGTTTCCCACCATTTATGCATAAGATGAATTCCCTGTCGCCTTATGCAATATTAAAGTGTCCGTCAGACTTCAGAATGTTGGGCGGAAGAAGTAGGTCATTCCGGTACTTTTTCCTAGTATTTTGAGTATTCTGACATATTACTCCTTTCACATGCTGCTCGGATTCGGGGCAGTTTTTGGAGCCTCTAGTAATGAGCTGTCGATAGAAATCACTTGTGTTAAATAAGGGAGAAATGTGCAGTGCTGGGCTACTCCAGGAGTAGTTGGTTTGCATAATCTTCCTCTGTGGTGTTCAGTGGCACTTACAGGAAGCTACAAAAAGTAACTGTACAGGAAAGCTATTTAGATTGCAAGAAAAGCTGGAAAATCCTGTATAACAGACTAATTCCCACCCTACATTTAAAACCTTTTAAAATAACATTTGGAGCTTTTTAAGCCACCTTATTTCGAAAAAAGCAATTTCAAAATATCAAAACCCACAGGGTAATTTTATCTGAAAAACAGATGTTTTCTGCCAGTCACATTTATATTTACGTTTACATTCAAAATGCTGATTTTTCTAAAAGATTATCTGAAAAGATTGAATATCTTTTTAATACAATTGAAAATTTACTTTATTTACTCTATTGTCTCAAGTTTTCTCAAAGGAGACATGTTTATCGTTCACAATGAACTGGAGGATGGTTGGATGTGGGTGACCAATGTTCGGACAGAAGAACAGGGCCTTATCGTGGATGATCTTGTGGAGGAGGTGGTAAGTGTCTCTTTGTGTAAGCTTTTATCCTGTTTCAGTTATCTTCCTGTGAAATTGCACATTAAATAATTGATTTATTTGAATATATTCACAGGGACGAGAAGAGGATCCACATGAGGGGAAAATGTAAGTACATATAGTATAAAACAATATATATGTTGCACTTTTAATATCCCTCCAAACACGGGCAATGGTAAAACATCTACTATAATATAATGCAGGGCTCCAGACTAACATTTGAGAGCACTGGCACCAGCGTTGGAGGAAAATTTATCATAGTTAATTTAATCATAAAATGACTATAGTTTTGCATTGTTTCGTTAATAAGTGCAGTTAATAATATTAATAAATATTTGTTTATTGGAAATTTAACAGTGAAGCAATGAGCTTGACTTTTATTAACAACAGTAATGTTCAAAAACCTAATATTTATAGGGAAAATTTTAATATTCTGCTCTTATTAAATGTACCATTGTTTTTCTAGCCTATAGTATCACACTGAACTGACAGCTTCAGTGATAATAAAAGGAGCACTCTTTACTTGTTTTCTGGGTAATTCAGTCACAATTTGAAGAAAAGTTTTTGTTTTTCATGAGACTTTGTGACTTCTTACTTTTTTCCATATATTAAGGAGTGGACATTGCTAATAAGCCAATAAGTGCTCCTCTTCCGCCATCTACTGTTTATAGTGGTAATTTCATGTCTTTTTTAAATAAAAGTGCTTGTTTGCCACAAAGTGGCCTACACCTTTAAACTTTTAGTTTTACAAATCATCACATTAATAATAACATTAAAATTGGATAATATTTAGAGCTTTTAAGTGCTGGAAAAAAGTGTGAAGCACTTGAAAGCCATTGAAAAGTGCTTGAATTTCACTCTCAAAAGGTTGTACCAACCCCGAGATGAATAATGACAACATTCAAAAAAACATTCGGCTATTTCTTCCACAATACCATGGGGTGTTAACTACATTAAATCCATGGTGAATGTTTATGATTTGTGGACTGAAACCCCTTAACTTCATCATGGCACAAGATTTCCACATCAGCACTGTTTGATCTGATATCTATGGTTTATAACAGAATTACCGCAGAATGCTTCCCACCAGATCTCACAGTAGCGATATTATTAATTCTGTAGCGAATTAAAACGCTTTCTCACTGGATCTCCCAGCGCTGTGTAGTAACGGTGTCGCGTGAACAAGATCGGCCCATGTATGAGCTCACGCTGCGCTGTCTATTATTGCTCCGAGCTGATAAACTGTCCGCGCAGTGCCGCTCAAACGAGTAGCGTGGTTCCGTTCCGCTTTTGTTTCGTTTGCCATTTGATGTTTATCATTTGTAACAGAAATGGCAGCTCTTATCAGTTGGGCAACGTTGTGGTCGCACCAGTGCAACCTCTAACAAAATGTAGTCGCACCAGCAGGAAAAATGGTTGCAGTCTGGAGCCATATATACATTTTTTTGAATGCCTGTCAATGGAGAAGCATGATTTTTGCCCTCAGAATGGTGTATTTAAGACTTGTACCAGCAAAGGTTAACTGCCCATGTTAACCAGCCAAACCTTTGACTCCTTGGTCTAATCTAATCCTATCCAAATTGACCAGACTAAATTGCTCAGAATCATGAAACGATAATTTTCTCTGCTGCCATCTTTGTTTAGTTTTTCATGTGTATCTCTTCTGTCCAGTTAGTTTTAGTTAGTTCAGTGTGCCATAGCAGAAGAAACATCTGTCAGAATCAAGAAGCAATATTACATTTATGCGTATGAAAGTGAGCGCTTGAGCCTGAGGCTGTGTATCTGATTAGAGTTGATTCCTTATGATGTGACTGTATTAGACTACTCTGACTCAGACCTGACTCACAGAGCCTGGGGTGCTGCCCCCTCTGCCCTGCTTACTTGTGTCTCATTTCCTGTTTCCCCTTGTTTTTCCTTTTCTATCTTCATAGCTGGTACCACAGGAAGATCAGCAAACAAGAGGCGTACAACCTGCTAATGACAGGTACATGAGCGTGACATAAAACGCTGGCTATTACATGTTTGTGTAATGAGCATAATAAAAAACCTTGACAGGTGATGTGCTCGATGCATTTCACTAGTATATGAAAATGTCTAATTATTTGCAAATATTAGATTTTTTTTACACTTTTCAGTGTCAGTTAAAATTTGAAATTGTATTGTTCATGCTTGTCATCTATATTTACATTTAGATTACCTTTGCATCATCTAATACCCACTTAAAGTTAACAGTTAAAACCTTTTAACTGTCATCCCCCTTTTTGAACATAGACATGAAAATGCATTATCCAGACTTAAATGGCTGTAATTCATGAATGCTTTGGATTACAGACCTAAGATCGGTTTCTTTTTAAAGAAGACAGTCAGATTAAAAAGCTAAAGATCTGAAAGAAAATCTTCTGTAATGTATATTTTACAAAATAATTTGGACTAAAATTGCTAGAGACTTTGTGAGATTTTGTTAAGGCGTTATACCATTTTTTTTTTTTTTTTTTTTTTTTTTTTTTATGCATTCTCCTCTCACAAATTAATACATGTCTCACCATATCACTTCTATCACAAACAGTTTCCAAATATGGAACCTTGAGTTTTAGAACTTTTCAATGATATGCGTTTTGTTACGATTAGAAAAAGATTTGATTATAAAATAGTGCAGTAAATTTCATAATATGAAACATAACACCACCCACTAATAGGATTTAAAGTGTCGTTTCTATGGTAGTGCAATTACTTTATTGCCCTATCAGTGTATTTACTTACCCTCGTGTCGTTCCAAACCCTACTGAAGTCATAAAATAGATTTGTTGGAGGAACAACAATAGATTTGTTGGAGGATTCAAGTCAAGTCACCTTTATTTATATAACACTTTTTACAATGCAGATTGTTTCAAAGCAGCTTCACAGTATTAACAGGAAAATAATGCAACAGAATTTGATTCAGCTGTACAGCCGCTCTGGAGAAAACAGTGATGTCCTCCAGCTCAGTTCAATCATCATATAGTGTCAATGCGGGCAGATCAGTAATATAGTTGAATATTTAGTGTCCCCAACTAAGCAAGCCAAAGGCAAAAGAGGCGACGGTGGCAAGGAACCAAAACTCCATCGAGTGACATAATGGAGAAAAAAACCTTGGGAGAACCCAGGCTCAGTCACATAACTTCCACTTTTAAGCTAACTATTCCTTTAAATCATGTGTTATTGTTTAGCACTTTGATTTATGAAGTAAAATATACATAAGACATAATAAGACATATGCATTATTTGTCATATTTGGCCGGACTTGGTCTCACATGCATTAGCATAGATTACAAACTTTTACTATTTGCAAACCTAAAAGGGGCAAATTCATCAAAGATAGTTCATTATGTTAGAGTAAAACAGAAGCTGTTATTATTTCATAACTGCCATTTAAATCTATTCAAAAGCTCTTCTGACACACTGCTTCTCTGCTGTCCAGTTGGCCAGGTCTGCAGCTTTCTGGTCAGGCCGTCAGACAACACACCAGGCGACTACTCCCTCTTCTTTCGTACCAATGAAAACATCCAAAGGTTCAAGATTAGCCCCACTCCCAACAACCAGTACATGATGGGAGGGCGGTACTATAACAGGTAGGACTGCAGGCAAAGGCTTTAAAGTCCCTTGACACTGCTTATGTGGGATCTGGCTGAAAATGACTTAACTTATATCCTGCTTTGAAACACCTTTTTGAAACACCTTCCCATTGTCAGGATAGCATTAATAACCTTATTAAGCAGTATTAAGCAGTGTTTGCATTAACCCTTCATAATAATATAATATAATATATACAATACTGGTCAAAAGTTTGTGAAATATTACATTTTAAAATAATGGTTTTTTCTATTTTAATATACTTTAAAATATCATTTTATTTATGTGAAGCAAAGCTGAATTTTCAGCATCATTACTCCATTCTTCAGTGTCACATGATCCTTCAGAAGTCATTGTAATATGCTGATTTATTAGCGGTGTTGGAAACAGTTGTGCTGCTTATATATATATATATTTTTTTTTTTTTAAGAATTAATACTTTTTGATTCAGCAAGGATCTGTTAAATTGATAAAAAGTGATAGTAAAGATTTCTATTGTTAGAAAAGATTTCTATTTTGAATAAATGCTGTTCTTTTTAACTTTTTATTCATCAGTGAATCCTGTATCACAGGTTCCAAAAAATATTAAAACTGCAGTCCATAACTTTTTTTAGTTATCATTATCGTTGATAACTATCGTTATCGTTTTAGTTTAATTATCAAAAAAAAATGTTTTTAACAAGTACATAACCAACAAGTGTTCAAAACTACCTCCTTACCGATTCACAACGGTAAGCTTGTAATAATGTGTTTATAATCTGAGTGGTAGTGGTAGCTTTCCGTGGGAAATTAGAGCGTGCTGCCGTTCGTCTTTGCGTCATTTACCTCACGTCTATATTATAGGTCTGTATACATACAAACGGAGTCCGGCTCACATGTGAGGATGCTGCTGGTGGCGGATCATTTATAGCCTTTTCTCACAGCAGCTGGAATAATTAAATTGATCATTTTGATGGTGGATTGTAATCCAGAAAGTTCCAAACGACAATCATCATTGACAACTGGAGATTCATCCATAGTCAAAAGCAAAAGATTAGACTGTACGGAAATTTAAACCTACAGGTAACGCTAATACACACTAAATACACGCAGTCACGCAATGGTGACGTTGTTAACATTAACAATTTGAGAACAAAGTATAACAATAATACAAATTTGCACGTTTTGATGTGATATTAGCTAAGCGATCGTTAGATTCAATCACCGTTGGTAGCAGTATTTATTGTAATGCTTTTTTTCTCAGTTGGTCAGAGCAAAAGTGGCAGACATGTTACATACTTGTTCTTATTTTGGTCATACTTCCAAGACGTAAAATCTGTGATTCCGAAGTACAGTATCCACACCTGTGTGGTGACTGACAGCCACACATACTCCTCAAAACTTTAGATTAATTTGTGCTGAGGAGCCATGCCGATGCACAACCCTCGTAAAGATAATTCCGCAAATAACTGCGATTGCAGGTTTCAAACAGAGATGGTGACTTATGGACTGCAGCTTTAAGCAACAGAACGGTTTCCAACATTGATAATAACGGGAGTATCAAATTAGCATATCAGAATGATTTCTGAAGGATCATGTGACACTGAAGACTGGAGTAATGGCTGATGAAAATTCAGCTTTGCATCACAGAAATAAATTATATTTTAATGTTTATTAAAATAGAAAACTATTTTAAATTATTATAATATTTCACAATATTACAGTTTTTTTCTGTATTTTTGATCAAATAAATGCAGGCTTGATGAGCATAAGAGACTTCTTTAAACATTAAAAATAGTAATGTTTCCAAACTTTTGACTGGTACTATATATTTAGTAATTGTATTGTAATTCTTATATTATCAATAATATTAATGATTTGGTTGCAGATTGCAGATGGCTCCACATTTATTACTATTACAATTCTAATACAAACTATCACCTCAAGTGTTTGATTATTACATACAAAGTTGAATAATTTAAGCATATAATGAAATATTTACTTGCAAACATCATTTCTGTTCACAATACAAAATAAACTAAATAGATTCCAGTCTTATGTTCCAAAAATCAGATTTTTGCTGAAAGCATTTTTGATATTAAACCCTGTCCCATATACTGTGCCGCAGAGCTGATTTAATTAAAATGTAATACTTTTTAATTTTGCACACAGTAATGAAAAAAACACACAGCTTTACATCAAGCTGGTCTGTAATTAAATAATGCTCTTCCTGGCAGTGTCGACGATATTATTGAACGTTACCGAAAAGAGCAGATCGTGGAGGGTTACACTCTGAAAGATCCTGTCTCAGTCCAGGTAAATGAAAGGTCATTCCAATAAGCGCATATATCGCTGAAGATCATCTTAATATCAAGCATAATTCTTTGTCCTTTTCGCCGTTTAGCAAAAAGAACAGGTCCTCTCTGACGTGGTCGATGGAAGAGAAATCTATAACACTATTCGACGGAAAACAAAAGATGCTTTCTACAAAAACATTGTCAAGAAAGGATATCTTCTCTTCAACAAAGGTACCACAGGCTACTTTTTTATGCAGCAAACTGCGTCTATTGACTTATTACTGATTGTCAACATGTAAGGCTGTTTGACATTTGTATTCAGTGCTCAATCTTTCTCAGCGGGACTTGGGTTGATCACGAGAGGATGTGGGTAATTTGTAGCACATAAGCCCCAATTGAGTGTGGTTTTGTCAAACCTTGACAGTCTTTGATCACCTGTGAAACGCTCAGCAAGGCTCATCACAGACAGCTCAGGATAAGCTGTGCAGAACAAAAAGCAAAGCGTTTACCTGAACACATAGATCTGTCCAGTTCAATGACAGTGGCTTTGCTTAAGAGATTTGGCACTCTGTGGGGTTTGCTCACTGATCAAAGGGTATGAATCTGAATTAGTTCTGGCACCTTGTCTGGTTCATATTCAGCTGTTGTTTGTATTTAATATTCAGGTGGTTTAATGTGTACTGAAATCGTTATATCTCAGATCCTGGTTGTATTATACAGGCTCCCAGTGTACAAATTACATTTTTAACTCTTAAAAATTGAAGACATAAATAAATGAGGTGTTCTGCAAGAAATGAGATCCGTTTGCTCATGCATTGTTGTCAATATATGGTATATGTACCTCAGTGTTCTGCATTTTAAAATGAATCATATAGTTATGATTATGGCTGAGTTGACAATATAATTGAATCAATATTAATCAATATTCATTTAGTTTTATTTTCAATATTCTTAAATTCTAAGATCAATCTTTTAGTCTATACTGTTTTCTGTTTATGTAATGTATTCTTAAAATGTGTAGTCTGCTTGCCGTTCAATAATCAAAATATTTTTTGTGCTTTATTACTTTTGATGCGAAACAAAATCTCAGCTTTCATATTCTGTCAATTTTATTACAAAATTCACACATCTTTTTTGGCACTCTTAAAAGTGACGTGAGAGATCACTATATGAAGTTCAATGATGTAAGTTTGGGAGGAGCATGTTCATCTAATTCAGTCAGTCATGTTCCAAAAGGATCTAAGCAGCGTCTTAGCTTACCATCTTCAGATGATATCACTCAAACATCCTTCCTTCTCCACTTCGTCATCTTAAAGGGGTAATAAAATGAGAAATCAAAATTTCCTTGAGCTTTTGATATATAAGAGGTCATCATACTATAAGACGAACTGAAAACTTCCTTGTTAGTCCAAACTTAGAGAGCAACTCGTTGTGGAATGTGCCTATCTATAACAGATAGTTGAAAGACCGCCTCTGCAGAAGATCAACACCTACTTCTTCATTGCAACTTTGGCCCCGCCCACTGGCGTGTTAGTGAAATGACGAGGAGGGAAGAGCAATAAAGAATTACTGGACTAAAAATCCAAAGGATTCTAATGCTAGGAATGTGGTTATTTATTTTCGACAATGTGAATGTCTCAGTTGAGCATTATTTATTTCTATTTGGTAGGGCTAGGTATCGAGTTCGATACTTTTTAGGTACCGACCGAATTGTCTTGATACTATCGCGTATCGTAAAAGGTCTTGTCGAATTTCGATACCTAAGGGGTTAATCTTGTCAACGTCAGTGAGCCAATAAGCATGCAGCACGATTGGCTGTGGTGGAAAAAACATTAGTTTACAGCGGTTACGCCCAGGGACGCGGCTCGCACGTGAGGCTGTAGTGTGTAACCCCGTCTGCGGCGCATTACGGCTCCGACACGGCCATCGGAGCTGATCGTGACCACTCTAGTCAATGCGCTGCGGCACAAGGACGGAACAAAACCTTGTCGGAGCCATGATGCGCTGCAGACGTGTGCAGTGTAAATAGGGGTAAGCGTCCCAACCCACATAGATGTAAAAGATGTGAAAAAGATCAAAAGTGTGGCTACATTTCACCAGGCTCGATGCCAACAGCACACAATGCAATATTCAAGATAATTGCTACTAAGACCGACAACACGACAAATCTGAAGCACTTGACAGTGCACGTTCGATTGCAACTGTCACATAAATGAACCGAAACTCAGCGTATACTTTCCTCACAGACATGAGAAATAGGCCTATAGAAAGCAGTGTTGTATACTCGAGACTCGGACTCGGTCTTGGACTCGGTCTCGACCATATTTTAATGGTCTTGGTCTTGTCATGGACTCCTGTGCATTTGGACTCGGTATTGACTCGTACTCGAACATATTAGGAATTGGACTTATTCCCGAGTCCACTCGAGTCCCATTCAAAATATTTCATGATTATTATGTAGGTTAATATTTCTTTAAACTGATGTTTGATTGACACGTCCAATGATTGGTGATTTTCTTGTGCGCAACTGCGCATGACTTGAGACTAACGTTATTGCAGAGACTCCTGCCAGGTTCTCTCCCACACCCTTGACCCACCCGCTCTCGATTCTATATTCTCCCTCTCTCCCTCCAGAACATTCACACTTTTGCATTAAAAAGACAGCAATTTTCTGCAGTCACTCTTGTGCACGCTCTCCGTAACTAAAAAGTTTATTAAATTGAGTTCTAATGTTGTATGTGGATTTTCTCTGGTCTCGGTCTCGACTCGGACTCAACCCTCTCTGAACTCGGTCTCGACTCTGACTCAACCCTCTCTGGTCTCGGTCTCGTCTCAGACTCAACCCTCTCTGAACTCGGTCTCGACTCGGACTCAACCCTCTCTGAACTCGGTCTTGACTCGGACTCGAATGAGCTGGTCTCGACTACAACACTGATAGAAAGCTTGAAATATCTACGTTTAAACAAACCAATTCAAAACAATTCGAAAACAAATACTTTATGTAACCAAATGAAAGGTGCATTTCCCTCTATAGGCGCACGCGTTCACTACTGCAGAGATGATGAGTCAGCATCGTCAACTTCATCTTTGCAGCCCAACACGGACTCAGAAAACACTAGTTTATTAATAAACAATTAAAATTAATGTCGTCTTGCTATTTTTACATTTATAAACATTAGACTACTTTTGCCAGTGCTTTGCGGCAAGCTTTATGTGCGCTTGAGCGTGAGGCATATATTCCGCCCCCCCAGTACCCTATATGTGAGTCTTTGAGTCTGTAAAAAAAAAACTGAAACTGAAAAAATAAAACCAAAGGTTTTTTTTGAGGTAATGTAATCTTGTTAAAACAGAAAAATAAATTTGGTATCGAAAAAAGTATCGTTCAAGAACCGGTATCAAAGTCAAGGTTTTGGTATCAATATCGATATCGAAAATTTTTGAACAATACCCAGCCCTACTATTTGGTACATTTCACTGTGGATTCTTTGGTAAATCAGTCGCAATTTCGGACTTTGCAAACAGACTTTTGGACTCGACAGTAACGCGACAGTAACCATGTTAATTCTAATGCCTGATCTGTGACCAGTGATTTCTGATGGGGGGGAACCTAAATGCCCGATCTCGATTTAAAAGCAAACTTTTAATCATGGACAGCAAGCCAAATCTGTTTACCTATACTGTGCCATTATGATTTATACGATCAAGCGAACTCGTAAAAGTGCATCAGTTCAAGAGAAGCGGCAGCGCAGAGTGCATATGTGAACTGATCATCTCTATCTCTTTACTACTAGTTATAGCAATAAATGAACATGAATTACCAAATCATGTAACGTTGTATTTACCTCAGGCAATCCATTCAAAGCTTGTAGCTCATTAGTCAACTAGAAAAAAAAACTTAAGATAGCAGCATATTGCTAAATATTTCTTTAGTATTTCATGTATGTTTGTGTTATGAAATCAAAGTTTTTATGACAGCCACTGTTTAAATGTTATACATTGTAGAATGTGGAAACAAACATAATTATACCATTATACCGTTTAAATGTTTGTTTACAACTTCTGATTGTTGATATCTTTAGTTGAAAGACACTTTTTATCCTGAAGAAAAATTGACATTTACTGTACCTGACATGTATCCAAATGAATCAATTCAAATCAGAATTGAATCAAGAGCTTGTAAATCGAATAGTAACATGAAATCTGTGTCAATACCCCATCCCTAATTCTGATGCATATTCTTGTTGGCATTCAGCTGTTGTTTGTATTTAGCATTCAGCTAGTTTAATGTGTACTAAAATCTTTTATTATACAGGCTCCCTGTAGAAAAATTAATATGCTTGTCCCTTAAAAATTTATGACATAAATAAATCAGGTGTTCTCCCATAGTTTGGTTCCCTTAAACAACTTCAACTTTTAAACCCTTCAAAAAAGTAATGTGAGCATCTTTCTGACCTTTTCACTTGTACTTCCACAGGTAAGGGTAAGCGCTGGAAGCACTTGTACTTCATCTTGGAGGGCAACGACGCTCAGCTCATTTACTTCGAGAGTGAGAAGCGAGCCACCAAACCCAAAGGACTAATCGATCTGAGTGTGTGCTCTGTGTACGGGGTCCACGACAGTCTGTTTGGCAGGTATGTGATTAATACAACTCACGCCACTGGTGTCCTTAATTCTGATCATTATTGATGCTTGGTTGTATATTTTTTATGTAATTCGATGACATTCAAACAAGTACAGCTTAAGTGTCTGCAATCAAAAGATAGACGTTACATGTTTTCTGTTGATGTTATTTTTTTATTTAGGCCAAACTGTTTCCAGATTGTGATTCAGCACTTTAGCGAGGAGCAGTACATTTTCTACTTTGCTGGAGAGACGCCTGAGCAGGCACAGGTAAATATCACTTCTACATATATACTACCATTTAAAACTTTGGGGTTGGTAAGATTTTTTTAACGTTAATGTATCTTATGCTCACTAAGGCTGAATTTTTATTTGATCAAAACTACAATAAAAACATGAATATTGTGAAATATAACAATTTAAAGTGACTGTTTGCTATTTGAATATATTTTAAAATGTAATTTACTCCTGTGATCGCAAAGCTGAATTTTCTGCATCATTACTCCAGTCTTAGTGTCACATGGTCCTTCAGAAATCCTTCTAATATGCTGATTTGCTGCTCAAGAAACATTTCTTATTATTGTCAATGTTGAAAACCGTTGTGCTGCTTATTATTTTTGTGGAAACCGTGATACTTCTTTTTCATCAGTCTTTGATTAATAGAAAGTTCAGAAGAACAGCATTCATTTGAAATAAATGTTTTTTTGTAACAAAGTAAAAGTCTTTACTGTCACTTTTGATCGATTGTATGCATCCTTGCTTTATCTTATTGTAATTAAATATATACATATATAAAAAATGTTTTTTTTTTTAACTCTCTCTGTCCACATAAAATGAATACATAACCAAAATGTTACGTCCTATATTCACAGGACTGGATGAAATGCCTGCAGACATTCTGCAATAATCTTAGGAAACCCTTACAGACCACATTCAACAAGCGTTTGCGTCAGGTAAGAGAGACTAGCCATAGAGTGTGAAATCTCATGAAACAGTGGCTGCCTTTTCCCTTAATCACAAGGTCAGGTGTTCAGATGGCTCTGAGTGTGCTGTCAGAAGGGGCCACAGCTGAACCGTCTAGATGCCGGTGAGCAGGGGGATGAAAACCTCTTTCACAGCACCTGATCCCAGACAAGCCATTTGGGCTAAATCTAAAAAGAACATCGTCATCTTCATTACCACAGGCATATTTTTGGAAAAAGATCTCTGCATGTCATCTGCCTCTGACATCACATCACTTATTCATTACAGAGCACGGACAAATCCAACGTTTGTGTGTCATTCTCTCACCTTAGGTTAGCAGTTTAGTCCTGTATGTGGAGGAAGCCCACAAACTTCCCATCAAACACTTCACCAACCCCTACTGCAACATCTCTCTGAACAGTGTGCAAGTGGCGAGGACTCACCCTAGAGAGGGACAGAACCCTGTGTTCACTGAAGAGTTCATCTTTGAGTGAGTTCATTGTGACTCAACTCATTTAGAGGTTTTCAAAGTGTTGCTTGATTAAAGTTCTGATTACCATTGCTCTCTCACAGTGACCTGTCAAGTGACATCAACAGATTTGAAATAAGCTTAAGCAACAAGACCAAGAAGAGCAAAGAAAGTGACATCTGTGAGTATCATTATCTGTTCTTTCCCATACAATTATAGTAATTTATTTTTTGAGCTGAATGATAAGAATGATTGTCTGACTGAAGCAAATGGAAAAAGCGGTTCAAAGGTACAGTCTCTATATGTAGTTTGAGGCAGTCTTTGTGTTAAGCACTTAAAAATAAAATGTACTTCTTAATCAAATTTCAATTAAGCTTTTAAGACATTTATGGCAAGTGTGGAAAAATGTTTATTTTGGACTGTGACCTTTCAATGGAATATTCCAGAAACTCTGTCGACAGCATTTGTGGCATAATGTCAGTAACCACAGAAAACTATTCCGTTTTTGGTGTTTGCGGTTATAATAATGCACTTGCAATGTTGAGGGGTTAAAAGCACAACTATGTGCAAATCCAAAACTTATATTTTTGTTAAAGCACTAATATGCGTGTTATTTAAGCTGTACAGTTAGTGGAGTTTCGGGTATCCTTATATTTATATTACTTTTCAAAAGTTTGGGGTCTCTTATGTAATATTGAAAATTATCTAAAATAATTTATTCCTCTGATGGTAAAGCTGAATTTTCTGCATCATTACTCCAGTCTTCAGTTTCACATGATCCTTCAGAAATTATTCTAATATACTGATTTGGTGCTCAAGAAACATTTCTTCTTCTTCTTCTAATTATTATTATTGTTAATGTTGAAAACAGCTGTGCTAATATTTTTGTGGAAACTGTTTTTTGGGATTCTTTGATTAATAGATATTATTTGAAATGGAAATCTGATATAGATATGCATCCTTGCTGAAGTATTAACTTCTTGAGAAAAAAAATCTGACCCCAAACTTTTCAATGGTAGTGCATTGGATATAATTTATTTGTTTATTGCCTGACACTGTGCATTTTAATTGTAAATGTGGTACTGCATCCTTGGTTTGTTATCCTTGGAGTTATTATCAGATATTATCTGTGGTAACTGGCAGCGTATCCATAGAACAAAATATTTTGCTGAACCTGCAACATTCCTTTAAACCCCTCCATTCTTTTTTCCTTGCACAAGTGTGCCCTCTGCTGGGACTTCGTAGAGCAAAGCGTGACTACTACTCTTCTCTTCTTCTGTATTGTTTCAGTGTTCATGCGTTGCCAGCTGAGCAAGCTGCAGAGAGGCCAGATGATCGATGAGTGGTTTCCTCTGAGCTCCTATGTGCCGCTAAAGGGAATCGAGCCTGGCTCACTCCGCGTAAGAGTGCGATACTCCATGGAGAAGATCATGCCCGAGGAAGAGTACAGTGAATTCAAAGAAGTGAGTGAGCACATGTTAATTTTTTACACACAGATGGGGATGTGGCCGTGTAGTTGACTGGTAACAAAAATAATTAAAACTATTTTTTTTTTTTTTTATGAAAATTTGCTAGATTCCCCAGCTAAAAGGGATCATCCTCAGAACTCTGGCTAACATTCTGCCAAGGTTCTCTCAAAGTTATAAACAAACATTATTCCAGTAACATTAATAGGGTGTTTGTTAAAAGTTATCTGGTCTTTAATAATGTTCTCAAAATGTTAGCACAAAAACATTATTTATACATTATTCATGGAAGTTTTTTTGTTTTTTTTCCAAAAAAATGTTTTAGTTGGATCTTTGCTCAGAATGTTCAAAGAACATTCATTAGTAACATTCCCATTAGTGTTAATTAACAAAATCAATGACGAAAAATGTTTATTGACGACCTTTTATTCATGACTTGACGAGACGATGACCAACATCATTAAATGATAACTGTGACTATATCAGCATGCAATATCATTAACAAAAAAGACAAGACTAAAATGAAGATAAAAAAATAAAAACTTAACCAAAAATCACTCTTTGTTTTTTTCGGATAAAAGAGGATACAAAACATTACAGACTAACAAGCCGCTATGAGCTTTCATGCTTACGGTTGCCCAGATTTCAAGAATTTAAGAACCTTTAAAATAAATTGTCTACCCAGTGTTTTACTTAATTGCAATCTGGCAACCATGTACATGCAGATGATCTGAAAACACCAACAAACAAGTAAGCTGCAGTTTAGCGATCTCCATTTGAGATTTTCTGCTTAAATAAAAGTGTCATTCAGTCAGTCTGTGTTCTGTCACAGGCTGCTTTTGCGCTGTTTGCTGAGACTAAATCTGTGATCAAACCTTCTCAGTGATGAACTGTAATAAATCCAAACATAAATCTCTCGGCTATAATTTGCGATTGTGGTTGCTAAATAAATGCACTTACACAACAATACTAAGGGACAATACTACAGTTTTTTTTTTTTTTATGTTATAATAGAAAAACATTAATGTAATTTAGAATTATTGGATTACTAGGAATCTCATGGTTTTAATTTTTTGAGAGAAGTTTCTTGTTTGATATACACTCACCTAAAGGATTATTAGGAACACCTGTTCAATTTCTCATTAATGCAATTATCTAATCAACCAATCACATGGCAGTTGCTTCAATGCATTTAGGGGTGTGGTCCTGGTCAAGACAATCTCCTGAACTCCAAACTGAATGTCAGAATGGGAAAGAAAGGTGATTTAAGCAATTTTGAGCGTGGCATGGTTGTTGGTGCCAGACGGGCCGGTCTGAGTATTTCACAATCTGCTCAGTTACTGGGATTTTCACGCACAACCATTTCTAGAGTTTACAAAGAATGGTGTGAAAAGGGAAAAACATCCAGTATGCGGCAGTCCTGTGGGCGAAAATGCCTTGTTGATGCTAGAGGTCAGAGGAGAATGGGCCGACTGATTCAAGCTGATAGAAGAGCAACTTTGACTGAAATAACCACTCGTTACAACCGAGGTATGCAGCAAAGCATTTGTGAAGCCACAACACGCACAACCTTGAGGCGGATGGGCTACAACAGCAGAAGACCCCACCGGGTACCACTCATTTCCACTACAAATAGGAAAAAGAGGCTACAATTTGCACGAGCTCACCAAAATTGGACAGTTGAAGACTGGAAAAATGTTGCCTGGTCTGATGAGTCTCGATTTCTGTTGAGACATTCAGATGGTAGAGTCAGAATTTGGCATAAACAGAATGAGAACATGGATCCATCATGCCTTGTTACCACTGTGCAGGCTGGTGGTGGTGGTATAATGGTGTGGGGGATGTTTTCTTGGCACACTTTAGGCCCCTTAGTGCCAGTTGGGCATCGTTTAAATGCCACGGCCTACCTGAGCATTGTTTCTGACCATGTCTATCCCTTTATGACCACCATGTACCCATCCTCTGATGGCTACTTCCAGCAGGATAATGCACCATGTCACAAAGCTCGAATCATTTCAAATTGGTTTCTTGAACATGACAATGAGTTCACTGTACTAAAATGGCCCCCACAGTCACCAGATCTCAACCCAATAGAGCATCTTTGGGATGTGGTGGAACGGGAGCTTCGTGCCCTGGATGTGCATCCCACAAATCTCCATCAACTGCAAGATGCTATCCTATCAATATGGGCCAACATTTCTAAAGAATGCTTTCAGCACCTTGTTGAATCAATGCCACGTAGAATTAAGGCAGTTCTGAAGGCGAAAGGGGGTCAAACACAGTATTAGTATGGTGTTCCTAATAATCCTTTAGGTGAGTGTATATGATAAATAGCCTATAAGAAATCAGGAAACTAAAAGAGATAAAATAATCTATGCACATGGGTTGACATTCTCTTGATTTGTGCTTATAGGTGAAAGTGCAATAATTCTGATTAAATGTAATAATGCATTTCTATTTATTATAATTGATTATAAGTTTATCAATTTAACCAGTTTAACAAAAATGTGACTACGTTTTCATTGACTAAAGCTAGCCTAAAAGGTTCAGACATTTAGTCGACTAAAACTTGACTAAACAAAAATAGGACAAGGTTTACTAAATGTGATAAAAGCTAAAAAGTACATTTGACACAGGACTAAGACTAAATTAAAAAAATAGCTGACAAAATGAACTAAACTAATTCCTATAATGATTGCAAAATGATCAAATTGAATGTGTCCTTTGTTCTCTTAACCAAGAATTAGTTTTTTGTTTTTCATTCCGAAATAATGTTTTCAGGACTTATTGTGAATGTTAGCAAAACGTTCTTAGAACATATTTTTTTGCTAAAAGCATCTTTTGCTGACATGCTCTCGCTGTCCGTCCCCAGCTCATCCTGCAGAGAGACTATCATGTGATCTATGCGTTGGCTCACGTTTGTGGGCAGGACCGCACCCTGCTGGCCAGCATCCTGCTCCGGATCTTAAGACACGAGCGAGCTGAAGCTCCCTTACTGAGGACGTTGAATGACAGAGAAATTAATATGGAGGGTAGGGCTCTCTCTTTGTATTATTCAAAGTTCAGTATCCAACAGCAAACAGATGTCACAGCTGCATCGAGGCTGGGCAGCTTCCCTCTGGCTTGTTCATCATGTTTTAGCTACAGAAAAAAGCTTTGACAGTTTTGCTTGTGCATTTTGCACCGTTCCTCTTTTCAAGCAATGAACAATTGCCCATTTAATAGACTGAGCAATCAAACACCATCTTGAAAATGTTCAGTGTGCTAAGCTGTCACGATACCAGTATTAGTAGTATTGACTCAATTTGGTATGTGGACGAATTTACAAATTCAATCATGGTAAAAGTTTGCCTCATGAATATTAAATCTGCAGGAAGGTTATGAAGCAACAACAACATGACCTAGTTAATATTTATAAGCTAAGCCTGTAGTAGCATTCTTAAAATGTCCATCTAATTAATCCATCTTGGCACCTCTAATTCTGAGTGGATGGGACAGTGTAGTATTGATGTGAAATTAACTATTAACAATTCAAATGAATTGATAACGATTAAATCGCATAAAGAACATGGATGAATCTAAATACCAAGTGCAGTTGATCAACAATGACAGTAAATACATTTATAATGTTACAAAATAAAATATTTTCAAATAAATGCTTTTTTTCTATTTTTAAATAAATTCTTTTGAATGTTCTATTCATCAAAGATTATTGAAATAAAGTATCACAGTGTCCACAAAAATATTAAGAAATGTTTCTTAAATACCAAATCAGCATATTAGCATGCTTTCTGAAGGAAACAACAGTTAATTACATTTTAAAATATACAGTGCACCCGGAAAGTGCTTCACTTTTTCCACATTTTGTTATGTTAAAGCCTTATTCCAAAATGGATTAAATTCATTTTTTTCCCCTAAATTCTACAAACAATACCCCATAATGACAATGTGAAAGAAGTTTGTTTGAAATCTTTGCAAATGTATTAAAAATAAAAAAGGAAAAAAATCACATGCACATAAGTATTCACAGCCTTTGCCATGACACTCAAAATTGAGCTCAGGTTCATCCTGTTTCCACTGATCATCCCTGAGTTGTTTCTACAACTTGATAGGAGTCCACCTGTGGTAAATTCAGTTGATTGGACATGATTTAGAAAGGCACACACCTGTCTATATAAGGTCCCACAGTTAACTGTGCATGTCAGAGCACAAACCAAGCCATGAAGTCAAAGGAATTGTCTGTAGACCTCAGAGACAGGATTGTATCGAGGCACAGATCTGGGGAAGGGTACAGCATTGTAGCATTGAAGGTCCCAATGAGCACAGTGGCCTCCATAATCTGTAAATGGAAGAAGTTTGGAACCACCAGGACTCTTCCTAAAGCTGGCCGCCCAGCCAAACTGAGCGATCGGGGGAGAAGGGCCTTAGTCAGGGAGGTGACGAACAACGATGGTCACTCCGACAAAGCTCCAGCATTTCTTTGTGGAGAGAGGAGAACCTTCCAGAAGAACAACCATCTCTGCAGCACTCCACCAATCAGGCCTGTATGGTAGAGTGGCCAGATGGAAGCCACTCCTCAGTAAAAGGCCGCCTGGAGTTTGCCAAAAGGCACCTGAAGGACTCTGAAGGAGAAACAAAATTCTCTGGTCTGATGAAACAAAGATTGAACTCTTTGGCCTGAATGGCAACCATCATGTCTGGAGGAAACCAGGCACCGCTCATCACCTGGCCAATACCATCCCTACAGTGAAGCATGGTGGTGGCAGCATCATGCTGTGGGGACATTTTTCAGCGACAGGAACTGGGAGACTAGTCAGGATCGAGGGAAAGACAAATGCAGCAATGTACAGAGCAACAACTAGTCAATAAAATCGATAATGAAAATCTTCGACAACGATTCTCATTATCGATTAGTCGGGTCTGCCACCAACTTCCACCAGTCGCGCCAAATTATAGCACTGAATAACGCATTTCTATGGACAAAATGCATCTAAAAATAGTGGAGGAAACAGAGCGAGCTGCTGTGGGAAAGGTACATGATCCAAGCGCCCAAAACATAAGAATTTTTTATTTTAAGCTTCAAGCGAATGCTTTAGCGTTTTAACATACCCTGTCATGCGCTTTGACAGTATGCGTCCTCATAACCTGTAAAATGAACATTTTGCGCTATCCACTGATCTATATAAAGAACAGTGGTTATATCCTCATGTGTAAATGCTACTAATTAATCTGAGTATTTCCATTTTGCATAAAAGCGCGTCCTGACAGTCTGTGTTACACTTCAAACTTCACTGAACGAGCGGCGGGCACATGCACGCGTGTCAAACAGACAGAACTCAGTCGAGAGGGAGACATATTCAGCGCAAAAACAAACATTAGTTTAGCTGAAAAATCTGCTAGGTTTAAAAGTCAACATGTAATTCAAGTATTTTATGAGAGTAGTAACTGTAAAGGGATAACAGCGTATAATTGAATATAAATGTAAGTCGTTTCTTATAGCCTATTTACAGGATAAAGAAATTACAGTAACAGTTACTGTGTCCATAGCGAATGTGTGTTCCTGCAGAACATTCCTCTAATCTGTTAACACTGTTAACAATGTCATTTTAATGTAGGGATTTAAATGGTCCTTTTGCTTAGTAATTTTTTTTCCAACATAATGTATAGCACAAACATACCCTCTTATGAAAATTAACCATTCTATTATTCTATTAGATAGTAAAACCATGTTTTTTGGCATAGCCTACTGATTACCATTTGTATAACCACATTTTGTAAGGTATATTCACTATTTATGTTTTCATAGCACTCAGCTGACACGTTTGTTTGAAGGACAGCCATTGGGAAGGATGTCAAATAGTGTGTTTTGTCAGTAAAAAAAATTGGCTTTTTTATCTGATTAATCGTTGAATCGTAAAAATAATCGGCCAACTGATCGATTATAAAAAAAAATCGTTAGTTGCAGCCCTAGTACAGAGACATCCTTGATGAAAACCTGCTCCAGAGCGCTCATCAGACTGGGGCGAAGGTTCATCTTCCAACAGGACAATGACCCTAAGTACACAGTCAAGATAACAAAGGAGTGGCTACGGGACAACTCTGTGAATGTCCTTGAGTGGCCCAGTCAGAGCCCAGACTTGAACCCGAATGAACATCTCTGGAGCGATCTGAAAATGGCTGTGCACCAACGCTCCCCATCCAACCTGATGGAGCTTTAGTGGTCCTGCAAAGAAGAACGGGAGAAACTGCCCAAAAATCGGTGTGCCAAGCTTGTAGCATCATACTCAAAAAGACTTGAGGCTGTAATTGGTGCCAAAGGTGTTTTAACAAAGTATTGAGCAAAGGCTGTGAATACTTATGTACATGTGATTTTTTTGTTTTGTTTTTTATTTTTAATAAATTTGCAAATAATTCAAACAAACTTCTTTCACATTGTCATTATGGGGTATTGTTTGTAGAATTGAGGGAAAAAATAATGAATTTAATCCATTTTGAAATAAGGCTGTAACATAACAAAATGTGGAAAAAGTGAAGCGCTGTATATTAAAATAGAAAACAGTTATTTTACAGTTATTTTACATTGAAAGAAGTCTTTCACCAAGGTTGCATTTATTTGATAAAAACATACAGCCAAAACATTTAGAAAATATTATTACAAAGTAATTTACAAAATCTTACCAACCACAAACTTTTTTAATAGTAGTGTAATTGTAACATAATAATAATGTTATAAAAATGAAATATTATCATATTACATTTTCCTCAGAATTTTTAAATATTTTAACTGTTTAGTATAATTTGAATGGTTAATAACGTTAATTTTTTGCTATAAATAATAATTTTTTAGACATTACTTTTTTTAATCTGCCATTGATCATATAATGAACATCCCTAAAAATGTAGCTTTTTGTTTTGTGTTGCAGATGAAGCCACGACACTGTTCCGTGCCACTACTCTGGCCAGTACTTTGATGGAGCAGTACATGAAGGCCACTGCCACACCGTTCGTCCACCACGCCCTCAAAGACACCATACTGAAGATCATGGAGAGCAAGCAGTCCTGTGAGGTAATAGAACTAAACAGAACATTCAACAGACAAAAATATCTCACTGTTAACATCATACTCCATTGTGCCTCAGATCTGTAAACGTTCTGTTCTCCTTGTCATGTTGTTTTGTGTTTAGTATGTCTGAGCCAAATGTGTCAACATGAGGTTCTCTCCAAAGCTCCTGCCTAGAGCAAATTGGCTTTTGTCAGGTTTCTGTTAGATAGTGTATAAACTGAACTAGCAGTCAGAATCCTTTTCCCTCATGTGGAGTGTTTTCTGGTCTCCCCCTGTAGCTGAACCCATCTAAACTGGAGAAGAACGAGGATGTTAATCTGAATCTAGCTCATTTACTCAACATCCTGTCGGAGCTGGTGGAGAAGATATTTATGGCTGCTGAGATCTTGCCCCCGTAAGCATGATAGCGCACCACCATATAGTTTCCTATCAGCATTACTGCCTTGTAGTGCAACCTTATAAATACTGTCTATACTGATTATCCATATACTGCCATGGCATTGCTATATGCTGTAGGGATGCAAAAATGTATCTGTATCATCAACATTTTCGGAGGCCAAAATTATTTTTGAATTTTTGGTAAATATTGGATTTTTATAGGTTAAGATTAGATATTTAATTGATAGATTTTGATAGATTTGTTTTATGTTTTGAAAGACATAAAGGCTGCATTTATCAAAAATACAAAAAAAAAAATACAATAATACATTTTATAAACAGTAATATTGTACAATTTAAAATAACTGCAACAAATTTACCTGCAACATTTAACTGCAACAAAATATTTACAAAATAATTTGGACGACAAAGGGTTTTAGACATTTTCCTAACAAAAATGTAAGAAAAAAAAGATCATAAATGTAACTATTTGTAATGTATTTTTAATTAAATTGTAATGCAATTTGAATGTGATCTACATATACTGTTGGATTAAATGACAAAAATAAAAAAATAAAAAACTGCAATATATTGTCAGTGCTTTTACAATGATTTTTAAAGATAAAGAACAATATAGTTGATTCCAATTGTCCAGTTAACTTCTTAAAAGGACTTAATACTTGATTAATGATAATAATAATAATTACAATCCTCTTATTTTCAGAATATCAAGTTTTGATTGTTATACAAGAGTAAAACTTTTTACATTTTCTGTTTATTGGTCATCAGCCATAACATACCAGCTTATCATATTGGCCAGAGTTTTTATATCATTTCATCCCTACTATATTAGCATCCTGTCCATGTAGTGCTACATTGATATATTATTACATTTATTCTTTATTACCATAAAGAATAAATGTAATAATATATCAATGCTGATAAATCAATGCTGTTTTTACGGTCTTAGTATTCATAGCTTGTCTGTTTCCTCCCTTTCAAGGACCCTGAGGTACATTTATGGTTGTCTTCAGAAGTCTGTGCAGCAGAAATGGCCTACCAACACTACAATGAGGACCCGAGTTGTGAGGTAGCAAGCTGTCAAGCTACATTTGCACATGTTTACAGAGGAACATCTTGCAAAGTGCCAAAATGTGTTTGTCTCTGTCCCCCAGTGGTTTTGTCTTCCTGAGGCTCATCTGCCCTGCCATTCTCAACCCCAGAATGTTCAACATCATCGCTGGTGAGTGCACAGCTTGCATCACAAGCTCCTTTTTTTTTTTTTAGATGCAACACATTTAGGTCAAGTACCCACTCCGATATTTCAGTCTGCACCTGTTAGAGCTTCAGTCCGATAGAAGAGCACTTAACGGTCCAAATGTGTGAACGCATAAACATGTCATAGTGATAGTTGACAGGCTATTTCATATTTTTAAAGGAAAGTGGATGTATTGCACATTTTACAGTGACCTGCAAAAAATATGCATTTGTTAACAATTGGTTCTTCCTAACAAAAATGTAAGATCATAACAAAAAATTTACTATTTGTGATGTATTTTTAAAATTCAATTGTAATGCACTTTGAAATGTACATACACTATTGGCTCAAATATGACAAGGCAAAAATAATACTGCAATATATTGCTTTCACAATGATTTTCAAAGATAAAGAACAATATAGAAACAATATAGCTGATTTAGTTGACTTCTAAAAAGAACCTAATACTTGAGCATGCTAAATATAAGCCTCTTATTTTAGGACATAAAGTATAGGTTTATGTCTCATGACCTTATTGGGAGCTCAAATATGCCACCTACAGGCTGCATTTATGCAATATCACATGATGTGCAGCTGTTCTATTGTGCTGAATATCAAAACTGTTGTTTATAAAGGCCAAAGTATAGGGTAAACGTACCTATTAAGCTCACCAAAATCTACAATGAGACATTTTAGTGCACAGGGTATTGGTTTGAGTACAAGAAGTTATGTTAAAATAAAATATTAATCTCTCACACAATAATATTGTATTTTATTTTAAATGACAAAAGCATTTAAATTAAGATATACATCATTAAATGCAAAAAGTCTGGCTGTGCTTAATGGGTACATGTTTGTACCCTTTACACCCCTGTTCCAATTAAGCTCACAACATGTTTTTTTGGGAAATTCTTGTTTATTTTAAACAACATTTTTAAAGAATAATTTTCTAAAGATTAACTTGAAGTGACAACCATCAGTTAATATTTAAAGTCTGTTCGTGAAGTATTTACATAGACGTTCAATGTGGATGAGCTTAAAGGGAGCACATTGAGCTTAATTGGAACAGCAAACCTTTTTTTAATTAATAAATGTTATTCAATTAAATTTAAAAGGACAATTTTGTTAAATAAATAATCTAGGTCATGTATTAAGTTCATACATATTTTAATATGAACAGCTATTATTGAAAATATCTATGAAATAATTATACTTTTTCTTATTGATGTCACACTGAAACTGATTTTCATAGTAGTGCACCCTTTAAGCTCACCTTACAATAATGTGAAGTTTTTAAAAATTACAGCAGTGTAAAACCACAGAATATCAATAAACTGTGAATTTATAATGTAATGGATTTAAAAGTACAAGCCAGTAATGCCTGTGAAGTAATATATTAGTGTAGCACAGTCTTATAAAGCTAGTAAGCGAACAGTGTTCTGCAGCACCTGCGCTATGTTGCTAAAACTATCTTTTGGATCTAACTGTAATTATTTCCCACATCCAGGTTCCAGGTTATAATATGCAAAAGACACTCTTTTCTAAAAAGGGCTACTCTTTTGGTGAAAGTTTTCAGACAGCTTTCAAAATGGCCACCAGACAGTGTGAACACATGAATACCCATAACTCGGTGTGCAATGGTCTGATTAGTTTGAAATGGCAGGAGATATATAGTAACAAACACATCAATTGACATCCAAATTTTATTCATACTACCCACATTCATACTATATAGACCATACTTTTTTAACGGTCACAAAGTACAAATTCAAATGTAGTACCTACTCAGACAGTATGCAATTTTGAATGCAGCACAAGTCTTTTTTTGTCAAAGACTAGGTTTTTGTTTTTGTTTTTTTGTCAAAAAATTGACTAGTGTAAAAAATTAAATTAACATTGGTAATACAGCTAGTATATGATACTAACAATGATGAAAATGTCTTGTTTTTGCAGACCCTCCATCCTCCACAGCGGGTCGAACGCTCACCCTGGTAGCAAAGTCTGTGCAGAACTTGGCCAACCTGGTGGAATTTGGTGCTAAGGTGTTTTGATTTTCACGCTGTGTTAGAAAATGAGTTACCCTGAATAAGCATCAAAGAGTCTGTGAATTCTAATGTTACACCAGTGGCATATCAACGTTTGTTGTGATGTGTTTGTGTTGCAGGAGCCCTACATGGAGGGGGTGAACCCTTTCATCAAGAACAACAAACAAAGGATGATCATGTTTCTGGATGAGCTGGGGGTAAACTGCCTTGTATCCATTTTTAAAGCAGCATGGGTTGCCTGTGGCTCAGTTTATGAGCTCTGTGTGAAGTAGCTTTCCTATAACATTCTCTCTGTGCTGTTTCTCCAGAATGTTCCTGATCTTCCGGAATCTACCGAGCACTTTAGGACTGATTTGTCCCGTGACCTTGCTGCCCTGCATGAGATCTGTGCTACTCATTCTGATGAACTCCGCACCCTCAGCAACGAGAGAGGAGCACAGCAGGTATGTGTCTCTCATGTTACAGGATGGTAAGAAATGTATAAGACGTAATGCACAGTCAGCCGGTCATTATCCCTGACAGGGTGATCGGGACCCTGACATCAATGTATAGACTGACTTTGTTTTCATGCTTATTACACGACTACTTGTCAAATAGTAGCTGAAATTATTTTATTTCATAAGATGAAAGAGGCTGTTTTGAGAAACGTGAAACTATCACAGCTATGGAGAAAATAGGTTCCCCGGGAAAACCATCAAATACACAAATCAAAAAATATAGTTTAGCGGCCATTATACAAACATTTGACCGACTGTTAAATATATTCTGTTGGACTGTAATTTTTATGATACTGCTGGAAAACGCCTTTATTCAGAAACATGTTTACATGGAATATTTCAGAATGTATTCCCTGATGTATTTTAGATTTTCTATCTTATGTCAAGTTGAAATGTTTTATATAATTTAAATTTTAAGGATTGTGACCTTAAACTGCATCATCAAAGTTGATATTGTGGCTTTATAAATGGTAGGACACATGCATGTGTCATAATTTGTTTTAACATTATACAAAATCAAGCTCAAATGGTGTTATGAGTTTTGTCCGTCATTAGAACGGCCGCATCTGAGGCCCTAAGTGCATCGCATTAAGTTTTAAACAACTTACATGTTTTAAAGTTTATTGTAGCTATGTGGTCGTTCAGTTTTTTCTGTCACCCCAAATCTTATTTTATAAAAAGTTGAAGTGTGCTACACACAGGCTATTTAAAACCGCTATGACTATAGCCAATACAAATGCTAGACTAAGACACTCTTCTCCACTCCTCAAATAAATTAAACATTAGCCTTATATATACACTCACCTAAAGGATTATTAGGAACACCTGTTAAATTTCTCATTAATGCAATTATCTAATCAACCAATCACATGGCAGCTGCTTCAATGCATTTAGGGGTGTGGTCCTGGTCAAGACAATCTCCTGAACTCCAAACTGAATGTCAGAATGGGAAAGAAAGGTGATTTTAAGCAATTTTGAGCGTGGCATGGTTGTTGGTGCCAGACGGGCCGGTCTGAGTATTTCACAATCTGCTCAGTTACTGGGATTTTCACGCACAACCATTTCTAGAGTTTACAAAGAATGGTGTGAAAAGGGAAAAACATCCAGTATGCGGCAGTCCTGTGGGCGAAAATGCCTTGTTGATGCTAGAGGTCAGAGGAGAATGGGCCGACTGATTCAAGCTGATAGAAGAGCAACTTTGACTGAAATAACCACTCGTTACAACCGAGGTATGCAGCAAAGCATTTGTGAAGCCACAACACGCACAACCTTGAGGCGGATGGGCTACAACAGCAGAAGACCCCACCGGGTACCACTCATCTCCACTACAAATAGGAAAAAGAGACTACAATTTGCACAAGCTCACCAAAATTGGACAGTTGAAGACTGGAAAAATGTTGCCTGGTCTGATGAGTCTCGATTTCTGTTGAGACATTCAGATGGTAGAGTCAGAATTTGGCGTAAACAGAATGAGAACATGGATCCATCATGCCTTGTTACCACTGTGCAGGCTGGTGGTGGTGGTGTAATGGTGTGGGGGATGTTTTCTTGGCACACTTTAGGCCCCTTAGTGCTAATTGGGCATCGTTTAAATGCCACGGCCTACCTGAGCATTGTTTCTGACCATGTCCATCCCTTTATGACCACCATGTACCCATCCTCTGATGGCTACTTCCAGCAGGATAATGCACCATGTCACAAAGCTCGAATCATTTCAAATTGGTTTCTTGAACATGACAATGAGTTCACTGTACTAAAATGGCCCCCACAGTCACCAGATCTCAACCCAATAGAGCATCTTTGGGATGTGGTGGAACGGGAGCTTCGTGCCCTGGATGTGCATCCCACAAATCTCCATCAACTGCAAGATGCTATCCTATCAATATGGGCCAACATTTCTAAAGAATGCTTTCAGCACCTTGTTGAATCAATGCCACGTAGAATTAAGGCAGTTCTGAAGGTGAAAGGGGGTCAAACACAGTATTAGTATGGTGCTCCTAATAATCCTTTAGGTGAGTGTATGTTTCTTGTGTAAAGAAAATGCTGTACTTATTCAAAGAACCAGTTCTGTATTTACTCTTGCATTGCAAACAAGCAGAAATGGTCCAAACTGCGTGTGGCACTTCATTCATGATAGAGACTTTTACTGACAGTTTGAGGAGCCAATGGAGTTATGAGGTTTAGTCACAAGCTCTTTTTACTACTTTTCATTGGTTAGATATTTGCAAAACCCACAGACAGGGGTAAAGGGTGACCAATAGTAATGATTTATGAAAAAAGACAAAATATGGAGATAGGATTTATAGGTTCCTAATCTTGAAAAGGCCACAAAGATTCTATTGTCCACAAAAATATCCTGGAGTATATGCTACTAATATATATATATATATATATATATATATATATATATATATATATATATATATATATATATATATATATATATATATATATATATATATATATATATATATATATATATATATATATATATATATATAAAGTTTTATATATATATATTTTTTTTAATTTACAGAAACTAGGAGAGTCCATAGATTAAAAATAAGCAACAAAAAAAATTATAATTTAATTTAAATAATTATATTTTATGATTCCAGAAGTTTTAAGAGCTGGATGTTCTTAAACATTATTTTTAATAAATGAATTTATATAATTTGTATAGTCTTTCATGATATACTGAATAAGGATACAAAACAATAATAATTTTTTACTCACAATTTCAACCCAATAAAATATTTTTGGCATACCTAGAAAATTGGGTTACACTTTATTTTAATGTGTCATTGTTAGAGTGTAATTATATATTTAAAGTGTTAGTTCACCCAAAAATGAAAATGAATCCATGATTTACTCACCCTCAAGCCATTCTAGGTGTATATGACATTCTTCTTTCAGACCAATACAATCAGAGTTATATTAAACAATTTTCCAAGTCCATAAAAGTGCATGTGTCCATCATAAAAGTGCTCCACACGGCTCCAGGAGGTTAATAAAGGCCTTCTGAAGCAAAGCGATGTGTTTGTGTAAGAAAAATATCCATATATTAAACTTCCGCTAACCGTCATACGTACGTTCCAGCCTAAGATGTAGGACGCTCCGGTGAGAATATGCTAGTTCTCGCGAGAACCAAGTTTTGATTTGCTTTATCCTCTGCGCTTTGTTCGTCATTGGAACTTATGCTACGCCTGCATCCTACGCTGGAACGAGCGTACGACAGTTAGCGAAAGTTAGAGATTACAGTTTGTAAAGTTTTAAATATGGATATTTTTCTTACACACACGCATCACTTCGCTTTAGAAAGCCTTTATTAACCTCCCGGAGCCGTGTGGAGTACTTTTATGATGGATAGATCACTTTTATGGACTTCAAAACAGAAACAGCCATTCACTGCCGTTATAAAGCTTGGAAGAGCCAGGACTTTTTAAATATAACTCAGATTGTATTCGTCTGAAAGAAGAATGTCATATACACCTAGGATGACTTGAGGGTGAGTAAATCATGGGGTATTTTAAATTTTTGGGTGAACTATCCCTTTAAGTACTGAGTAATATTAATTAACTACATGTACTTACTATAGGGTTAGGGCAGGATTTGGTTGAGGGTTAGTTGCATGTAGTTATGCATAATTTACTGTTATTACTATGGTAAGTACATGTAACGTGTAACAATGACACTGTAAAATAAAATGTTACCAAAAAATGTTATTTATTGTTTAAAAATGTATACATTTTAAGTCATCTTGAGGCTCCCTTGGAAGTTTACAAGGTTCCCTGGTTGAGAATCACATATGTGGTGTCAACTTTGAAAAACACATCCTATGATCCGTGTTCTTCTCAGTTCTGTTGTGCTCAGTCTAGCCGTTTCTATCATTGAAGTTCAATAACTCTGAAATGTCACCCATGTGCAAAATTCCATTGTTGCCACCAGAGAATCAGAAAATGACTGTCAACATCACAAGACGTCGTAACAACAAGCCTTCGCTGTGCCATTTTTAGCCCAGCAGGTGAAGATTATAATGCCCGTTGTCTCTTTCTTTTCTTCACAGCATGTGCTGAAAAAGCTGCTGGCCATCACTGAGCTCCTCCAGCAGAAACAGGTGCACTATGCCATGTCCAACAGCAACAGGTAGTTCCACCTCGGTCATTTTGTCTGTCAGTTTGTCTCCGTCTTCCTGGAGTAGCCAATGGGACCCCAGCATGCTCCACCCTCATCCCCATGTCAGCTCCCACCCTCCCCATATCTTCCATCATCCCTTTGCCTTGCCATTGTCTGTGCCACAAGAACTATGCAAACTACAGCAGCAAAACAAAACGGCTGGACTCCTGAAGTCCGACACCAATGACTTTATAAACACACGCCCAAATCATTCAGTTTGACTGCTCGCAGTATATTGGGTACATATCAGTCTAACAGATGGGTCGACCAACCAATGACCCATTAAGTCTACAGAAAATTGTTTTTGAATACAGGTTGCCAAAGTGTATCTCTTCATCTGCTTGATCTGAAACTGAACTGACACAAGGCTGCAACGATTCTTCTCTATAACTGGATTACAAGCTAAAATGATTTTTATACTGTAATTTGTTACTGATTTACATGGCTATGAATATGCAAAATGTGCTCAGACTAGTGTTCTATGTCCTTTTCCCTGTTCCGTTTAGTTCGAATTGTGCTGTAGACTGGATTTTGTTTTTTTCTTTTTATCATCCTCAGAGAGAATGATTATTTTATATCAGAACAATAAATTCTCTTGCTGGAATCATGAGTATATAATTTGAGGTAACATGATTTTTTTTTTCCATATTGTACTTCTGTTTGATTGGTTCAGTTATCCCTGAGACAAATTCAAAGCCAGACATGTTCTCAGGAGAAAAGTTCAAGGTAAAAAAAAAAGTTTACATAAGTAAAATTTACAATAGTAAAGATTGTATCAGGAATGCATGCACTTATTAAACATGTTTTATAAAGTACTGACTGGCTTATGTCTCAGATCAGCTTGTTAAAGCAGCATTTGAAAATAAGACCGCTGTTGTGCTCTAAAAATATTCTAGTGTTTGTCTACGTTTTCAGTTCTTGATTTTAAATAAAGAACCATTATTATGGTTAATCGACAGCATCTGTGACGTCAATTGAATTTGAACCCAGAACACCCATTTTCTTTAAGACGACTATCACTGTAATAATTGTACTGTAAGACATCTACTAAATGACTATTTAAAAGCTAAAAGACTATTGCAAGCATAATTTCTCCAGTCTTCAGTGTCACATGACCCTTCAGAAAACATTATAATATGCTAATTGGTGCTCAAGAAACAATGTGAAAACCATGAAACATTTTTTCGGTATTCTTTGATTAATAGAAAGTTCAGACAAATGGCACTTATTTATTTGAAAGATTTTCTGGTAACAATATAAAAGATTAATTGCATCCCTTCTGACTAAAAGTATTTCTTAAAATATATTTTATTTTCACAGAAGTAAAAGACTTACATGACATTTTGCTGAAATATTTACAATTTAGTTTGAGAAATGCATTCTCTCTCAATGATGGCAAGTGTCAAATGGAATCACTCAAGCCGTTCATGAAATAACTGTCGAGGATGTTGCCGATTTAAAAAACGATTTCATTGTCACAATGCATCCAAATCCTCATCAGTCCATTCCTGCAAAACAGAAAATCCATAAAATTTTCAAGTGGCTGCCAGAAGATGTGCATTTGAGGAACAAATCTAAACTTACTTCCTCAGCAACCATCTGCCTTTTCACAACGTGATCGTCATCTTCATATCCATGTTTTCTTTTCCTGAAGGACGTGGACAGAGGAAAGCATCACAACCATACACTGTTATCCTCTGAAGACTGCATTCATTTAGTGACTGTCTTTGGCGATTCACTCTCACACACATCCAAGCATGCAAACTAGTGCATCACTGTAGCTCATAACTGTGTAGTTACAGATCATACATGGTTTCTGTCTGTGCCAATTTGTCATTTACCTGTAGCCTTAACATAGGCATTTAAAACTATTGTGAATAAGAAAAAATAGAGCTGAGAAACAAGCTGATCCATTGCATGTAGGCATTCCTATGCCACGGCCTTCTGAACGCGCTTGGAATTTCTTATGGCTCACTATAAATCGCTCAAGACTTACATAATCCTGAAAGGTCACCATGCCCATTTTGTCTTTATTTTGCAGAACTGAATGTACCTTTATGGCTGTAGCCACCACTATCCAGATCCTCTGAAAGAAACGATTGGTAGCAAAGACAGCAAGACTTGTTCTCACCAGATGCAAAGGAAGAAGGTGGATGCGCGAACCAAGTTTTGCTCTGACTCTAGATAGGCAACACACTGCTAATCTCAATCTCTCAAACCAACTGATTCAAAACTTGAATTCACAGATAAGCCATCAAATAGATGGTTAGAGGTTATGTCTGTCGAAAATTATATCTTGGATTTTCCAAGACTGAAAATCATGAACACTCCCAAGAGTATAACCAAAATTGAGTGTAAATCTGAAATGCTTGTTGATTCAACCCCTCTTGGAGACTTCTGCAAAATCAACGTGGATCTTGGGACTTCGATTCGTACCGCTGGTGTAACTGACGGGAGCTGCAACACGCTAGACTGGTATCTGTAGCAAGCAAGAACTTCGGCACTGCATTGCTTTTGACCATCAGGGAAGCAAGATGCACTTATGGTGCAAGCCTTAAAAACCGTCTCTACACTCAATTCTACCGCACAACCTCTTCCTGTTTTCGACTGCGGTTTCAGGTGCAGGTAGGCTTAGATCCTAAAGATAGCAACTGATCCCTTATCTTACCTTCTGAGCCGCTTCGCTTGACATGATGCTGCATCCTGGCTTTTATCTCCAAACCAGTGCTTGTGTGTGATACATGAGCAGATCAGTGAGGAAGATTCAATTTTGGAGGAAAGATTACACAAGGTTGGTGCATGTGTCCACTTTTAATAACCTTCCCCCTGTTCTTCCACCGAAGCAACAGCAACAAACTCCAGCTCAAATTAATTTTATAGCTTTTTCCCTGAATGGGCCAAATGGATTATGGGCTTCCTGGTTCATTTCACATCATAAAAGAAAGACCTATTGACTATCAAACTGTATTTTATTATATCAGCCTGTTCGTGTTTATCAGACTTGCTTGGAGTTAATTTGGCTGTTTCTTGATGTGTAGTATTATTCCCTGAATTATGTAAAACTGCAAAACTTATCTAGATGATTCTACAATGTATTTTTGTTGGACAGGTAGTTGCATTGTCCTGTACTCGCTGAGACCCTTACAAAGAAAGTACTGAGGTGGTACCATTGTACAGTGGTGATATCTGATGTTAATGCCATGGCACTCTGACATGCATCATTGTAATGAAAGATTACCATGGTACAAAAACTGGTTTAAGCATTGTACTGTGTCCTAAAACATGGTAATACCCTGATACATTTATGTTATTATAAGCTGTATATTCACTACCACTGACTTGAAACAGTTTAGTTTGTACTTGTTTCCTGTTTTCATCTACAGCTGATGTAGGGGATTCCCTACAGTACATTTAGCTGCATTTTATGACCCAGCAAATCTATGAAAAGCATGACGCAGATGTATCTTTTTTTTATTTTATTCTTTTTTTTTTGTATTTCAGGTAGCTCATGTATTTTTATTTTTCTATTTTATATTTAAAAAAAAAAATTTTGCATCTTAGATACAAAACACCAAGTGACTAACCTGGCTGAATAAAACTCTTAGTATGATTAGTTTTGTGTGCTTTTTAAACTGACTGATCTGTTTAAGGTCTAAGTACGGTGTCATTTTATTTTTCCCACAAATACTCACAAGTTTGTAGCGAATTCAGCATGAATCCTTTCCAGTTTCTGTTTGCAGGCATCAACATCCTCAGCTTTGGGAAACTCGTACGCTTTAACAAGACTTGTCATTCCTATAATGAAACGGACACAATATTATATAAGCACAACTGGGTACCTTCTATATTCTTAAATGTACCAATAACAAAGGATTGATAATCCAAATATTAAATTTACAGGCACACAATAACAAGACAAGCTTCAAGCAAAAAGTAACTAGTTTGTCCAAGATGAAAGTTTCAATTGGTTTGCAACACAACAGGCAATCAAACCATCTAATGTATGATATACACTAACATTCAAAAGTTTGGGGTTGGTACAATTTCTTTTTAATGTTTTTGAAAGAAGTCTCGCTCACCAATTACAATGTAGTATATTCCTGTGAAGGGCAAAGCTAGATTTTCAGCATCATTACTCCAGTCTTCAGTGTCACATGATCTTTCAAAAATCATTCTACTACACTGATTTGGCGCTCAAGAAACATTTCTTATTATTAATGTTGAAAACCGTTCTGCTGCTTAATATTTTAATACAAGTAGTAGTAGTGGTATTTTTGAGTGCTAGTGTGTGCATTAAAGGTGCTGTATGTAAGTTTTTCACTTTACTAAAGCATAAAAGTACCATAATATGTTTGCAGATATTTAGGAAACATGCTAAATTCACCTACTTGTTTCTCAGAAAAAAACAACGCTACAGCAAGTTATCCTACTTTGAAATGTGCGTTCTATGTCGGAATGTTTGTTTTTGTTTTGGTCTGTGCGAAACCACACTGCCAGTTTACCCAATAGAATTTCAACACCACAAGTTGGTAGTTGGCGGAAAACAGTGTATTGCCATGGAAGCCAGCAAACAAACTGGGTCAGAGATCGCAGATTCTACCCGACCTAAAAAGCCTCGGCATCTGCCTAAAATTCTATATGAACGAGAGCATATAAAAACACGGATAAATCAACTCATCAACTTACAGTGTGGTTTTCATTGTCAATTGTGCTTGCTCCTGTTGAGTGTCCTCAAGCTGGCAACCCGCGCGAGCGTCGAGTTTGAGGAGGAGGGGTGGGGGAAACAACGATCTCCAATATTTTGAATTTGGACTGCAGTACCTATTTCGGCCACTAGCTGTCAATCCTACATGCCACACCTTTAAGTCTACATAGGGTTACAGCATGGAAAGCTTTGAATGGGTCTTCTAGTCTATAACATTTTCAAAATGCCATTTAACAGCAAAATAAATCTTTAAGACATAAACCTTTGATTAATTTACAGGCCACCGTTTATCAGATTTACCAACTGAATGAGTGTTATGAAGGACCGGTAATAAAGATTTTGCAGGAGTGTTCAGTTATGCGTCTCCTAGTGATATTTTAACAGTAACATTTTTTTGTATTTTTTAAATGGACAAATACTTACGTCTCATTGATTCGTACATCTTAGAGAGGGTCTCTTTATCCTCTTTAAGCCCCATGCATTCGGTCAAATATCTGTAAATGTCAACAACAACAAAAAACCTTTTAATATCCTGCCATCTCCAGTGTTATACTCTCTGAACGCTGAAGGAGAAACCTACGCCTCAATCTTCAGGCCAGCACGCGCTGCACTGTTGAGGATGGCGGTGAGGGCGATCTGAGACGGAGAGAAGAGGAGTCCGGCGTCTGTCATTGCTGCTCTGTTGAGAAAGTCTTCTGCACTTTTTCTCAGCATCTCTGGGTTCTCTAACAATGGGTATCTGGTCTGAGAATGCAGAAACCATGCACTCAAACTCACTTAAATTATCGGTTTAGCAACTTATAAAAATGAAATGCCTAATCTCTGCATCACTGGCGCCGTTTGAGCAGCCCAACATAATCAACCTGTAACTTGACAAGCTACTTATAAATTAAAAGTAGTTAAAGGCAGGATAAGCAATTTCAGAGCAGCTAGCAATAGCAAGCTAGCTTTAAAAGCATGAGATTCCACCCTCCCTTCAGAGTGTCTCCAAAGCCACACCTCCTTCAAAACACATGAATGCACACAGCTGAGTTTGCAAAGCATCACAAGACAAGAGAAGTTAAATCCCCTAATGTCTCTTTTTCCTTATGACTGCTGTTTGTTTACGCGCTGATGACATGTGATGTCTGCGCGAGCAGGGAGCGCGGAGGTATAGAAATACATGTTGACAGGCAGGAAGGACATCGTATCGTTAACGCAATGATTGGACAAACATTTTTTGTACATGTTTTAATATTTACACCACTTCTATTATTGATTGCTATCAGGATGTGAAGAGTTTCAACCACTATAACAAAAAGTGTTTATAAAACAAATTGCCCACCCTACCTTTAAGATACAATCAAGCTACCCTTTTGAAAATGTATTTAGCTACACTACAAGTTACTATCAAAAAGTAGCTAGCTACATTGTAAAAAAATAGTTTAAATGACACATTGTATATTATGAATAACTGAACGCACAATTTTAGTTTGTGATCTAATAAGACGACGACACTGTGCTGCTTCAATGCATTGCAGGTTTGTCAAAACACAAAACGGAATGCGCTACACCTTAGCTACTGGGAAAAGCTACACTGTTTTAAAAGCAACTGAGCTATTCTTAAGCTACTGAAAAAATGTAGTTAAGTTAGTAGTGTCGCTACTTCTAGTCAGCTACTCCCCAACACTGGACATAATAACATTGCCTCAGCCAATGGCATGCATTTGGAGGGGGACTGTCTGCAACCAGGCTTTACGCTCACCTTCAGGTCAATGAGAAAACCCTCCATGGGCCGATATGGATTGTGAATCACCAGATGAAAATTGAGCTGCTGAATAAGAAGCAGCTCATACTCCAGAATCTGTTCTAGAGCCCGCTCCTGCCCCGCTGGGCTGTCCTGAAGGTTTCCCACAAACTGAGTGCTGGACACATTGAACTCATCCACTTTACAGGAGAGATATGCACACGTCAACCTGCAAAGGTAAGGCGTGAAGGTCAGAACTGCAAAATCTAAAAAATTTAATAAAAATAAAGAATTTATAATAAAGAAACGTAGAAACGTAGAATTTATTTCACTCTGTCGGTATGCTTACATTATTGTCCGAGGGTGATACTCCATTAAAGAGTTGTTCAAATAGAATCTTCGAAAATACATACAAGCTGTTCCCTGAAAAACATATACTGTTTAAAAAATTGTTTTAAATAATAATACAAAAAGCCTGAACAACAGAACTAGATGATCCCATCTTTAACTGATATAAAACTGATATTGATTACCACAACAGATTTAGGCATCACAGGTTTGAACATGGCACAGAAGTCTATCAATCTCTTCTCATAGTGTTTGAAAAGCACTTTCTCTTCCCGTCCATCAAGAAACATGGATTCATTTATTCCAGGCTGGAAAAACAGATAAAGATATAATGCGATTGTGGTTCAAGCTGTTAACACTATAATTGATTGGTTTACTGTGCATTGTGGCGGGATATATATCCCACAATGCAACCCACTATATATATAGATATATTATCCCACAATGCAACCCACTATATATA
>CM077194.1:31321058-31496058 GCA_039654625.1 Rhinogobio ventralis
AGGGTTTAATATGAAGTTGGCCCACCCTTTGCAGATATAACAGCTTCAACTCTTCTGGGAAGGCTTTCCACAAGGTTTAGGAGTGTGTTTATGGGAATTTTTGCCCATTCTTCTAGAAGCGCATTTGTGAGGTCAGGCACTGATGTTGGACGAGAAGGCCTCACAGTCTCCGCTCTAATTCATCAGGTTGAGGTCAGGATGTAATATTTAGTAGTGAGGATTCACAAATGGACCAAAAAGGGGTTTTCACGGCGATGCTATAGAATAACCATTTTTGGTTCCCTGAAGAACCGTTTTGTGAACCATTTTTACTAACTATATTATACCTTTCTGCGCTACAAAGAACCTTTTGTGCAATTTGTAAGAGTGTAGGTGCTTGATTTTATACACCTGTGGCCATGGAAGTGTCTGGAACACCTGAATTCAATGATTTGGAGGGGTGTCCCATTACTTTTGGCAATATAGTGTATGTACCTTTATATTACTGACTGATTTTAAAGTGTTATTTGGCTGCCTGCCATTAGAATGGCTCCTATCATTGCAATTCTGAGCAGTAGAAAACCTCGCTCATTTGACAACGTGCATTTATTGCATATAGCAAGAACATAATGTAAGTGTATAAATTCAAATGCATAGTTCAGTTGAAACCTTGCTCTCTTTGGCTTGCTGTTAATGCTGTTGAACTGAATGTACGAGGCAAACTGTCTGCTTAAATAACACTGAAAAAAGCATGTACTGTTTGGTAGCCTATCTTTCGAACAGTTAAGATCCATTCAAACAGAACACGGTTTTGCGACAAGGTCAGTAAAGAGGAAAAAACACAAGGTCTAGACTAGAGGCACATTTTTAAAAAAAGTTGAACTTGAGCACAACATTTTTAGAATGCACGTCATGCCTGAGACGCTGCAAAGGTATAGACGCGAGCACAACTGTCAAACCTATCCGTCTAGCGTGAGTTTACATATAATAACGTCTCGGTTATGTATGTAACCCTCGTTCCCTGAAGGAGGGAACGGAGACGTAGGTCGGAACTGACCGACGAATTGGGGATCATTTTCAGAGACCAATCTACTTTGAGTGTATAAAAACGAGCCAATAATGTTGGCATGCGGTCCACGCACCGCCCCGCAGCGCGGGTATAAATACGGAAGTGGAATACCGCATCCTCGCTTTTCCAACTGAGGAGCCGAAAAAAGTGAGTCAGCCCTTCAGCGGAAGCACAGCTCCTGGCGACGGGACGTACGTCTCCGTTCCCTCCTTCGGGGAACGAGGGTTACATACATAACTGAGACGTTCCCTTTCAGTCGGTCACGTTCGACGTACGTCGGAACTGACCGACGAATTGGGGATCCCTACCAACACGCCAGGAAGGCTGGCCCAGGGAAGGTCCGTCACAGCTGTTTCTGCAAGACCCACTCAGCGAGACTATTGGATAATGCTGGGAAAGCGTGCCCATCAGGTAGACGGGACGCTGAGGAGCCACGTCCTCCAGGAGGAGAGGTGGAAAACCATAAGGACTAACCTGTCAGGGGAGTACCATATGGCGGTCTCTGGGGTGGATCCAACCTGATCCCAGGGTGGAGAGAACACCGTCAGAGACGACAGAGCGAGCTCTGTCAAGGGAAAGACACGGGGCTAGCCGAATAGGGTAGCTGGTACCGTGGAGAACACACATATGGGGTTACCGTTTAGGGAACCGCTCCATATGGACCCAGCCTGCACACACGTTCCATAAGCATACGGGTGCAGGCCTAGCGTCAGACGGCCGCAACGTCTGACACCGAAGGGGTAACGGAGGAGCTCACAGGGTTAGCCATTTCTGGGGAACACAACTGGAGACAATAGACGCACGTATCCGGCCCAGCGGGCGGGAGTGGCGTTGCAAGCCGACACAAGAGCGGGTACTTCACGTTTACCGGCCACTGGAGGCGAGTACAAAGGAAGAAACCGGCTCTACACAAAGGCTATAGAATCTAGCGAACGTGTTTGGTGTCGCCCAGCCCGCAGCTCTACAAATATCTGTCAGTGAGGCGCCTTAAGCCAACGCCCAGGAGGAGGCTACACTCCTAGTGGAGTGGGCTCGCACCCCGAACGGGCAAGGCACGTCTTGGGACTGGTAAGCCAAGACGATAGCATTCACTATCTAGTGGGCTAACCTCTGCTTGGAGACAGCCTTTCCCTTCTGCTGGCCTCCGTAACAGACGAAAAGCTGCTCTGAGGTCCTAAAGCTTTGAGTCCGGTCGACGTAAGCGCAAAGAGCGCGGACGGGACACAACAAAGCCAGGGCTAGGTCTGCCTCCTCCGAAGGCAGCGCTTGCAAGTTCACCACCTGGTCCCGGAAGGGAGTGGTGGGAACCTCGGGCACGTATCCGGGCCTGGGTCTCAGGATGACGTGAGAGTTGGCCGGCCCGAATTCTAGGCACGATTCGTTGACCGAAAGTGCATGCAGGTCCCCTACCCTCTTAATGGAGGCCAATGCAGTCAGGAGTACTGTCTTTATAGACAGAATTACCGAGGTTGAACGAGGAGGATTTAGTCTCCTTGCACCTCTGAGGAACCTGATGATTCGTGCTTACCCAAGGACTTACCTGCTACTGCGTCGTGATACGCCGCTATTGCGGCGACGTACAGTTTGAGGGTAGAGGGAGACAGCCTTCGCTCCAACCCTTCTTGTAGGAAAGTAAGCACAACATTAACCGAACACCTTCGGGGGTCTTCCCGACGGGAAGAACACCAGCCAACGAACAGGTTCCACTTCAGTGTATAGAGGCGCCTCGTAGAGCACAGCAGCCAACAGCACAGCAGTAATGACTTTATGAACTTCTTTACTTGTAAGATTGATAATATTAGGAAAACCATGCAGCCATCTACTACTGTATCACATCAGACAGAGCATTGTAGTGTCACTGAGGAAAAATTACATTTATTCACTGCTATAGGAGAAGAATTGGCTAAACTCGTTAAATCATCTAAATCAACAACATGTATGCTCGACCCTATACCGACTAAACTACTAAAAGAGATGCTTCCAGAGGTCATAGATCCTCTTCCTAATATCATTAATTCATCCTTGACTTTAGGATATGTACCGAAAACTTTTAAGTTGCCTATTATTAAACCACTTATTAAAAAACCGCAACTTGACCCTACAGAATTAGTCAATTACAGGCCAATCTCAAATCTACCCTTTCTGTCAAAAATACTAGAAAAGGCAGTGTCCTCACAATTACGCTCCTTTTTAGAAAGAAATGGTATCTGTGAGGTATCTCTGTTAGTGTTACTCGATCTTAGCGCTGCATTCGATACCATCGACCACAACATTCTTTTGAATAGACTCGAAAATTATGTTGGCATTAGTGGAATTGCATTGGCATGGTTTAAATCATACTTATCTGACCGTTATCAGTTTGTAGCAGTAAATGAAGAGATGTCACACCCCCACACCATTACACCACCACCACCAGCCTGCACAGTGGTAACAAGGCATGATGGATCCATGTTCTCATTCTGTTTACGCCAAATTCTGACTCTACCATCTGAATGTCTCAACAGAAATCGAGACTCATCAGACCAGGCAACATTTTTCCAGTCTTCAACTGTCCAATTTTGGTGAGCTCGTGCAAATTGTAGCCTCTTTTTCCTATTTGTAGTGGAGATGAGTGGTACCCGGTGGGGTCTTCTGCTGTTGTAGCCCATCCGCCTCAAGGTTGTTGTGCGTGTTGTGGCTTCACAAATGCTTTGCTGCATACCTCGGTTGTAACGAGTGGTTATTTCAGTCAAAGTTGCTCTTCTATCAGCTTGAATCAGTCGGCCCATTCTCCTCTGACCTCTAGCATCAACAAGGCATTTTCGCCCACAGGACTGCCGCATACTGGATGTTTTTCCCTTTTCACACCATTCTTTGTAACCTCTAGAAATGGTTGTGCGTGAAAATCCCAGTAACTGAGCAGATTGTGAAATACTCAGACCGGCCCGTCTGGCACCAACAACCATGCCATGCTCAAAATTGCTTAAATCACCTTTCTTTCCCATTCTGACATTCAGTTTGGAGTTCAGGAGATTGTCTTGACCAGGACCACACCCCTAAATGCATTGAAGCAACTGCCATGTGATTGGTTGATTAGATAATTGCATTAATGAGAAATTGAACAGGTGTTCCTAATAATCCTTTAGGTGAGTGTATGCTTTCAATGCAAAATGCTGAACAGTTAGTTCATGCGTTCATGACCTCAAGGCTAGATTATTGTAATGCTCTACTGGGTAGTTGCCCTGCTCGCTTATTAATAAACTGCAGCTGGTCCAAAACGCAGCAGCTCGAGTTCTTACTAGAACCAGGAAGTATGACCATATTAGCCCGGTTCTGTCAACACTGCACTGGCTCCCTATTAAACATCGCATACATTTTAAAATCTTGCTAATTACTTACAAATCACTAAATGGTTTAGCTCCCCAGTACTTGAGCGAGCTCTTAACGCATTATACTCCATCACGACTATTGCGGTCTCAAAACTCTGGCCAGTTGATAATACCTAGAATATCAAAATCAACTGCAGGCGGTCGATCCTTTTCCTATTTAGCACCTAAACTCTGGAACAGCCTTCCTAGCATTTTCAGGAAGCAGACACACTCTGTCAGTTTAAATCTAGACTAAAAACGCATCTCTTTACTATGGCATACACATAAAACATTTTTTATTTATATTTTATTCAAATTGTTAGGCTGCATTAACTAGGTCAGCCGGAACCGGGAACACTTCCCATAACACCTGATGTACACGTTACATCATAAGAGGAATGGCATCTATGCTAATGTTAGTCTCTCTGTTTATCCCGAGGTTTACTGCAGTCAGCTGGATCCGGGCCGTATCCAGATCAGATGGTGGACCATCCCTGAAGTGTCTGCAGAAACCGTGTCAATTAGTCTACCCTCTGAAATTGCTCATCGACATGGCATCCTCAATGGATCCATCTCCGGCGTGATGACTCCGATATTTCGAATATTCCTATTTAATAATTGTTTAATCGACACGCCCAATTGCCCAATTGCCTCAATAAACCCGTCTGCGGCGTGATGCCTCCAATCTTTCGAATAATCCGATCTAATATTACTTCTGACCTATAAGGCTGCTAAAATAATAAACATACACTGTTTGTTAATTGGCCAGAGGAGAACTGGCACCCCGACTGAGCCTGGTTTCTCCCAAGGTTTATTTTTCTCCATTAGGCCACCTGATGGAGTTTTGGTTCCTTGCCACTGTCGCCTCTGGCTTGCTCAGTTGGGGACACAAAATTTTCAAATAAATATCCAAATAAATTTAATTACTAAACTAAATTAACTATATCAACTACATTACTTAAATATATATGATAATTAAAATGAGCTAGATGACATCACCGTTTTCTCCAGAGCGGCTGTACAGCCGAATCAAATTCGGTTGCATTATTTTCCTGTTTAACACTGTGAAGCTGCTTTGAAACAATCTGCATTGTAAAAAGCGCTATATAAATAAAGTTGACTTGACTTGACACGCCCGGGAGGGGAGACGCGGGTTAGCCCGCCAGTCTGCAGCGGCCCTGGGACACAGTTGCATCGCCACGGACCGCTCAACTGGGGGAATCCCCACGTACCCCTTAGCTGCGCCACCATCGAGGGTAGTGAGGATGGAGGAGTCGCTAGATCGGTTTCTGGCGCTATAGGGCGCCGTCCATGATTTCGTGAGCTCCTGATGCACTTCCGGGAAGAATGGAACCGGGGCGGGGCGCTGAGAACCAGCGCGGGCCATCCCGAGAAACCAATCATCCAACCGCGAAGGTTCGGGACACGGTGGAGGGTTCCACTCGAGCCCGACACTTGCGGCGGCCCCGGCAAGCATAGCCGTAAGCTCTGGATCAGATTCGGGCAACGCTACCACACCCGAAGGGGGCAACAGAGCCGGATCCTCATCTCCAGAGCCCATTAGCTCATCCCCCGATGCAGCTATCGAGATCATGTCCTCAGCCGGAGCCCTGAATGAAACGGCCAGCCCCCCATGGCTAGGGCCGGGCCGCTCTTCCGGAAGCTCCACCGGCGCAGCGGAGGGGGGAGGGGCCCAAGGGGCTTGTTGGCCTGTCGGGGAAACCCTCACAGTCACCCTCAGGTCTCCACCAAAGGAATCAGCCAAAGTAGCAGCCCTCAGCTTCACAGCGAGAGGACCACTAGGTCCTCTAGATACGCAATGGGACTCCACCCCTTTTGAGGTATTCAAGCCTAGACCGTAAGACTGCGATGGTCATGTTCCCGCAGTGGGAACATGAGTCATTCACGAACGCCGCCTCAGCGTGCTGAATGCCCAAACAAGTGAGGCAGCGATCATGACCGTCAACTGGGGACAGAAAACGACGGCATCCAGAAACACACGGTTTGAATGACATCTTGAAAAAGACGCAGGGTCAAACCGTGCTGCTCTTTTAGGAAGGGAAACTGCTCTTTTAGTAGTGCTGAAGCACTCAGGGAGATGGCCGCGGCTCACAGCGGTCCGATGGTGCAAGTCCGCGTGTGAGCACTCAATAACGGAAATGCCCAGCCAACCAACACAAAGACAAAAGACAGGTTGCAGCGGCCACTCGCTAAATCGCGCCGTCACACCAGCACCAGGTAAGTGAGCGATCTTCTTCCCAAACTCGATGAGTACACTCTTGTAGAAAAACAGCTTGATAGCAAACCGTTCGGCTCCGAAGTTGAAAGCGAGGATGCAGTATTCCACTTCCGTATTTATACCCGCGCTGCGTTATTGGCTCGTTTTTATACACTCAAAGTAGATTGGTCTCTGAAAATGATCCCCAATTCGTCGGTCAGTTCCGACGTACGTCGAACGTGACCGACTGAAAGGGAACTGGGTTTACATATAATAACTTTATAAGCACCCTTGATATTTGCCAGCCCACCCTTCTAGGTGCCAATAACCAGGTCTGTTTCACCAGGACAACAACTTCTCCTTGGTCTTTAAAAATGACTGAATTATCAAATTTAGAACTCTTATGGAATATGGTAATATATTGTAATTATCATTTAAATCTGACTAATTTTCAAATTGTTTGTTATAAATCAACATATCAGGAAAATGTTATGGTGTTTATAATTAAAAGATGACTTTCTGTTACAAAACAGGGCATTGATTTCATACATGTCCTCTATAGAGGACACAGGGACTTAAAGCATGTTTCTTTTCATGTTTTTTAAAGGCATTTTGGGAGACACAAGTGAATAGGGAAAGAAATTACATATCAGTGTTCCTATAAAATATTGGATATTATTATTAAAATGTTGCCAACTATTACTCCCATTATTACACTTCTTTTTTCATTACGTGTTGCTCCAAGAACACATTAATATGCATATTAGATACAGTGATACATTGCATTGAATGGGAAAACCCATGTATGGCCATTTTACCCACATATTGCATAAAGTAAAATGGTATATCAATTCATTCCGTTATATCTTTCATAACATAGATGAGAATCATCTTTAAACAAAGTTTGGTTGTTGGTTGTTTGTTGTTTAAAATCCCATTGTCCCAACAGAGTCCTGGTGTCCACGTACAAGGACATAGCATAACATGAATAAAATATCATTTAAAAAAAATGCATTTGTTTCTTATGCTCTAAACAATGTAACAACATAAAAAAAATACTAAATTCAAAAGACTTTGTTTTCCTGGGGTCTTAGGAGGTTATCTCACCCTCTAAAATTACCAATTAAAGTAATTTATAAACACATTAGTTTTATTGTGATTATATATTAACAAGGGTGTTTATTCAAATAGGTCCTCAATGACTTACGTTGTTAAGAAAGGATTAATGGATAACAAATGAATTGGGACACATTCAATTACAATAAACTCTGAATGATTCGCATTTGTGTTGATAAATTGTCATACAATCGTCATAAACACATTATGTTTAATTATTTGTAAACTGCTCGGGTCGATTCAGTACGATTCGTGTATACGAATCTGACCGAACCGGTTCCACTGATTCGCTGAAAATATCCGACTTAAAAGAATCGCCTCGAGAGTCCGAATCTCCATCGCTTTTTAAAAGCACCTAAACATGGCCACGAGGAAACATGTTCGTAGATCAATTCAGGAAAAAAAAAACGTCTACTTGAAAAATACGACCAACTTCCTCCAATGTCCCAGAACGCTGCCGCGCGTCTGCTCAAAGTCTCGGGACCGCTGCTTTCTGTCTGGCTCCGGAAAAGGGACATGAAAACTGTCAAGTCTAAACTTCCTAGGACTGTGTTTACATCTCGTAAGACGCCTCGAGTAGAAGTTGCGCTCTGGAGGTGGATCGATACTTGTCTCGAAAACGGTTTTACAGTTAATGACTTAATGATGCGTAAAAAAGCGACTAAGGTGGCTTCAGAAATGGGTCTCTGCGATTTCAGGGCGAGCACAGAGTGGTTGACACGCTTTAAAACCCGGGAGGCAGTAATACGAGAGATGTTTGATGGGAAAGACGCACCGGAAGAGCCCAAAGCCGACAATAAAGCGGCGGAGTGGTTTAAAGGGCATAAGAAAACCCCCACAGCCAGAAAGACGCATCGAATCGAAGCTGCGCTGTGGCGCTGGATCGATCATTCTCGTGAGAACGGTATTAACCTAAATGAATCAATGATTCGTCCAAAAGCGGCTCGGCTGGCCAGGATGGTGGGTTACCGTAACTTCAGGGCGAACACACACTGGTTCACGCGCTTTAAAACCCGGGAGGGAGTAATACGAGCGATGTTCCAGATCGGCCGAAAAAATCTGACATTTGATAATAATAATAATAATAATAAGACTGCGGTACCAAGGATGGATTTTACACCGACAAAGACCCGGCAACTGGAAGGCGCACTTTGGAGATGGATCGATCATTCTCGTGAGAACGGCATCAGAGTAAATGAATTAATGATTCGTTCAGAAGCGACTCGGTTGGCTCGGACGATGGGTTTCTGTAACTTCCGGTCAAGCGGAGACTGGTTCACACGCTTTAAAATCCGGGAGAGAGTCGTACGTGGGATGTTGCCTTCAGAAAATACATCAAGTGTCCAAACTGAGGACGAAAGTGCGTCCGGTCACGTGCGTGGAATGCAACAAACTGATACGAACCAATCTAACGATGAACGCGAATCACTAACGGATTTGGACATTCCCAAACTCGACCCAACAGTGGTCACTGCTGAACTCAATGGCGATTTTCACACTGTCACTGTACCTTCACTGTGGCAAATGAAGGAGGCTATGAAAACACTGGCCACCGGTTTACTGCACAGATGATTCTGCGACTTTAAACTGGTGTTTTGAGACGATATGTGGCCACGAGAGCCTAAAAAAACTTGGTTTAAATGCATCTGTATTGAAGTATGCCGTTGAGTTTTAGAGACTAGTATGTACTGTATTGAGTGTTTATTTCAGCTCAATCACAACGGGATAGGAGCTACACAAACGCGCTCCCTCGGGTGACCACAAGGGGACGCCAAGTGTTTGTTTATTTCCCTATATTGGGAAAGTGGTTCCATCAAGTGTTCATTTTAATCCACCTTTTATTTTGTAGCATGAATGTGTATTACATGGTCCTTAATTTATCCTTTGCTTTAATTTTTGAACGTTGTTAAACGATATTCTTTATTTTTACATAAAGCGTTAATAAAATGCCATGGTGCTGACACCTTTTTCTCCCTTTTTTACATGAATAACAGTCACTCAGACAAAATATTAGCTTTTAAAAAAAGCCACTGAGGCTTATAACGCAAGACAGAATAAATTACCAACCTCCTATTTGAGTAGGGCTGTGTAACCTAATTTGCATAAACACGAGTAATTTATGAATAATAAATGTCCTTGTATTCAGCATGATCCATTAATTTGCATATCACCATGGCACTACAGTTATTTTTCCTCTGTGCTGTGCTACCATGAAGCGATAAGAGCCTGCACAAAACTGAATCAAAAGGTGAGTATTTATTGCCTTTTTACACTCAAGTCTCCTGCTGTAGTTGAGGCATGATATATATATATATATATATATATATATATATATATATATATATATATATATATATATATATATATATATATTTAACTTAAATAACTGCTATTTGTTTCTCCATGCTTTTGAGTGGGCATAGGCTGTTGTGTGCTTGTAGGGTTGTTGTCAGTATGTGGCTGCAAACACTATCATGTGCTAGTGCTCTGTCATTGTGTGAATTGCATAAACATGATGTTTCGTTGCATTATTGATGAGATCCAGGCTCTGCCGTATAGGTGAAGTGATGGTTTATATGTGTATTGTCTAGACCAAAGATACTAAATATATACATATGACTTTGATGGCAGTCTCTCAGACCCTTGTTCAGTTTTTTTTAATTTTTTTATCATTATCAGGTGGTCTGGTGGAATTAAAACCACAGGATAGACTCAGATTCGTACTTCTGAATCCAGCAGGTCATTTGCATGATCTGTTTGTCATGCAGCATCTGATTTCTGGTGTCAGCACTGCCTTCAGCCTAGAAATGCGGGCTTTAGGTTGCCAGGGAATTTCACAATTTTTTTCTGTATTAGTGTTTAATGCAGGTGGAGATGAGTAATGTGTCAGAGCTTTTATCCTTAAATTGTGAATATATTCTGGCAGATGACTTTAGTTATCAGGTGATGTCTTTGAGTGTTGTTGTTCCAGTCTGTACCGAAATCAGATGTGTCTGACACTGTCTACAGTGCCTCAGTTTATCTTTATTTATCTGTCAATATTTCCTTTCCGTAATTTCGACAAATGATACATACTGATGGGTTATGAATAAATCAGTGTCCAGCCATGGCAAACTGATGGTGTGGAGAGATAGAGATATACTGTCGACACGATGAACAGCTGTCACTGTGCCCTAACCACCCAAATATGCAAGGCAAAAAAACAAAACAAAAAAAACGGTTTTTGAGTTCTGAGCAAATCAATAGAGCTTTAATACACTCATTATGTTGTATTCAGGCTGAAGCATGTGTTATGCACATATTGAAAGTGTATGTCGGTGCTTTTTCACAAGTATCACCTCGGATCATCTTGAAGGAGCAATATCGTGGCATTGACCCTACCTCTTATTATAGTAGATTGCAATATGCTCTAGTTGTGAGCATGGCAATCCAGAACCCTTGAAAACCCTTCCTTGCTGTTTACCTGCATAATGGCAGTCAACGTTACCCATCAGAATGATTGTCTAGAGGCTACAAGTACTACATTATGGCTCATGCATGTTACAATCAACATTACAAAACAAGTACAAATTTTATAGAGAACCAGACCTCCCTAAATTCAGTGCAGTATGTTGGAAGAATTTTTTTTTACCCAATAGCACATAACTTAGTGCAATGCCTTTGTAAAATGTTGTACATATTAATTTTCCTCTCTAGACGTGCATAATGTAACTCTTGTTTCTATAGACAATTGCATTTTTCTGTCTCGTTTAGCCTATTTGTTGGTACATAAAGTAAGAGACTTTTAAAACATTTATTGAAATGAAATGGGGATGCACAATATATCAGTATCATATTGCTTATCGGCTGACATCACATATTTTATCATTATCAGTACACTGTAAAAAATTATATGATCAACAAGTTATGACAACATATATGTTTACATTGCTTTAACTCATCAAAATAAGCGATTTTCAGCTTTTTGTTATAAGGTATACAAGATTCAACAATTAGTCAATAAGTCAGTTTAATGTAATTTAAGTTGAAATGACTTAAACATTCAAGTTGATTGTATTTAAATTTAAGGCAGCTTTTTTTGTCAATATGTAATGTCCATTTTTCAGTGTACATTATAATGTTGTGGTGCATAAATTCAAATTATTTTATTTATTTATTTTTTGTTTTAATTTACTTAAATGGTAAAGAACATGCAAATATTGTCCATTAATTAGACTATATATTGGCACAAAAATCTATATATTTTTTACATGCTGGCCAAAGTTATTGTGCAATATTTTATTGATATTTTGTTGTTTTTGTTTTGAATCAATTCAAGTAACCGTTAATATGCAAAAACGGCAAAATCTAATTCCTCCTCCAAAGTGAAAGAACAATTTTCCCAACAGTCAAATTTACATTTATGTTGACAGTTATTAGTATTAGTATATTAGTATTTACAGTTTTCTTTTTTTTTTCTTTTTTTTTTAAACTGCTTTTAAACCCAAGGTTTTGATTTCGGCTTGGTCATATATTTGGATATGTACCAGACACTAGCACTGAACAAAGGCAAGCCCAGGCTTTCACATATCATCCACTCTTTATGCAAAATTAATGCATGCACCCCCATGACAGCATGATTTAATTTCCTCCTTTCATTTTCTGTCGCCCGTTGCCATGGACACCAGCAGAGGGCTGTTGTGATATTAGCTGCTACAATATGGACAAGTGCAGCTCTCTCCATGAAGCAAACAGCTACTAAATCACATGACCTCATCAAATCTCTATTCTGCTTGCAGACTGGCTGGCACTGTGCCATGATCAAGAGATGTAATGTATTCATAGCTTACTTACAATTTCAGGTTGAAAAACCGTTGACGATTTATACCCTTGGAAGTGTTATATTGACAAACCAAACTATTTTGAAATGACTGAAAAATGCATTTGAGAGAAACAAAACAAATATTCTCCTAGCACCTTTCAGAGGATAACAGGATGTTATTGGCTTGTGGTCCTCATTGTGGAAAAGGCGATTGCACTAGACAGAATGGCGTCATAGTGTTGCCACCCAGATCATGTTGCCTGCAATGACCAATTGTGTGTGTTTATGCGTGTGTGTGGAAGCATATTAGCCTGTCGTGTCTGCCAGCAGAATAATGTATGCCTGTGAATCCAAGTGTGGAGATCAAAATGTCTCAGGTTGGCATCGGGCACCCTCCCCCCCCCCCATCAGCTCCACACACACACACACACACACACCGCAGATCCCATCCTAACCATCCCTCTCTAATTGGGCTCTGTCTAGATTCCTCCGCTTAATATTGCATCCTATTTGCCTCTTGTATTCGGGGCATCTCGAACTGTACAATACCACACTACAATACTGACTTTAAGTTTTAGTTTAAAAACTGCCTTTAAATACTTTAAATAGTCGCAAAAACACAATTCGTCCATTGATGAATCCATTGTTTGTTTTATTAGGTGCACAAACCTTTTATTTGATTGAGAATGTAATTAAATAATAGTTTAGTGCAGTAGTGAGAAGAAAAAAAAAATGCTCATAGGTTCACCCGAAAATGAAAAATCTGCCATCATTTACTCAGCCTCATGTCATTCTAAACCTGTATGACTTTCTTTCTTCTGTGAAAAAGCCTATATTTTTTGTTCCACAGAAGAAAGAATGTCATACAGGTTTGGGACAATGTGAGTAAATAATGACAGAGATTTTATTTTTTTGTTGAACTATCTTATAAGCAGTTCAATTATTTTTCCTCACTTCTGCAGTGACTGAGGCAAAAATAAAGGCTTAGTGGACACTCCTTGTACCCCCCCAATCTAAATTCTGGCCATTCTCATTCTGACACACTTCTCAATAGCAGTGTGCCCTGTCAATATAGCTGGAGGTGAATAGATAATCAGACAGCAATCAGAAATTGAGATCTGCCATTCAAAGGCTATCTCTGTGTGGACGAGGAAGAGGACGGGCAGCCTGAGAGTGTGAGCATTCATGTGAAAATCCAATCCTTCACAGTACACAGCCCCCGCAAAGCCTTGCAGAATGACCCTTTTATCAAAGTGCCATGTCCGTAGCTCTCCAAATAGCCAGTGCGCTCTAAAGGTATAGATGCATGTACAAACCTGGCTGAGTAATGTATGACCTGTCTTCACAATGTTCTGGGTTTCTGACCCTGCCGTATGTGTGTGTTTGTTGTGAATGTGTGTATGTATGTTGTCCGTGGAATGTTTTGAAATGATTTTCTTGGGTATACTGAGTATTAAATGTGTTATTTACATGGCTTTGACATGTGAAAATGTTATTTTCCTGATAGCCTTCCTGAAGTGTCTCAAAACAGACTGTATGAAATGACAGTGTTTTCATCCTAGGGCAAGAAGGGTTTACTGACACTGAGAGATAAAAATATGCCATTAAAATATATTTTATATATACATTTTCTATACAAACTGCTGAAAGTTGTTTTTGGTTTAAATTTGGGCCAAAAGTAATGTTGTATGGTATTTTTTTTTTAATGTTAAGGTTTGGGGGGAAAACTGGCTTGTAAAATAAATAAATCTGTTATAAATTTATTGACATGACTAGATGATTAAGTTATTGGAATGTTCTGGTTTGGAAAACTATGATGGCATCAGATAATTGACTCCAATTAACTCCAATTCAACATTAGTTGTACTCATGTCAAAACAAATCAATATATATTTTAATTACATGATGACAAATACATACATCTGAAATATTTAACCTCAAAACAAATTCTATGATTTACATATTTTAAATCATGAAGCAAGCTTTTTTATAACTTAAATGTAGTTTTCATAATAATATTTGTGTGTGTGTCTCCCTACCTTATGAAGACAAAATGTCCCCACAAAGATAGCAATATCCAAAATAATTGTTGGTCCCCATGAGGGAAACTTATAAATAAATTTTGTTTTTTAAAACGTAAAAATGCAGAACGTTTTCTGTGAGGGTTGTGTTTAGGGGTTGGGTTAGGGTTAGAGGATAAAATACGTTAAGTGCAATATATAAATTGTGTGTGTGTGTGTGTGTGTCAGAGAGAGAGCGAGAGCGCGAGAGAAATAGAGATTGACTTTAATTACAATTACACTGTACTATAGTCCAGTTGCAAATGCCCTCCTTGTGGTAAAGAAGTCAAGAATAATTTCCCTAATAGACTGTACAGAATAACTAGCGGTAAAAGGTTCTTTTTTTTTTGCCTGGGAAATCTTCACAGTCCTTATATCATTGTTTTCACTAAAAAGATAAAGCAGAAAAAAAACAAGAAAAATATAACCTTTTCATAATTCAATTTTTAAATGTAAGGATAAAAACGCTGCCGATGGTGCCCACTTGTTGGCTACCTCAAGATGGCGCAATGACCTCATTGTTTGACTGGGTAACTACCTAAAAAATTTGATGTGATTTTATGGCGTTTCTGAAATGTTCTCCCTAGCATGCTTTACGACATTACAACACTACATACTGAATAAAGCAACACTAAGAAACCCGAGAGTTTATTTTGCTTTCTCTGGCTCGATGTGCTTCTAACTACACGAGCGATGGTGGAGCTCAAAATGTTGTAAGCTAACAGTGGAGTTTAGTACTATGGTGATTACAAGTGGATGTTGATTAAGCTATTGGCCTTTATGGGCTACTCGTCTGTCTTTCTTTATTCATTGCTTTCGCCCCTTTTTCTTCTTGAAAGAGACCAAATGGATCCCAGCAGGTGAAAGTAAAGAAACGTGAAAAGACGCCCCTTTTTGGTTCTGCTTTCACACCAACACAATACCCCGTCCCACCTCTTTCTGTCCGGGTTTCCTACCTGATTAAACCTCTTCCTATGAACCCATTGATAGATGGTGCAAAACCTAAATCAACAAAAGCTGTATGAGCCCCTCTTAAAATTTCAAACCCTTTTAACAGTACGCTTCAATTAGCTTTTGTTTCTTGTGAGCATGTGACAGAGAGAGAGAGAGAGGGAGAGAGAGAGGCAGAAATAAAAGATGTCTTTTATATGCTTTAATGTGATAGTTTACTTGCTGATTAATTCTGAGATTTCAAAGGTAAAACTCTTTTTATTAGTTTCTGTCTGTTTCTCTGTATGTTTGCAGAATTCGTTTAGAATATGTTTTCTTCTTTTCTTTCTTATTTGTTGCATTAAAAAGCAAAGCAAAATTACAGAAATGTTCACATTGTTTGTCAATAGACTTTTTGAATTTGTGATTTGTCGAGAATAGCAGTTTCATTTGTTTTGGAGACTTTAATTTTCTTTCACTTTTAATTTTTGGTGCCTATAAATGTGTGCAAATTGATTCTATTATCAGTGTGTTAGCAGGCCTCCTTTTTGTCATTCAAATGAGTAAAACTTCAAATAAGATTTTTTTTTTTGTTGCCTCATCTTCATGCAGTGTTTGGTGTTGGTGAGTGACATGGGAACCCATAATTGACTGAGTGTAAAATAGGGGAGGAAAAGGTATGTTGTATGGCATCGTAATATGTAGATGCCATGCCTCTGTTCTTCAGGAGTGACATCCTGCATCCATGACAATTATACACACTGAAGTTTTTGATCAGCACTCTGTCATACTGTTTGCCTCTAGATCACCTTTCCTTTGGATTTTCACCTCTTTATATCAGTATATAGTATTTTTTTTTTTAATTATACTGTATGTTTGGTGGCAGATTTAAAATTGTGTACACCTAATAAAACACCTAGACGTCTTTAGTAAATGAGTGCAAACTATCCATCTCTTAGTCTAACTGATATTTAAATAAGATTATATGTGGATGGCAAATTATATGGTGTAACCAGTGACTAGTGTGGAAATTAAAATGAAAAACGCAGCAATGCATTTATTAATACAGTATTTATTATTTCTTTGTATTTCTTTCTTTCAGTATTTAAATCTTTGTATGTTTATTGTAATTAATTTATCTTCACTGGTTTTTCTTAATATGAATTCAACATTTACATTTTAATGCGCATTGACTGTTAATGTGAAGCAGCAGAAACATTCCATATAACTAAAATTGGTAAGCTCCATTCAATGATAAATGTATTTATTAATAACAATGTTATATTTATTAATAACCGATACACATACCAATATATTGTGGATATAATAATATAATGTATATACTATTTATGTGTTGCAATAATATTGTTTATATTATGCAACACATAAATAATATAGCCTATAATAGCAAAAATCCAGATCTTTAACATTTTATTTGGACATTTTAGGTGTCATTTTTCTCCTCACCTAAAAGTGAAAATTAATATACTCACCCTCATACCGTTCCAGTGACTTCCAGTGTTAACACCATGCAATAGGTCATACAATAGCTTTGCGTGTCAGAGACCAAAATTTAAGTCATTATTCTCTGATGTTCTTCTTTTCCTCTGTAGCTCTCAAATCTCATTTGTATATTCAAATATTTCATTCATATTCAAATGTGGTGCAGACAGCCCCTGGTCCCCTCCACATGATCATTCATCTTTAACAGAAATACAGGTTTGGAACAACATGACGGTGAGTATAGAATTGTCAATATTTGTGTTAACCATCCCTTTAATAACCTGTAGTAAAGAAAACCATGCAATGCAATATTATGCACTCTATCATGTCTATCATTTTACAGCATAATAAGTGAATCTAATATTTAGTTATAGACAGCAGCTCAATGTAATTTACCTTTTTTTTATACTGATGATCTGATTGACAAACCCGTAGAGAAGAATGGATGGGCAATGTCAGTTGCTACCAGAGGGGTGAGGGGTGAGGTTGGCACACCCACAACCCTGTGGTCACCTCCAGGCATGATATCACACACTGACAGGCAGGCGTGATGCCACGGCACTTCACACAAACATAGCCACATTGACAGCCGACTGACCCTGGTTGACAGCACCAGGAAGAAGAGTGGGGGAAGGCAGAAGTTCTCAGTTTGTCCGTCACGGTGTGAGCGTGTTGCGGAGTCAATAACGTTTTTCTTACAGTAGCCCCCAAACCCTCCGCATAAGAACACATTCACATACCCAAACATCCGTGGCCTTACCGGACACGGGTCACTGTACATTAGCACTCGAGATGGCTGCAGTGGTTTTGATAGGCTAAATAGAGTATGTCTGTGTCATTACTGAAGGGTTGAGCTGAAAGACTTGTAGACCTAGGATAGGCTTTAACTTGATTTAGTTAAGTTAATATAGTTTGACTTGAATGGATGTGGCTTTGTGCCATCTGAGCATCTTTTTTAGTCATTAAGCATTATAGATGCATTGACTGTATGTCAAAGGTTTAGTCACAAAAGCTTGGGTTGAACCAGAGCCTGTTATGCGTTTTATCTGTCTTCATTATAGCATCCTGTAGTGGGCTTTGCTATTAACAGTTCATGAGTTCAGCAGTCAATAAAGGCTTTCAATTATGCCAAGATAGTACCATACCATACCATACCATGCTTTGTACTGCCTATGGCTCTTTTATGAAAGAAAGTCTTTTGAAGTCATTCTATAGAAAGACTGCAATGGTAAAAATGTGCAGGGACTACATCACTGATCAGAGGTCTTTCATTTCAATTTGAGACAGCAAAACCATCATCTGTTTTCATCCTGCATTTATGTGGGGAGGGAAGCAGAGAATTGTCTTTATGTTTACGAGAGGGGTATACTCTATGATTCCCCTTGAAGTTTTGAGAGATGCCAGTGAAGATGCAGGCCTCTGAAGTTTATAACCACAGCATCATGTGACAAGGATATGAGAATGACTGAAGCATTTAGAGCTCTATTGAGATCCCTCCTCATTAAAGAGCAACCTCTCAGCTCTTCTGTAAGGAAGTTGACCTCCATGGTAAAAAAAAAAAAGTGGGGGTACAGGTGAAGTGAAAAACAAACATCAACATAATGTATGATTCCACACTATAAAGCTCAATATCCTCTTGCTTGTTATATTAGTTTAAAGAAGGGTGGAGAGAAAGAGACATCAGAGCGAGAGTGAAGACAAAACAGTGTAGATAGAGTCACATAGAACATAAAAAAGTTGGAGTGTCATAGCTTTGTACACCTCCAGATGTCCTCTATGTTGGTGTCTTTTTGGTCTTTTATGTTTTTTCTTCATGGCTTGGTCTTCAGCACCAGGTGGTTCCAGTTCCATGTACACTACAAAGTCCTTAGTTTCTGGTAAGAATTATCAAAGGACTGATAGTTTATTCCCTTCATGCTGAGATGACGACAATACTAGCCCTGTGCTGGAACCAAGAGTCGCCAGGTAGAGCCTCATCTTGTGTAGGCACCAGATTGAGCCTCTTCAGATCCCTCAAGCCCATTGAAGCAGGTTGTTGACTGTCTGTAGGTGATGAGAGGTTGTTGAGGGCATGGAGCCTTGCTGACAGGCATGAAAGGGCCAAGGATCACCTGTCACCCGCCTCATCACATCAAAGTCCCAAGTAGAAACTCCTTCTGTGAGGAATCTGCTCATGAATATACTGGGCAATCTGATCCCTCTTATTAGTGAGATAGGGTTTTTGTATGTTGTGTGTTGAGCACGGATGGCACATGAAGTACCACACCTCTTGAAGTATGTGTGCTTTCACCAGGAATATTTTATAGGTCTTTTTAATGGTATCATCAGCTTCTTTATTAGTGGTAAGACCCCTGAGTGCCAAAGTGAAAGGGGCTTGTGGTGTCCCCCCCGAGCCCTTGCTTTTACCCCTTAATCCGCTGGCTAATAAGTTCATAGCCAGTCCATATGCTCTGGTGCTGTTCAGGAGGGGGAGGTGTTGCCCCATGCTACTTACACCGAGCGGACCCATTTCTCAGGTACCTCTCCTGCTGACCGACCTTTTGTTCTATCGGATCAGTCCACTCCACGGCTAGAATAGTCTGAATTGATTAGCCCTGCACCGTATAATTGCCAGCAAATCCCACTGAATCGTTTCCCATCCATTTGAAAAGGACAATGTTCGTTCTTTTTCTCCCCAGCTTTTCTCGGCGCCCCTCCCCCATTACCCTCCTTTTCATGCCACTTGCTTCGTCTCCTGCCCCACACCCCAAGCCACCTCCTCGAGGTAAGGCGAGAAGGGGGGAGGGGCTGGAGGAGAAAGCGTTCATATTCCGGACGAGCCCCCTACCCGAGCACTGGCAAAGGATGAAAGCGGGCGGCAGGAGGACGTGTTCTAATCCGTCACCCTGGAGTGTGAGTGGCGGGCTGATCGGAGTCCTTACCTGCCGGTGCACAGTCAGGGTTGGGAGGACAGTGGGAAGAATCCAGGGAAGGGGGAAGAGCTGGGGTATAGTGTGAAAAGAAACTGTGGGGATATGCACAGGATTATTCAGAGGCCCAGGCGCCAGCGTCAACTGCTCCTGCAGCTCTACTTATTCAGTTGAGAGGCCCAAAATCTCGGGTCGGGGCAAAAGTCCATCAGTCTTACTGAGAATATTGTTATATTGGAGTAGACCTGGAGGGCCGATCAAGTGTGCCATGTGTGGAGCAAAGGCTATTTTAACATGTTTTACTTTGACATGGTCCTTTCTGCAACTCAACACACAGCTACAATTCAGTTCTCTCTCTACAATGCTTGACCGTTCCACACTGTAATTTAATAGTACACAGTTCATTTTAATATCACACATCATAAGTTCTGCATCAGCCATTGAATGTGAAGAAATGCCAAAAATGAATGTGAACCACCTTCACAAGACTGACAGCACACAGGTTTTTACAGTTATCCTTGAGCAGGGCAGAATGTCTTTTATGAGTTTTGAGATGTACAGACTTTGTTTATTAGGTCATCATTAATAAGATGCATTCTAATAAAGTCAAATGTCTAATTAACATGCTTTATCCTCTTCATGCATCATGTACCTCACCTTGAGGATTGATCGCCCTTCATGAGAATGATCTAAACTGTCTCAAAAAGCTTTGCATAATTGTATGCCAAACTGGAGTAAATTGAAAAGGTTTGGTAAACAAAGATAATTGATTTCATATTTGAATACCTTAAATGATACAGAAATGCCATCATTCTCTTCTTGTTCTGCATAATCCTTGTTTCATTCGACTTTAAATGACCTTGTTATTTGGACATTGGGGCAGGTCCTTTGGGAAAAGGTCATAGGTTTTGGGTGTTAAGGGCTGTGACCCTTTCTTTTTTTGACCAGGCCCATGTTTAAGCTCAAACAAGCTCCTAGATAGAAGGCTCTCATGGGGTTTTAGGAAACACAGGGCCTATTGTCTGCTCTGAGAGCTGACCACAAACAAATTGTGTATGTTCTTACAAAATGACCCTGGTGGCCACATGCTAGGGATGTCTGACTAATGTGATGGTCACTGAATCACACCACTGGGAGACAGAGGACCAGTTTTACTGTTGAAAATGTATATTTTTTACAACAATTATAAAATTCAAGAGTTAGGATATCGTAACCCTGGAAATGTAGTGTAGCCTACAATATCAAACTGGGACTACAAAAGAGTGGGTGGGTGTTATTGTATTTAGTTTTAACATACTTAACTATAAGAAAGCTATAATGATTGGTATCATTAGAGTATCAATATCAATGAATTGATGAATCAATGTTTTTCACCCATATGGTGGGTTGTGTCCTTCCCAAGGGGATTCTGTGACATTGACAAGCTCTCTGGTTAAAGGTCATATTGGTAGTGACCACTGAAGTGTTTGATGATGAACCGGTCAAGCCCTTCATTTTCAATGCCCCTCCCTTTCCACCCAAAATGAGCCATTTTACCAGCTTTTATATAGTGACTCAGGTTCTTATGGAAGGCAGGGCAAGTAGAACGGCTGACATCCCTTAGGTCAAAGGTTAAATGACAAGGACTGTTTAAAGGGAAAAAGTTCAATTCATGATCATTATAAAAGCTGGCTTAGATCTATAAGATGGAGGTTGGCCTCAAAACAAGAAATGTGTTCAATGTACAAATCACAGTTTGTTCGTAATCAACACTTCATCTAATAAGCCGGATCAATTCTGGAACAGTAAACACTGATTAAGAATATGAATATGTTTAAATACATATTTAACCTCTGTTTAGCCAGTCTCTGCTGCCCATCTCAGAGGGGGGTCTCCTGGGAGTCACTGCTCTGCTTCATGCCAGATAGTCATTTTTCCCATGTTCCCTATTGTCCCTCAAAGAGAGGCTCTTCTAGTGTTTGACCCAGTGAGGGTTGGTGCTGGGTGGATGACAGACCTGGGGTGTGAGCCTGTCTTGCTGCTTAAGTTCTTGAATGGCTCCCTGGGAAACTGCGTAACTGGGAGTGGTGGAGTTGCCCAGGACAGCATGTGGTTATTTTCCAGCTTGCTGCCCCTTTAAAGGCTTTCAGTGCACAGGGTCTGTAATCAGTGCATTGAGGAGGGGTGTCTCTTTGACTGCATGAAAGATGGAGAGAGAAAAATCATGAAGGAAGAAAAAGCATGGCCTGATGGGAAAAGTAGGGTACAGAAGTTGGAGAAGCAAGATGATATCTCTGCTGTGGTGGTCAATGCTGCATAGTTGGAAAGCACTGGCCCATATGTGTTCTGAACAACCAAAAATGAAGGGACAGTCCATCTAAGATATATTCCCCTTCAACATCAGTGCAATTTACAACACACATACTCAAAGTAAATATTAAACTTCGCCCATAAATCTAAGGCAACAGAAAACAGCTTAAATGTTTATTGGTTATTTATTTGCTTTTCTCTCAGTTAAACAGTTCAGCACTCAAGATGTTGGTTGTTTGTATCACATTTCAGGTAAAAGGGAATTCTTATTTGAAAAATAAGTTTAATTATATGTGTATCTGCCCTGTATACATTCATACCCTGGTCTGCATCTGTTTTGCTCATCTGCCTGAGTTCAGTTGCATTACAGCTGTCTCTGTCCAGTAATTGATTCCTTCACTGTCAGCCATTTTCTCACTCACATCCTCCCCTCCTTCCCATTCTCCATTCCATCTTTAGCATGGGCAGCTAAAGGAGGCAGATTTATCTGCATCACCCTGCCATGATGACAGAGTAAATATTCATCCAGACGGCCAAGATTCTCACACCATTACTGGGGCGTTCACTGCCCTGCTTGTACAATGCTTATTTTTCGAAAGAATGAATGGAACCAAAGTACTGAAGGGCACTGAGTTGCCCAAACAAAAGTTTTAATGCTATTAGCCAAATGCAGAGTCTGTCCAATGGGATAGAGTGAGAGAGAGAGAGAGAGAGAGAGAGAGAGACATGGTTTTAGTGACAGAGCAACACAATCTAGTGCTGCAAGGCTATAGTTTAACATTGCTGTTTGCAATACGGCTATTGATCCATAATTGACATGACATATGGTCTTTGTGATGGCCCATCACCAATAATATTTTAAACACCCTCAAGAGCAGGGCAAGATCCAGTCAGAGGCAGTAATGATATATTTTAATGTTGATATGAAATGAAAATCCACCTGATCTTATTGTGAATGATTCGTTCATGTAGTGTATGTTTAATTTAATTCTAATTTTTTTTTTTTTAATGGACCATATTTTTAATTAAAATGTCATTACTGGATCTTCCAGTGAAAATTACAGACTAGTGATGTATACATGACTTCTCCAATCAATTAGTCCTACATTTGTTCTTTGTTTGCCATGTCATCGCAACTTTAACAGTCCCTGTTAACAAGCATAAAAATAAATGATGGTGCACGGTCTCGGTGCACTAAAAGATCTAAAATTTTGTGTGTTGAATCCATTTAGTTCTAAAGATAGCTATACATTTAATTGGTGACCTGTGAGATCTTTATTTGTTTAGATGTCCTGAGGGGTTATCTACATGATGTTTGTGAGGTGAATCTGTGTGTAAGTGTGTGTGTGTGGGTTGTGCTATTGCTTTGTGTCACGCTGGGAGCCCCTCCTGTGAGGCACTGCAGAACACTGAGGTGGGTGCAGCTGCAATGGCTTTCATCTCCTCAGGCACTCGGTGGGGAATCACAGTATTTATGAGTGTATATGTGTGTGTGTTTTTGTGTGTTTATGTGTGTGAGAGAGAGAGAGAGCAATGAGGATGCAGTGTCTGTCATTTGAAGCTAATTAAGGGTGGCAAAAATATTGAATTTCTGTATCTCAAACCTCACATCTGGGATTGTAACACTGGTAATTCAATATATTGGTATCAGTTAGGAGAAAAGAGAAAACTCTTTCAGTGTATTTGTACTTTAATCAAAAGAAAGTCGGTTCAGTTGTTCACATGCCTTTTTGGAGAGCATGTCTGTAAGTTTCCATAGGAACAAAGCTATGAGAAATCATTAAATAGGACTGGATTCTGCTGACAGCGTCCACATTTGAAGGACATCTCCTCTCCCCAAGAGTGTGTCTGAGTCGATCATCCACTGCGACTCCCTTCTGTGCTACATGTGGGGGGAAAATGTGCGTGAACGCGGCCACACTTGAATCTCAGAGGTTGCCCACGGCTACAGCGCGGGCAGTTAATCCGCAGTACACCTTTTGCTTGCTCAGATGCCGCTTACAGTTGGGCAGAACATTTTAGCCCCTGCAGTGTGCCGCAAGGCAAGAAGTGATACCTGCAGTGAAGAGCGTTCACTTCACGTCTCTGGCTCTTTTCTTCTGCTTTGATTTCGCTCATACTTAAATCAGTGACAGGGCCACTAAAGGCCTCATTGAGATTTACCTTTTGACTTAGAGGTAACATCTCTGTCAAAGTGCCCTGATCAGGTCTGGCATGTAAGAATACAGTGCATCCGGAAAGTATTCACAGCGCTTCACTCTGGCCCAGCCAGAGCCCAGACTTGAACCCGATTGAACATCTCTGGAGCGATCTGAAAATGGCTGTGCACCGACGCTCCCCATCCAACCTGATGGAGCTTGAGAGGTCCTGCAAAGAAGAATGGGAGAAACTGCCAAAAATAGGTGTGCCAAGCTTGTAGCATCATACACAAAAAGACTTGAGGCTGTAATTGGTGCCAAAGGTGCTTCAACAAAGTATTGAGCAAAGGCTGTGAATACTTATGTACATGTGATTTTTTTTCCCCGTTTTTTATTTTTAATAAATATGCAAATATTTCAAAAAACTTCTTTCACATTCTCATTATGGGGTATTGTTTGTAGAATTGAGGACAAAAATAATTAATTTTAACCATTTTGGAATAAGGCTGTAACATAACAAAATGTGGAAAAAGTGAAGCTTTCCGGATGCACTGTAGGTTTAGTCTTGATCTGGGGTCTGTTATATCCAGTGTAGATCCAATTTATTTTGTTACTAAATCTTTCTCTCCATCAGGAAATATCAGATTTTGTCTGGTATTCAAAGTCAGTCAACTTGGTTGTCATGTTAACTCTTCTACCAGCCAAGAGGCAAATGCGGGGGAAGAGCGGAAGGCAGGAGACGAAGTGATGATAAGTAACAAGCAGAGCTTATAGAATATATATTTGTGTCTTTGTCAAAGCTCAGTCTGAGTTTGTCTGGCCAGAAACAAATTCAACAAATGTTCTTAACGGTGTCTTATGACCTTGAAGACTTTAATTTAAAGACAATTTGTCATCTCTAATTGGTGAGGATAGCAATAGTTATTCTGGCAGTTAAATAGTTCAATCTTGCACAGATTAAGGCTAAATATAATATTTTAGACAAGATTATACAACTAACAAAGCAATATAAAACAATACAAGAGGAATATGTAATTAATATATACTGTGTATATATATATATATATATATATATATATATATATATATATATATATATATAAGCTACCATTTTTAACATTTATAATGATAAAAATTAATTAATTATAATTAATTCAAATTAATGCTGTTCTTTTGAATTTTCTATTCATCAAAGAATCTTGAAAAAATGTATTGCGGTTTCCACAAAAATATTAAGTTTTCAACAGTTTGATTATAATAAGAAATGGGTAATGGTTTCATGTTTTATGGGGACTTTCCATAGACATAATGATTTTTATACTGTACAAACTGTATATTATACCCCCAACCCTAAACCTACCCATCATACAAAACTTTAAGCATTTTTACATTTTCAAAAAAACATTAATTTCCTCATGGGGGCCAAAAAAAGTCCTCATAACAATGTCCTCAAATTTTGTCCTCATAATGTAGGGTTTACCAGGACCACACACACACACACACGTTGGGTTTCCATGTTTTTATACTGCACAAACTGTATATTCTAACCCCCTACACTAACCCTATATCACAGAAAACTCTGCATTTTTACATTTTCAAAAAAAAAAAAAAACAATTAGTCAGATTTTATTAGCTGTTTTCCTCACGGGGACCAAAAAATGTCCCCACATATACAAGGATTTTGAATACTGCCCTCTTTGTGGGGACATTTTGTCCTCATAATGTAGGGTTTACCAGGACCACACGCACACAAACACACACAAACTGCACTTAAGAAACTTGGATCTGAGCAGAGGATTCAACAACTAAGGTTCTTTGAAAGCCATTGGTTTTCATGGCATTTGCTCTTGAGCATGCTCTAATCTGAGTTTGTCTGGTTTGGAGGATAAAGGAGCTATTCTGTTTTTTTTTAGAGTTCTCTGTAGATTTTGCTGAATTCTTACTTTGGGTCTGATAGCCCTTGTCAGCTTTCTACAGTGAGAGTCCTTATTAGAGATGACACCCCTCTCCCAGTATATTCAGAGATGTGAGGGCTGGCTTGATCATTAGTTACTGCAGTAAAAGGCCATATCAAAGTAGCTTCCAGTCATGCTCTGGTGCCTTAAGGCCTGAACTTAGAAAGGATCTCAATCTACCTGCCTATTGTAAAAGGATTATTGAGGAATTTGATGAAAATTATTGGGCAAAGCATTTTTACACTATGAACATTTAGGTGCTTTTTCACACTATGCACTTTTTTTTTAAGGTAAATGCAATGCATTCCTGCCTCACTATGGAAAAGAGCAGCCTTTGTATTTTAATAATTTCTAGTCTTTCAAGGGGAAATAAGTCATTTGAGTTTTGAGCGAGATTTGAGGATGGGTAGATGATGACAATTTTAATGCAGCTCGACTGGACTGAACAGATTTAGATCTGAATGATTTCTGCCACAATACTTTACAGAAACACATTTTGAAATCGTTTTCCTTTTTTTTAATCTTTTTTTTTTTTGGAAAGTCAACATCAACTTCAAAAATCTGAAAAAGGCTTTTGAAAGAATTATAGAAGCGAACTACATCAAATAATTATACACTCTTGCTACTACCACTATTCCTAACATTACTACTGCTAATGATAATCACAATAGATCTTCACTTAAATATTGTCCTAAATGCCCCCATAATAAACTGAATAGTCAACATATAATATTGTAAAAGCACCTAGCGTGCTCTCTAATCCCTTTTAGCAGTATTTTAAACAAATTAACCATTAAAAGCGGAGCCCTTTTTCATTGGGCCAGCATACCACGAATATACACTTTCTACTTTCCCTTTTCTAGAGAGCTTTTGTCCTCAAGTAAGGCATAAATGACAGTCCAATGTGTCTGTGGCATAAGGCAGTAATGATTGCATGAAATTACAGAGGCCTCAGTAGGCCTCCCCCTCCCTCTCTCTCAGGTAGCTGGATCAGCTCTCACCCCTGCCTTCCTTTCTCTCTTTCTCTCTCTTCTTGCCTCTCACAAGCTATTCAAAGGGAATGTATAACTGAATATGAGATGGAGCGGGCGTCTTTCAAGGGCCAGAGCTAATGAGACGTTTTACCTTGAAATCAGAGCAAGACAGGAGGAGACCCTGTTGAGCTGAGCTTGCATAGGGGGATCACAATTGGGTCTGGATCCTTCAGTGAGAGAGAGAGAGAGAGAGAGAGAGAGAGAGAGTGGGTGTGATCCATTCCAGACAGGAATAATGCTCTCAAACCAGAGTGGATTATGACAGGAGGACATTTTCAAGCAACAAAGTGACCTCACAAAAGACGCTGGCTTGTTCCACGCTAACGTTGACCCGCTTTCTTTTGTTGCTTTTGTTCTGGGTGACACCTGTACGTCAACGTTAAATCTGTAAGGCTTGGCTTTCAGGTGAAAGCAACAATTACTCTCACTTGGAGAGGCACAAACTGGAACGGGGTTGGATGGAGGTGATGAGAAGGAAGCGAACAGGTACTCTTAACAGTTAGCAGTGCCAGCATGGATCAGAGAGCCATGTTATATGAGGCCAGGGATGAAAGAGGACAGGAGATTTGTGTTCTGAGGGGTCCTCTTTTTAATCAGGGGCCCAAAGAGATTGTTGCAGAGCAGGCCACTAACCAGTGTCATGCTAATAAAAGAGAATAAAAGTGTGAATGGAGGGTGCAGCTAGTTATCTACACTCTAATTAACGTGGTACCGGGAGCGAGATGCTTATTTGCGTAGCATTGAGAAGAAGGGAGGCGGGAACACTGAAGTGTGGGGGAAGGGTAAAGAGGAGCAGCCTAAGGCCGTCCATCTTTTGTGCAATTGTATATGTGCGAACAAAGCCGCACGTCCAATCTACATTGCGCGCATGCTAATCACCGCATTTGATAATAAAAGTCATTTTGGGCCATGGCATATTTTTGTTTGAAAGATGATGGGGAAGGTTATTTATTTTTCTTAAAATAGCACGGCAAGTAATGGCGGTAATTAGCAGCAGCCAGGCTGCTATGATGATATCACATCGTTTTATTCAGGGACAAAACATGCATTTTTATGATTTAAATAATGGTACAGTTCACCACGATCTCAATCATAGAAAAAGGGATTTAAAAACACATCAGTACTCATACACCCAAAAATCACCTTGGCCCTTTTCAACAGTTTTGTTAGGAGCTCGACCCTGTGACCTTCGATGTCTGCCGTAGTCCTCAACCCCACTTTCCCACAGACAATCCTGCAAACGAACCCATGTCAAGAGGCTCAACATATGGCCCAGGGCCGTGCCTATTGTCTGGAGTGGCGGGGCAGGATGGGCCACCATTATTGTCACCATTGTAAGATTGGCAATGTGTCTGGAGAAGCAGACACACGGCAGGGTGAACTGATCCCAACAACTGTTTGTGCCCTTTCCCACCGATCCACAATCACATATCAGGCATTGGCTTCACAAATGCCTGGTCATTGTTAATGTCAAGGCCCAAATTTTGGGGCAGAACTCCTAAAGTCATTATGTTAACAGAGACCCTGTCAAGTACTTTGATTTGCATACTTTAAAGCAGAACCTGATTTCACCTATTGCAACATGATCCTGTAACAATATACCAATAAAACAATCAGATTTAAGAGACAAGTTTACAGTTTATGCTTCTACACCTATCATTTCCCTCTGATTTTAGGGATAACTTATGGGTAGGGGTAGGGATATGGTTGAGATTACATTTTTTGAAAGGAATATTGTTCCAGGATCAATAAAATATGTTGACCCCGGAACGCATTTAACTCTGCAAAATCAGGACGTGCTGCTTTGAATGGTTTGAGGTCTGGTAAATGTCTCTGTCAACTGTATTGTATCAGAAATGGCCAAACATATCACATCAGAGTAGGTTAAATGGTTTGCTGTCCACACATGTGTTTAAACTAATTATAAATCAATCTATTTCGTGCATAGTTGCTAAATGTTGCAAATATTTGTTTATTGGTACTGCAGAACAGATATTATCCACAGTTCTTGTATCTGCTAGTGCCATCCTATAAACCACCTAAAACTACTCTGTGTGTTTTCCTAAACTGTACACTGACAGAAAAATAAATGAATCACACACCACCGGCAGATGATGAGGTATCTGAAGCATTTGGTTAAAACGAGTTTCTGTCATTCCTGGAGCTTGATCTAAAATTCTCATTCATCACCTTTTTAGGACAGGAAGGTGCCGATGGCGGAACACATTCTTGTTTGATTTGTTGAAGCTGACATGCACTCTGTGAGTAATTTTGAACATAAAGACATTACAATTATGAAATCAATTTATTTTCAATATTGAAATCGTTTTCAGCTGCACTCCCTTAACCCCCTCTATGGCAAAGCTTTGTTGAATAATTTGGATGTACAGACACATTTTAAAGTCACAGAGAATTTGACTGTTAATAATAAAAAAGAATCGTACTACTCATTGTTAGTTAATGTTAGTTAATGCATTAACTACTGTTAATTAGTGAGACCTTACTGTAAAGTGTTACCGCTTTATTTTATAGTTTTTTATAATTAATAATATTTGATCAGTTTTCCCCAGGCCTGTCTGTCGTTTTTCAAGCTTTAGCAGTGTCCATAGATCACTACTGCACTCTATTTACGCCTTATTTAAAATTCTTATTGGAGCACACAAAAAAATCCTGCATTTAGAGAGAAAGCTTGCACATGCCATCTTAATTAAATTGTTGCTAGGTAACAGAGGCGATCTGTTGGTAAATGGGCAGGGTTTCGCGAAGTGAGCAGAGGCCATTTACACAATGGTGACACATCGCACTTGAAATACGTCCATTGCAAACTTACAGACTAACCCTTATTTCCCGTCTTTCAGGCAAGCAAACAGAGGACACAATATGAGTTTCTCACCTCCAGTGGTGACTTATGGGGAGTCAGCTCCTATGGCCTTCTGGGATACTATAGGCGTAAGATGCCTCCAGCCACTGCCCAGCAACAATTCCATAATGACAAATACTTCTGTATAGGATCATCACTATGGTCACACATATACCAAGACCAGCTGAGCACATGAGCAGGGCAGGAAAGCTGTCATGTCTGCGATTGAGGAAATAAATGTCTGAAGCAACTTCCCGGGGAGGAAAACAAGTAACGTTTTTCTTTTTCTGCATAGAGACATACTGTATTGATAACACGTGCATCTAAGCATATCCTGTGTTTGTAACAGTTCTTCATGCATTATTTCTCTCTCATTAACTTCCTTAATTTACAGACCCTGTAACAGAAATAATGCTTACTTATTCTTAGCTAATTACCTTTTCCTTTTTAATACTAGGTTACTATTCCAGCAGAAGAAAAAGAAAGAGTATCTTCAGCGATTGTGCTGGTATTCCGGAATCTAAATGCTGGTGTCCCTCGGGGGCTTCGGTTGACTGGCTGTTGACCTTTGCTGCTCTCGGACCACTAGCCACAGCTCAAACAAGAGGCACAAGGGACACATCAAGGGCAAATAAGGGCTAAAGAGGATTATAGATCAGCAGACATATGCCCGACAAAGGCCGCTTGACTGAAACTTTGTAATAAATACAGTTTGTTTTTGCAAGCAATGGTCATGTGTGAGATTTATTTATCTATTTTCTTCAAATAGATCAACAGACATAGAAAATAATGTGTGTGTGCTTGCATTATACACTCTTATAATTTTATTTTAGTACATAAAACAGAATGTTTGCTTTTTATGATTACACATTTTTTTCTGAATGCAATATTAAACGGACTCATGTTTTCATAATTTACATACAATTAAATTATTCTTTGACTTACTGTATGTAATATAAGATTTTAATGAAAAATTTTTAAAAATACCTTAGATATCGTTTTGTCCTAGTCCAGCAGCTCTTTTTTTGTGCTCCCATTTTCATTCACTCTCAGTTTTGATGTGCACAGTCACTTCAAGACAGAATTAACCATTATAATGAGATATAACAAATTAAAACAAACATTACAAATTAATGGCAGGAGGTGTATTGTATTTTTATACAATAAAAATAAAGCCTTTCTAGAGTTGTCATTCATGTTAAGGCTGTTAGTACATGATGCTTTCACAAGGGGGCAGTCACTTCTGTTCAAATGCCCTCTTGTGAGCGTTTCTTAGTTCAAGTCATTATGCTGTGTACTTAATTGCATTTCAACTGGCACTACTAACACAGTCCAACCTCAAATACTCCATAATATATAAATAACATAGCTCACGTGGTAGCTCCCATTCCCTCTCTTCTAAAAACATGTAAAACAATATATCCATGTAAATTACACACATATGTCTGCTCTGCAACTAACGTGTTCACGCATGTTCTGTATTTGCATTATGGGAAATCAAGTAGTCTTTGAAAACAGCTCTCTGTGCAAAACCAAAGCGCCCAGGTTCGTTTTCTTTCTCAAGCGTCCTTCCTTTCAGTCTATTCATTTCTGGATAAAAAGAACAAGGTTAGGTCACCCATTATTACAAGTTCTCATTATTTATTTTGCTGCACTCAACTGAGCTAACACAATAATGAAACTCTCATTATTTATCACAGACAGTGGATCGGTCATTAAAAAGATACCTTTCGAGAAGATTCGCTCGTTCGGGCACTGGGAACGACGACCATCAAAAGGACTGTTTGGTGGGCCTCAGATAAAATGGTTTGTGTGAATGGAGTCTTCTTGGGAAAAGAAAAGAGCCTCTTCGGCTGTTTGTTTTGGAATTTGTCTCATTGATCCAAGAGCGGCAACTAAAAGAGGAGGCCAGGCTCGACAATAGCACTCAGGACAACATTACTCCAGCGTCACATGGACGAGCACCATTCACTGTGCACATTCATTTTATACACGATAACTCCGGATTTAGAAGATTAACAAGACTAAATTGTGTATTTCAGAGAATTTTTTTATTTAAAAAAAAAAAAAAAATAACCCTCTGTAACTATCATACGTCAACAAAATACTGAGAAAAATGATTTCGTGGAAAAATAAAAGCAGGAAAAAAGAAGGCCAGTCATGTCGTTTTCTTGACAATCATTTATTAAACAAAGTGAAAAGTAATAAATAAAGATAAGTACTTAAAATGCATTAAAAACCAACAGAGCCATTTAGACTCAAGGGTTTTAAAACAGATCCCAGGTACTTCCCTACTGGAATACTGAGGGAGAAAAAAAAATATGAAAAAAAAAGTGATTTGTCTCTTCAATTTAATATAGATCAGTTCTACCTCATATACTGTTATTTGGCATTAGGGTTAGAAACGTTTAAAGACATGCTTATTGAAAACATCTTAAAAAGGGGGTACATTTTAGTAACACATTTTTAATAAATTTTGGTCACTTGTTTACATTTTTAATAGTGGGTTAAAGTGGGAGAAAGTCAAAATAAGGCAAAGGACAAAACCCTATAGGTGAGGGTAAAACTAAAATGGCCCTGCTGATGAGAACCAAAGGTTGTGAATGTTTACAGTTAAAATAAACTCCCTATTGCATCCATCAATCTTCACAGCTTGATAATCAACAAGGAAAAAATAACAGCTCTCAAAATTTGAGTTCAGCATTTTACTGCCACGTTATATTACAAGTGTGCTGTTGATGATAACGGACGCACCTTTGCAATATAAATGCCCCTGGAAGTCCACAAGATACAAAATTTATATTTTGAATTTACCTGATATTTGTTGAAAGCCAAGATTATGCCATATTTGACTGTTTATTAGGGGCCAGAGGGTAGTAGATTCGTTCAAAATAAAATTCATCATAACTACAATCAAAAATCAGGCAGGATCAATACATTCATTGTCTGTGTACCTCCAAAAACTCAAAATGGAGGATGAGAATAAGACTTTTACAGTAGGTTAACACTAAAACAAAAAATTAAAATTAATTAAAAAATACTTGATATGTCTATGTGTGGTTTTTTTAACTGTAGTGCCAAAATGTCACAATATTAAAGTGGACATCTTTAAACAGCATGTTTCTTTGTGATCAAGCCACATTTGGCTCGTGCCTCTGCATGTGTGCTTTCCGTTTCCAGCAGGAAGTACTCTACACACTCATGGGGGAATACAAGCGTACTTGGCACCTTCACATGAAAGAAATCCTGTTATCCTGTTATTTGATGCATTACAGAAAATCAATAGGCTCCATACAGAAACATGGAGCATGCTTACAGGATGTGCTTGATGTCAGTGGACCCGAAATTCAAAGTGAAACATCTGACTGGTTAAATGACGGGGAAGGGTATCAGAAGAGCGGAGGCCACTGCTTTTTGAGTTAGCTTTTATACTTGATCAAAATGCCCTTTTTAGATTTACCCACCAGCAGCAGGGGTCACTGGGAGCCTGCAGGCACTGATGTTAACACATGAACCGTCACTCTCACACGCGCATGCACACTTAAATTATCTCTCAGTCTTCTACAGTCAAACAAAACTCTCCTCGTAAGAAGTCTGTCTTCAGTCCCTCTAAAATAAATACACCTTTAATACATACTTTTCTTCTTGATCAATCCCTTCACTATACTCTCCAAGCTCGAGTAAAACAATGTTTCCTCCATGTATCAGCAATGAAAACCTCAGTTTCTACTTTGGAGAACTATTAAAAAACCGCTGTTCTTATGAAATTGATCTATCATAATTTTCAACTAAACAATAAAATGTCAAAGACCATGAGTGATCCCTTGCTTTCAACCTTCTGTTGGCTCAAAGACACCAGAAGGTTCCAGCCCCTTTAAAACCAGCATTATTTTGAGGTCTCCTTCTGATGCCATCCTCCATTCATTGATGCTTCAAACCAGTCTGATGAATATAACAGTGACTGCATTATTACTATTGTATTTGTTAGGTTAAAACAACGTGTCCATGGAGGAAGCCCATCAGAGTAGAACCCGACTGATATGGTTGCAGGAAAAGGGGAATGTTCCAGGGTCTTGTCGTGCTGCACAGTTCAGTCGAACAAGCCCTTCCCGATGCTATGCGGCCATCAGATACTGGTGGTAGAAGAGGCCGAAGAGAGAGGTGGAGAACAGGCAGGCGGCGATCCACCATGTGAAGAAGGACAGGAGCCCTCGAAAAAGCAAGGGGGAGAAAACAGTCCTCAGCCCCCCGAGAGCGACCGATAGCTGGGCCACAGTTTGAGAGGCCTGCATTTCGCCTTGCCCCACCTCAGCGGGGCTCGAGTCCTCATTTGATAGACACGGCAAACTCTCTTCGGGGTAAATCACCCATGAGTATCCACCTGGGGGTAAAATGAGATTATGAAAAATTCAAGAAACCCTTTAAATGAGAATGTGTCAAGAAGAACCTCACCTAATGTCTTTAGCAGCAAAGTAGTGTGTAACAGCATCACCAGAGGTGCAACGTACTGTAGTGCTATTACACACAAGTAGTAAAAGACTCGGGCGACCTGTGTGAAGAAAAACAAATTTGCAGTTAAAACATTTAGGCAAATTTCATTCAAAACAAGCAGCTTGGCAGGAGAGGAGCTCATCAAACAGACTCGCTGAAGACTCACTGGGAGCTTAAGTACAGAGGGAGGCTGCGAGCATATGATTCTGGAGCAGATGTAAGACCAGACACCCCTGCGACTCTACAGCCATTTGCGAGTCTCACTTATGGCTTGGAACATCAAACGGGCTCTTTTCCTTAGCTCCAGCTGTGGAGTGCTGTGGGTTTTGATCCTTGCGCTCCACTAAACTCAAATAGCCTCCTCATTTAAGAGCTTTGAGGGCAACAATGCCGCACAGTCCTTTTTCATACCGACATATTTCCACCTTTGAGGAATGTCGACACTGTAATGTAGGCCCCTAGAGTGGACGCCACAAGAGGGTCCCTGAGTGCATTTATTAACCAGTATCAGATCAAACATCACAACCTAGTGAAGATGGGATACTTGGGATTGATGGGATACCAGCCAAAATAAAAGGATGGCTTTGCATCACAATAACTTAATTGCATATTATTAGCATTATTATGTGACTATTTTTCATCTCCGAAATGTTTAATGTCACTAAGAACAAGACACAACAAGAGCAAAAAGTGATAAGTACCATCTTTTGGAGGTCCACAGCACTAATGCGCCCCGCTTCCTTCTTCATTTGCAAGACGCCCTTCTGGGCCAGGTTGAGGTAGGCCTGTAGATGATGCCGCATCATAGCTAATCTCAGCACACACAGAAGAAGGATCACCCACAGGCGCAACGTGTCATATGTCTTCTCAGACATTCTGAAAGCAGAAGAAGAGGAGTGACACACCAAATCAGGCTGAGTAAAATGTGCCCAAAACTTAGGATGTGACTTGAACAGAGAAGAATTAGCAAAGGTCTGACTGAAATAACATCTCCTTAAGTCAATGTGATGATTTATGAGGAAAACAAATATAGGGCAGGACTTGATAGATTTGATTGTGAAAATTGGGCATTCCACATGAGAATGAAAGCCAAATGAGAGTCTTAGTGTATTGCCCAAGGATTACTCCCATCCTGAAATACCATCAGCACTGACATTTGTGGAAAATGTCTAACTGGGACTTGGAGGCTGAAGGACAAGTTCACCCTCAAGAGATCAACTTATCACAATGGTAATGCTTTTTACCCAATCTCAAATCTTTTTTTTTTTCCCCCATAACCTTTACTACACAACCATAACCTGTCATTAAATTACTGTGTTGTTAACTATAGACCTTATTCACAGAAGCACCATCTTTGGAATGAACGGGAATGAAAGCGAGGCTGTGAGGGATAGACATACATCTCTTCAGTGGGTTGTGCTGTTATTTAATGTGTTTTTGGATTGTTCTGTTGATGAACCACTGCAAAAATATAATTTCAAGTAATTTCAGTAGACGAAAAACTCCAGACAACATGAGCTGTGGAAAATTATAAGTGATCGGAGCTTTAAAGATCGGAGCTTTTTACAGCGGATGCCATTGAAGACACAGTAAGTCTATACCTCGCTTTCATGGCGCTGCTCTGAATAAGGTCCATTGGAAAGGTTTTGAAAGTCTAATATATATGGCTATTTGATCAGTTATTTGATCTCATGGGAAAACGTAACTATTTTACAAGTTGCAATTTTGTATGAATTCATACGATTTGACTTTCACTTTTTAGAAAAAAGCATGAAGGTCCAACCCCTCAACCTAACCATCAGTGGCACGTAAGCAGATAATACAAAAACGTACAAATGAGATCATACAACTTCAGCAAGATGTAAAATAGTACTTAATGTCATGAGAGTGTGTTGAGCTATTTGTCAAACAAAGCCATTTCAGAGACAGAACAACTTATTAAAAAAAAACAATACTTAAATTATAAAATACATTAATTCTCTTTTTGAATACTGTGTACTGATGAATCAAGAACAATAAAACCAGGAAAGTGTATTAAGAAAATAATCAGGGACAATTTAGATCGTTGACTTTAAAGTGAACATCCTCGAGTAAAAAAGGGTCTTGATGAACTTTAAAACAAGTTTTTAATTAGTCAAGAACAATTCAACAAACTAGTAAATGCAAAACATAATGTTGAAAAAAAAAAAGTGTTATTGTAAAATGAGGTACTCACAAAGGCACACTATCTTTCCCAAATGTGGGATTTATTATGTAATCCTTTGTTATGGGCTTCACCCATAACAGTACCATAATTAAGGGGGCCAAGAAGTTGATATGCAGCAAAGTCCTGAAGGATGGACACATAAAAACAACCAATTAGACATGGCAACAAACAAGAGTATCAATATCAGTGGAGCAGTAAACATCAACTATCATGAAGTACCACTGCTTTAAATGTAGCATTTCACCAGCACAAGAAGCATGGAAGTAATCCAGGCCTTAAAGAGGTCTAACTGTAAGCCCCATAGTGTCATGAGAGCAGAAGAGGATTAGCTATGTGAGATGTGTAATGCCCAACTCCTCTTTTGTAACACAGTTACCCTAAAGCCTGCTGGCTGAAAATGGAGAACAGGTCCATTTGCAGTAATACTTGTCTGCTAACTTGCCGAGGATATAGTCAGACACGGATGCTCCACATGAATTAACATGGAAATATTGCTAGTGGCTACAATATTTCAATACAAACTGTTAAAATTCATATATTCTTTCAAATGTAAGGTCAAATAAATACCAATTATTCAAACTATTAAAGCTACTTGTTTTTAACATATTAGTAACTATAAATTGTATATTATTTTGAAACATTTACTGTGTGACTTTGCAGTTGTTTAGCGTGAGGGCATCGAGATGCATCTGGGCCAATCGCAGGCCAGGAAAAGTGAGGAAGGCTCCAATGAGAGCGCAGAGCAGTGCCAGGATCAGCTTAAAGGTCAGCTTGGATATGGGGCCCCTGTAGAGGGAGAGGAAGAGAGCAAGGCCTGTTCACCGCAGGGAAGCACAAACCATCACATACGCAGTTTAATCCCAACCCACAGAAACATATATGTGTATACACACACTCCCTCTGTACTGACAATGGGGGTGGGAGGAAACTGGACATAATACTCACTGGGACTCAAGGCCTTGATTCTCCAGAAACTGCACGGCACTTTCTGAAAAATTTGCAAATCCTATGAAAGGAGAAAAAGGAGAATGGAAACGATGTATATATGTATATATAAAATTGACATTATATAGGTAAACCCCCCCCTGGAAATCAGTTTAAGGGGGGAAATGTTGCCTCAGTGGAAAAGTTCAATTCTGTCAGTGCTGTGAACTAACCACAGCAAAGAATATGAAAAACTTCAGGAGGAACCCGTCCATGACAGACCTAAATCAGCCAAGGTACCAGCACAAAAGCACATTACGCAAAATATTGTCTAATTATCATTATTAACAAAATTTCAGAAAATATTGAGATATCATTTTTTGTCAATATTGCACACCCCTAAGTCATAGTCCAAGTGTTTATTTCGGACCCTAATTAAAATGACTATGGTGAGCAAGTAAAATAGTGTTACAGTACAGTTTTTTGACATTGCAACACACTGTAGCATAACGCATAGTTTGAATCATAATGCAAGAATGATATGAAGTTATATGAGTGATCTACATCAAAGAGATGAAAATGGTCTAGAAACATAAAAGCATGGTGACTGTCCATGCACTATCAAACCACTTTTTACTTCGGTTGACAATTGTCAAATTTAACTGGGAAGCCAAAAGCTTTTCTTTTATTGTCTACATGTAGCCACACATTCCTGGTGTTAAGAAACATCCCAAACAAAAATGTGAAAAAAAAAAAAATCTATTTCAAAAGAAAAAGCACCTTTCACAAAAACACACACACACACACACCTAAAGGATTATTAGGAACACCTGTTCAATTTCTCATTAATGCAATTATCTAATCAACCAATCACATGGCAGCTGCTTCAATGCATTTAGGGGTGTGGTCCTGGTCAAGACAATCTCCTGAACTCCAAACTGAATGTCAGAATGGGAAAGAAAGGTGATTTAAGCAATTTTGAGCGTGGTATGGTTGTTGGTGCCAGACGGGCCGGTCTGAGTATTTCACAATCTGCTCAATTACTGGGATTTTCACGCACAACCATTTCTAGAGTTTACAAAGAATGGTGTGAAAAGGGAAAAACATCCAGTATGCGGAAGTCCTGTGGGCGAAAATGCCTTGTTGATGCTAGAGGTCAGAGGAGAATGGGCTGACTGATTCAAGCTGATAGAAGAGCAACTTTGATTGAAATAACCACTCGTTACAACCGAGGTATGCAGCAAAGCATTTGTGAAGCCACAACACGCACAACCTTGAGGCGGATGGGCTACAACAGCAGAAGACCCCACCGGGTACCACTCATCTCCACTACAAATAGGAAAAAGAAGCTACAATTTGCACGAGCTCACCAAAATTGGACAGTTAAAGACTGGAAAAATGTTGCCTGGTCTGATGAGTCTCGATTTCTGTTGAGACATTCAGATGGTAGAGTCAGAATTTGGCGTAAACAGAATGAGAACATGGATCCATCATGCCTTGTTACCACTGTGCAGGCTGGTGGTGGTGGTGTAATGGTGTGGGGGATGTTTTCTTGGCACACTTTAGGCCCCTTAGTGCCAATTGGGCATCGTTTAAATGCCACGGCCTACCTGAGCATTGTTTCTGACCATGTCCATCCTTTTATGACCACCATGTACCCATCCTCTGATGGCTACTTCCAGCAGGATAATGCACCATGTCACAAAGCTCCAATCATTTCAAATTGGTTTCTTGAACATGACAATGAGTTCACTGTACTAAAATGGCCCCCACAGTCACCAGATCTCAACTCAATAGAGCATCTTTGGGATGTGGTGGAACGGGAGCTTCGTGCCCTGGATGTGCATCCCACAAATCTCCATCAACTGCAAGATGCTATCCTATCAATATGGGCCAACATTTCTAAAGAATGCTTTCAGCACCTTGTTGAATCAATGCCATGTAGAAGTAAGGCAGTTCTGAAGGCGAAAGGGGGTCAAACACAGTATTAGTATGGTGTTCCTAATAATCCTTTAGGTGAGTGTATAATATATATATATATATATATATATATATGTGTGTGTGTATTTTTGTGAAAGGTGCTTTCATTCCAGGACAGTGTATAACGCTGTGACTGATGAAATGCAAATATGCAAGGGACAATGTCTAAAGAATTTTTTTATTTTTTTTTATGAAATAATGTAACCAGTTTTAAATATTTTCACTGGCAAATGGTCTCACATTCTATGTACTACATGCTCTAAAAAAAGAAACAGATACACACACACACACAAAAGAAACAACAACTTGACACTACTATACCTGTCTCGAGGCCAAATTCCAGGTAGTTCTCTGTGACAATAAGGATAGCCATGGCTTTCACAAAGAAGAAAAAGGCAAAGGTGATGCAGAGGGAACGCTCACCGCCCTCCTCTAGTCTGAAGTAGTGAGCCGTGAGGGAGAAAAGGATCTTCCTGAGAAAAACTAAAGCTAAGGAACATGGTCACAAAGGCACTTTTGTACACTATACCAAATATTGCTCTCCAAAAACAGATAAAAGCTTGAATTAATTCCTCGCCTAATTAAATAAATATTCTGGGTTATAATTAATAATAATGTGTTATAATAATTGCTGTTCACTTGCCATATATATGCCCATTGTAAGAGTATAACGGAAAACATTTTCCCTTCATTTTTACAAACTGCTACATGTGCGGTTGATAGAGCCCAAGTTGAATTTAGCAGACATTTCTTTTAAGTGCCAGTACTCTCATGGATTCTACATACAAACTCTCTGTATACTGAATATGGTCAGTTTCTAATCAGCTCTGTTCTACAAAGGGCATCCTAAAGGCTGGAATGCACTACAAGCCTTATAAAATCAGAACAGATTTTAAAACACTAGGTAACACAGTACACTTGAAGACTTTGTAAATGGTTACAGAGAAAACCTTAGAATCATAGACTAAACAACTGAGGATCAAACACTAACAGACTTTAAGTCATTTTCAAGCTGTAAACCAAACTCACACAGAAACATTTGAAAAATGAGAACAATATACATTCTAAAATCGGCTCAAAATAGCAAAAGCTTAATATCCTCAGACTGAATGGAATCAAAGTCTGAAGCAAAAAAAAGAGTCTGTTTACTGTCTACACTACACCATTTTCAGTGAAATATGTCAACTCAGACTGCTCAAAATCTGCCAACTAGCATTGACTTGTCAGACTGAAAACTGGGGGAAAAAAATCTGTGGAAAAAGTCATGCTACAAGTCTCACATTTAGTGTCACAGCAGCAGAGAAATGCATTTAAAACATGCCCCATCAAACAGTGTCAAAGCTAATATCCCGAAGGTGAGAAACGACAAATTTGAAAAGCGCCAACAGCAGACAGAAAACGTCCAGCTGCTCCTCTTTGTTACGACAGCTTGCCTATATGTGCCCATTTTGATTATACTGGTCTAGGGTCAATCATTCAACTTGTGGCTACGTCGTGCAAATCTGCAAGGCAAGCGGGCGGCCATCTGAGGAAATGTTTCAGTGACCATCTCTTTGACAAGGCCATTTTCCCCACCACACACTCTCCACTGGGATCAGGAAAAATGGCTCCTTCCTGTCCACATTCAGCCATTTGCACACATATAGACCTATCATCATCGTCATCATCTTCATCACCCTACCAGGCACCTTCTTTCGTTCCTCTCCTTTTTCCAGGCAAATCAGTCCGGTGGGCCGTGAAAATTGGGCCTCCAATCTTCTGCGGCAGGCTGAGCTAGGTAAAGGGCAGTGCCTAGCGGAGGGAGATTGATCTTTGTGGACTGTGCCGGGGTTAATGTGTGTGATTTGGTGAGGCACTAGAAGGGGAAAGTAGCAGGTGAAAGGCAACAGGTGCAGCTTTCATCACTCACGGCTAGACTGTCCCTGCATCGAGACTGTGAAAATTGAGCTTCTCCACAAGGGTTGACTTTTACAAAGGATGTTTTAACATTTCAGGACTATGGACATGTTATTGAATAAAGTACTTTAAAGGTTCCTTATGTAGTTCTGTTAAAATAGCAAAAGGTTATATAAGTCAAATCATGCGTTGAGAAATTACATTATGGTATTCATGCAAGTACAGTGGAACATGCTAGATGTCATCTGTAAGTAATTTAAACAATATTTTCAAATTATTCTATTATTACTAGTGGTGTTTGTTAAGCATCTCCATTACTACTACTCATATTGTGAGTGTGACGATTAACCTCAAATCACTACAAAAACTAATATGCTATAAAAACACTTGGCACATCTAAGCAGCCATATAGAAATACCCTGGCAACCATCAAAAACACACTAGTATTGTTGTGTTGATATTTGTACAGGCAATACCAGTCACATTTTCTTCAGAAAATGAAATCATGACATCTGCATGTATAACTAGATTTTTACATGTCAACTATGAGACTAAATGGAAAATTTGGGTTTTCTAAAACAAATTAGCAAAAATCACTGAACTATAAAAATATGATTATTTTTATTTTTAAGGCTAAAAGGTCATGAAGATTTTTTAAAGTTAGGAATAATAAAGGAAAAAGCTTACTTTTGAAAAAAAACCTGCATTTGTTTGATCAAAAATACAGTAAAACTACTGTAATATTGTGAAATATTATTACAATTTAAAATAACTTTCTATTTTCATACATTTGAAATGTAATTTATTCCTGTGATGGCAAAGCTGAATTTTCAGCATCATTACTCCAGAAATTGAAAATCCTATTGGGTTTTTGTTGAGGGAACCAGTGTTATGCTAATTTCCAGGTTGGCCTATTATACATCATCACTGCATCACATTATAAAGTATTATTTTCTTTAAAAAATAAAAATAGAAAATTGGTTACACTTTATTTTAAGGTGCCATTGTTACAGTGTGATTATGATTTTAAATACTGAGTAATATTTAGTAACTACATGTACTTACTTTAGTTGCATGCAATAATGCATAATTTACTGTTATTACTATGGTAAGTACATGTAACATATGTAACAAGGACACTGTAAAATAAAGTGTTACCAAAAAATCTTACAGACCCCAATTTTTAATTTAAAAATTAATTCCTGAAATAGGAAAAAAAGACCATATTATTTGTCAACAATGCTAATAATGAAATAATTACAAGAATTAATAACAATAAAATACGAAAGAGGTAAACCAATGCAAAAGATGAAATAGAAGAGAAAAAACTCCTTCAGTAGTTCTAGCTCAAAAAGGATACATGACAAAGGCCAAGACCAGCAGGCTCCACACCACACTGATGTTCATCTCCCCACTGGGCTCCGCCACACAGAAGTACAGTTCAGTGATGAGATACACCACTGTGGCGGCCACAGTAAAATCCACCAACCACTGGAATTCGGGAAAATAATGCAGAGCTAGACAAAAAGATAGCCAGACAAAAAGAGAAGCTTTAGAAACCAGACTTTCTATGATCCTTCAAGCTCAAGGGTTCATTGGGTATATAATGACAACAGGTGAGTTACCAAGTGTGTCCACTTCTGCAATGCATTTAGTCTCCAGCTGAAGGTCGATGTCTTTGGGAATAGTCATCGGCTTGTTCTCCAAGTGCCCATTGTACTTCCTGAGAAGCAAAACATGAACATAGCACATATAATAGTTATGCACTGAAAGTAGGCTAAGCTGAAACACACACACACACAAATTACCAAGGACATTTCAGGCCAAAAACCAAAACAGAGTACTAGAGTGCTATTTTTCTCCATTCACTTGCAAGTATTATTGCATGAACTGAATTTAAAGCTGCTTTTTATTTATGCTTTTGAACAAAATTGAATATAAATCACAACAGTTTATTATTTATTTTTCAAAGCACATTACTCAAAATCTTGGCCAAACAAATAAGAATAATTAGCATACTTTATAACAAAAAAAAGTTCAAAATGATAACAGTATGTTCTTCCAAGTAGCCACTGTTATCATCCTCTGCTGCCCAGATAAGACAGAATTTATTCAAGAGCATCTGGGCTACTTTATCCATTCATTTGTGATGTTTCAGCACTCTTATAAGTGGCTTCAGTTGTAGGATGATGGGGCTTCTCTGGCATTTAACCTCATCACACAATGCAATGCGTCACATGACTCATGTCTCCTTCCTGATGGTGTGAATCCTGGTTGCTGTGTGAAGTGGGATGTCATCATCAGGGTGAGAAATACAGAAACTCACAATTTCAAAAGATACTTTGATTTCATTTATTTTGTAATACCCAGTTAACTTTTGTGGGATGTCAGAGTTTAAGTTGATTAAACTAATGAAATGGTTTCATAAATCTGTCATGTTGACTACTGACCTGCTCTTCACTGTAACCAAAAATATATATATATATAGCCTTCAATGAATTAGTATTATAGAGTCAGTGGTGACTAACTTAACCCCTATTCAGACTGGTTTTCCTAGAGGACGATAGAGAAATTAGTTTTTCACAGGTGTACTTTTTGATTTTAATCCAATCCGAGTCTGCCATGTCTGTGTTTTTCTTGCACAACCTTAGTAAAAATTCCAGGGCAAATTACCTACTGTTTTTCAGCAAACTCAACAGTCCTCAGAGAAATCTAATCCCGTCCGAATGCAAATGTCTGTGATTGCTGATATTGTATTATACTAACGCTTCTCCTTCATGTGTTTTTTGACATACCTGAGCTATTGTTTGCACACCAATTTTCTGCATACTTTCATTTCATTTCAATATAATTTTTTAAAATAAAATTAATAAATACAGGCAAATTGTGAAACTGCTAAGACTGCCCATTTTAATATCAGTGTCAGATAAGACACTTGTCTAGATTTCTCTGCTCACTTATGTGGGTTTACTACATACAGCCACTTCTATAAACTCATGTGAAGTTCATTTATATAGGGTTTTTTAAATAAATTAAAATATCAATAAATTATTCATAGACATATACAGCATACAGGATGCATGCAACCGTGGTGCATGACCTTCTGTTACGCCCACATCTAGAAAAAACACTTCCATCTTGTAATAAACACGGAGATGTAAGTCCCGTCTGAATCAGTCAATGAAATCACATTGTTTATAAAACGAATCCAGCCTGAATAGGGCTTTGGAGAACATTGAAATAGTGCCCTTGTCCCTTTGACCTTTAAGTAAAAACACTTTATTATCATTGTATACAATACAATTTAGGCAGCGGCTATTTGCACAATAGATGCTGGTATTTACAACAAGTGTAAATAGCAACTAGATTCTTTTTTCACTAAGTGGAAATAGTGATATATTCTATTTACGCCATGTAAAAGTAGCAGTTCTTATGTGTACATATGTGTAAATAGTAATTAGATGCCATTTCTACTTTCTTTTGGAAGATACATACTATTTGTACCTCAGTATTGTTGTACATTAACAGGATGCAATAATAACAGAGTGTAAATTATTATATTTATAGAGACATATTATTACAATTTAAAATATTTATATTATATTATATTTTAAAATGTAGGTCTAATGTATTCCTGTGATGCAAAGCTGAATTACTGCAGTCTTTACTGTCATGATCCTTCAGAAATCATTCTAATATCCTGATTTCTTGCTCAAAAAGCATTTCTTATTATAATCAGTGTTGAAAACATTTGTGATGCTTAATGTTTTTGTGGCGACCGTGATTTCAAGAATGGAAAGTTCAAAAGACAAACATTTATTTGAAAAAAAAAAATCTTCAGCAACATTATTAATGTCTTCACTGTCACTCTTGATCAATTTAACTTTTCAGGGCACCCAATTATTATAAATGAAGCTAAATTTAATAAACAATTTTAATTATTCCCACTGCCGAGCAAGCAAAAGAATGGAAAGAACTGCAAAGCAGGTATCGACGTGTGGGATCGGCAACTTGGTTCAAAGGACAGCAGATTTTCCGCAGACTAACTGAGGGCTCTGTCTCTATTGGAAACCAAACACTAGAGTTTGCACATTTTACTGGGGATTAGAGGAGCCCTCCTCGCTCTTGAAAAAGAGCTAAATCCATACAACATTCAAATCAAACATATTTCCACCCATCTCTAATGCTGTCTGCATGACAAAGAATAGAGAAATGAATGTCGGGCTCTGCTGGGAGCGGTGGGATATTGGAAAGGGGCACAGGCCTTAGTGTGAACGAGTCTAGTATGCAAGCTTTCTGCTCCGTGGCTCCAAGCCAGCTGAACCTGAGATTCTTGGACTGTTCCTTCGGGTCTCTGTTGTTTACATAGGTCAGTGTGCACAATGGTGTTCAGCACAAAAGCACTGTGGGCATGGTAGTCTCTCTGCGCTGGATTGCGGCATACCTGCCTGACAAAATGGCCCAAGAGCTCCCTGCAGAGCAAAAATGGGCTTTTGTCTGAGAACAGGAGGTAGATATAATAGAGCTGACTATCAAAACTAAGCTGCTAGACACGGGCTAGTCTACCTTTTTAGGGAATTAGCATTGTATGCATAGTCCACAGCTTTCATCCACAGCGGAATATAGGCAACAAGGCTGCTTGATCTTCACAAGCAATCAAACAAAAGCCAAATGTGCACAAATCTAGAGAAATGCTGTGTTGTACCTGTCCTTTTTGCTCTTTCCTCCTTTCTGCTGCTTTCCAGCCAAAGTCCTCAGCTCATCTTCTGTGGGGTGCTGGTACCAACGCAGACTAACAAGACAAAGAGAAGTATATCACCATCTCTGAAATTCAAAGAGCTCTAGAAAAACATATGTACACTACCATTCAATATATATATAAGCATTTGGGGTCATAAGATTTTTGTTTTCTGTTCTTGAAAGAAGTCTCTTAATGCAAGGCTGCATTTATTTGACCAAAAAAACTGTAAAAAAAATATTGTATAATGTTATTACAAAATAAAATAACTGTTATTAATATATTTTAAAATGTAATTTATTTCTGTGATAGCAAAGCTGAATTTTCAGCATCATACTGGTCTTCAGCGTCACATGATCATTCAGAAATCATTCTACTGATTTGCAGCTCAAGAAATATTTATTATGTTGAAAACAATTAAGCTGCTTATATTTTTGTGGATTTTGAAACCGTGATACATTTCTTTCAGGACTATTTGATTAATAGAAAGTAAAAAAAAAAAACACAAAAAAATAAATAAATAAAAATGTCTATGAATATTAAAATGTAACATTGTAATAGTCTTTATAGTCACTTTTGATCAATTTAATGCATCACTGCTGTATTAATTTATTTTAAAAAATGCATTGTTTTAAAGAAGCTTACTAATAAAAAAATGTTTAAAAAATAAAAAAAATAATAATTTGAATCTGTCATCATTTACTCACATTATTTAGTTTCAAACCATTATGACTTTCTTTCTTCCTCAGAACAGATAGAAAATATATTTTGAAGAATGTCTCTGTCCATGCAATGAAAGTCAATGGGGTCTAAAACAACATGCGATTTCAACCTATTGACTTTCATTCTATGGACCACTTTCATAATTCTTTTATGGTGCCTTTGTGACCTTTTTTGAAGGTTGAAAGCTTCAGTCCGCATTCACTGGAACTGCATGGAAAAGAGCGACAAGCGCAGCTTTCTGAATTTCTCCTTTTATGTTCCACGGTAGACACAAGGCATATGAGAGTGGAAAGATGTGAGTGTAAATGATCACAGAATTTAAATTTTCATGGACACCATTTCTCCAAATAATAAAGGTTGTTTGATGCTAATAAAATGAGCAGACCTTTGGTGGCAAACATTTACCACAACCCCTTCAACTTTGTTTAGAAACTGGCCTGTCACGAGCCCTGAGAGGGCTGTACTGCTTTCAGTTGTTTTTGCATGTTTACTTCCTAATGAAAACTTAATTATGAAAGTCTCCTGGGTAACACTTCAAGCCCTGCACTCAAGCCAGAGTTTTCCCAAACTATTTTTACAGCCAAAAACAAGCACAGATGAATTATTGAGCACATTTGGAGGAGCTGTTTACTCTAAACACATATGGCGCTAATTAAGGGGGGGAAAACAAGCATGGCTTGTACTTTCGTTAGCAATTCTCTTGGGTTGCAGTGCTTTTTGATGATACCCTTTGGTCTTACTGAAACCCCATAATGATGCATTTTTGATGGGCCCTTAATATGAACAATAAAACACAGGATATGCTCGCAAAGTAGAGCAGGATCTGTGGTTTGTGTTGTTAAGGCTGCCTTTGGGATTAAGATGCCATTTTAGGTTGACCATTGAGAGGGATGCCAGAGTGGCACAGTGGGCTGTACTTCCTCATTACCTGCCACTGCAGAGGAGCCATCGTGCAAAGGAATAGTGGGGTATGATCTTCTGAATCATGCTGGCCATTACCATGGTAACCACCAGCTGCACACTGATCACACCCTGAAGGGAAAAGAGTGAAATATTAGAACACTTTCTGATCGCACCAGCAAGAACACAGAACAGCATTCAGACTAGTTACTAGCCTCAATTGCCGTTTTGGTTGGCAAGAACATATGATTTTGAAACCAAACTAGCAAAATTTGAGGTGAAATTTGCGATCTTGCAAAATGAGCATAAAATGACTCAAAATACTAGAAATTTTCTTGCGGATATGGATTTAAGGAAAAAAAAAAATGGAATGTCTTAAGGCACCTATACACTACACGAACACCAGGCCAATTTTGGGCCCAAATCTCCCCTTCTGACAAGAAGTTCCCAATTCCCATTTATCTTAAAGGTTCTACAGATTATTTTATCAGATTTTCCTGTGGTGTGAGTAGGGTTTGAAATTAACACCCGCTGACCCGCCAAATGTGGGTTAAAAAAATAAATAAAAATCAACTGTTTATATATATATTTTAGGTAGTTAATCTAGATTATTTTTTTATTTTTGGCTAGTAGAAGTTCTGAATGGCCGGTAGCTTAAAATTAGGAGCCAAATTGTCCGGTGATGCTGCATTCACACGGCCCCGTGTTGGCATCAACACTTCTTATTTACTTTGAATGGGTGACGTTATGCTTTGCCGAACTGAATTGTGGGTTCCATTGTGTCACTGTCGTTGCTCTCAGTAGAAGTTGAAAAAGTTTTCAGATTGCCTATGAAAATTGCAAATATGCAAACCCTAGCACAGACGCTAGCCAATTGCATCCATGCAACACCGGAAAAGTAATATGATTGGCTGTAGTCACCATGACGGTCGCGTCAGCACCAAGCTTCAAACACGCCCTCCGTCAACTACTGACGCCTCGTGTGAATGCAGCGCGAGTGAAAAAGTTAATTTCAAAAACCCTTGGTGTGAGGTGTGTTAAGAGTCATTGAATCTGCTCGGAAGGATGTTGGGTTACTTCTGGTGTCTACACAATATCTATTGTATTATTTACTTAGAAACATCTAGTGTTATATTGTTAAAAATAAAATAAAAGTATTGCAAAGTAAACTTCAACTAAGTAGAAATTTCTCTTTACGTGGTTTTTGTCAGTGTTGTTGTGTATGGAAGCTTGTTTCCACCACAGAATAAAAAAGGTAATTGCAACCTTTTTTTTAAGCAGTTCAAACACTATTACCGTCATTTCTTCTTGTCCGTCATCTGCCATCTTTGTTTACTCTAAAGAGACGTTTGACCGCAAGATTTTGTGAGATTTCACGTCGGGACTCTTTTTGACACTCTGGTTTTATCATTTTTTTTTATCGTCATGCTTGTGGTCTTTCACATTTTGTAAAATCTGTTTGTGGGCCAGCCTTTAAGGGAAAAAAAAAAAAAAACTGGCTAAAAAGTCCACAAAGCTAGGGAAAAGTAATGAATTTGTTGCCTCAAAGGTAATAACCTTTGCAAATGATGCAGACTTCCCCAGTCAAGCACCTACTCTGTAATTTCCTTTAACACCCCAGCATCAAACTATCCCAGCTACAGCGTGGGAGGACCGCTGGCATCAATGGGCAATCTCACCATCCGCGCATGTAAGGCACAGTGTCCTGCCCGTATGTTGAGGATGGTGATGTGCATTCAAATGGTCGCTGATCCGCACAAATTGCTATGTGCCTAGCTAGCCATTTCCAAACTCACACAAAAGAAATTTACATGGCGACTGGACTGTCACTCAGGAATGAAGGAATCATGAATCATATTGTAGAGCAATTCAATCACATGGCAGAAAAGCTAGGAAATTATCTGAAATATTCTGTGATGTGATATCATAATTTTGAAAGGTTGACTTGTTGAATTCTGTTCCATGACTCTGGAGCCTAATTGTCAAGAGTTGTGGTATGCAATGGTCACATATTCTTGAAAATCTAGCAGTTTGTTTCCCTATTATTTCCTCTGGAAAAGTCTAACAAAACTTGACAGCGTCATAAAATAAGCAAACTACTAACAGCGCTACATTAAACCAGTGGTTCTCAACATGTTTGACTCCAGGCCCCCCTTTGTCCAAGACAATATTCAAAGGCCTTTCTATCTAAGCTGATATGTACCTCTGGTCTTTACGTTAAAAAAAAAAAAAAAAAAAAAAATTATTGTTATGTACAGATTTTATGTTATTATGACTACAGTATTTTCAAGTGACTTCAACTACGAGTCACACTGGGTCAAAACGACATGGTTTAAAAAAACAAAACAAAAAAAAACATAAGTAACAACGGTGTGTAAGCCACATTTAATATATCCAGAAATAATGTAAAATACCAGTAAATAAAACAAAACATTTACAAACATGTATTTTTAGTTACCCTATCAGGCCTCACTCCACACAAAACCTTTAAGTTTTATTTATTTATTTTATTTCCTTGCTTCTATGGGAAAAAATTATTGTACATATTTTTTCAACTGATTTAAAAAAAATATTTGCTCACTGTATCCAAGACAGTCTAAACAATACAAAAATAAACTTTGCTCTATTTGTCTTCTTCCTTAATCAACTATACTGTGCTCTTTTAAAAAAGCACCGCATCAATTATTCCAGTTAGGAGGATCAACAGCTGTGATATTTAAGCACTGCTGCCATTTAATTCACAGTAAAACACAGTGAAAAATTTGTTTCTCTCAGCATACATTTCACTATGAAAAGCTCTCTCTGTGTGCAGCACAAATGCAAAGCTTTCCATAACTAAAATGTTATATTGAATTTATTTTATCCTGCTTTTCACCACTTTAACAATACCTGCAGAGATAGAGCCACACAATGGCACAATAGCTATAATGTGCTGGACTGAAACACATGAAAGCTGCCACATTTCACTGCTGGTCACAAACACCTCTGAGAGAACACAAGCTGATGCCAGACTTCAATGTTTCCTTCACTTTACCTGAAACAGACAGCCATGGGAACTATACAGCACATAAGAATGAACGGGAGACTGCTATTAAGTTGAATCAATGGATGTTAGTCATACGTGGGCTGGAATCAAGTGTACATTTTAATATGTCGTTTTATAAAAGACACACTGACATGATAATAGTACTCAGGAAATTCAGCAATCAGTTTTATTTGTGAATAACCTACTTTATGAAGAAATTACATATTATGGAGAAATAAATATAATTTTATTCCTTCAGAAAACATGCATTCATGCATGTTTTCTTGGTATTTGAGCTAAACTAGTAGCACCATTAACACCATGCACAGCATCGCTCACTTGTATAGAAAGACTTTGACGCTGGGTGAGAGGAATGCAGATTTTTAAATATGAGGATATTTCCTGAAAGGTACAGTTGCAAACTTAATGTCCATCCAACTATCAATGTTGAGACTGTTTCCAAGCAAACCATCAGAAAAGTGTCACAGCTTAGGATACCAACCTAACACCCTGGACCACTCTCCTTAAAAGCGTGACATAAAAATATGGGATGCTTCCCTTGCTGGGGAAGTTTGTACTTCAGTGTAAGTCACCATGAGAGGTTGGGGCAGAAGAGGTAATTGAAGCAGCATGGGACACTTATCTGCCACACTAGCAGTGACCTGGACAGCACAGGGGCCAAATGAGCTCTGAAGGGGGCCATGGAAGATAACCAGCAGGTCTAGAAGCTCAGTCACCATATGAGATAATGGTCAGGAGGAGAGTTCCTCTGGTAAAGTATGGATTTTTGAGCTCTTCAAAAACAGCCTGTGGCGACACGTCAAAATTTGAGATTAAAATTGCAATTACCGTAATTTCCTTCCATTACCCAAGTTCTCACTGATATGTTGTAGATTATAATTTAACCAGTCACAAAGATTAATGCCAGTGTGGAAAGAAACGGACATCAACCTAAAACTGATTTAATAGTATTATTATTATTATATGAAGATACACTATATTGCCAAAAGTTTTGGGATGCCTGCCTTTACATGCACATAAACTTGAATGACATACCATTCTTAATCCGTAGGGTTTAATATGGAGTTGGCCCACCCTTTGCAGATATAATAGCTTCAACTATCTTGGGAAGGCTTTCCACAAGGTTTAGGAGTGTGTTTATGGGAATTTTTGACCATTCTTCTAGAAGCACATTTGTGAGGTCAGGCACTGATGTTGGACGAGAAGGCCTGGCTTGCAGTCTCCACTCTAATTCATCCCAAAGGTGTTCTATCGGGTTGAGGTGCAGGCCAGTCAAGTTCCTCCACACCAAACTCGCTCATCTATATCTTTATGGACCTTGCTTTGTGCACTGGTGAGCAGTCATGTTGGAACAGGAAGGGGCCATCCCCAAACTGTTCCCACAAATTTGGGAGCATGAAATTGTCCAAAATGTCTTGGTATGCTGAAGCATTAAGAGTTCCTTTCACTGGAACTAAGGGGCCAAGCCCAACCCCTGAAAAAACAACCCCACACCATAGTCAGACGAGTACCGTTCTCCTGGCAACCGCCAAACCCAGACTTGTCCATCAGATTGCCAGACAGAGAAGCGTGATTCGTCACTCCAGAGAACACGTCTCCAGTGCTCTAGAGTCCACTGGCGGCGTGCTTTACACCACTGCATCCGATGCTTTGCATTGCACTTGCTGATGTAACTGGATGCGGCTGCTTGGCCATGGAAACCCATTCCATGAAGCGCTCTACGCACTGTTCTTGAGTTAATCTGAAGGCCACACAAAGTTTGGAGGTCTGTAGCCATTGACTCTGCAGAAAGTTGCTGACTTCTGCGCACTGTGTGCCTCAGCATGTGCTGACCCCGCTTTGTGATTTTACATGGCCTACCACTTCGTGGCTGAGTTGCTGTTGTTCCCAATTGCTTCCACTTTGTTATAATACCACTAACAGTTGACCGTGGAATATTTAGTAGAGAGGAAATTTCACAAATGGACTTATTGCACAGGTGGCAACCTATCACGGTACCACACTTGAATTCACTGAGCTCCTGAGAGCGACCCATTCTTTGACAAATGTTAGAAGCAGTCTGCATGCCTAGGTGCTTAATTTTATACACCTGTGGCCATAGAAGTGATTGGAACACCTGAATTCAATGATTTGGTGGGCTGTCCCAATACTTTTGGCAATATAGTGTATATTAATTACATCACCTTAAAACCACATATAAAAGCAATCTATAATGTACTGCCACCAGCGGTCCAGAACAATAAGTTATGCTGAGAGTTAAATATTAATAAAGCATTTACAGAATGTCCCAATAACCACACTTGCAGTCTTGGCCACTCGAGAGTGCATACACGTGACACAAAGTATGTGAGCAAAACTAACCCAGGTCTGAGCATATCCCATCATTCATCATGTTTAAGTACTTGTGTGTCCAGAAATCGTAAGATTTTAAGGAAAACTTTCTAGTGTAAGTTAACTTAATTAGAAAAAAAATGGCAGTAAAACATAGTGTTGCACAATGTATTGGTGTATTTCATAAAACACTTGCAACTGCTTTTTATCACTATAATTACAAGCACCACAAAACTGCCACCTGTTACATAGAGAATACCTTAAACGTTAAATATATAATTAAAATAATTTGAAAATCTAAAAAATAAATATAGTAAATATAATATAGTATGTAAATATAGTCCTTGCAATTTTACAACACAATATTTTAAGTGTGTCCCATCAGGTAATAAACAGTTCTACACACACTTGCGGCCTTCATGCTAACTTGAACACTTGAACCAAATGCATGAAATATGGGTAACACTTTATTTTACAGTGTCCTTGTTACACATTAAAATTATTTACCATAGCAATAACAGTAAATGATACATAATTACATGCAACAAACCCTAAAGCAAAACCCTAACCCTATAGTAAGTACATGTAGTTAATCAATATTACTCAGTACTTAAATATGTAACTTTTACTGTAACAATGACACCTTAAAATAAAGTGTAACCGAAATATGTCATGTAAGGAGACAAGTGATCACGTGCAAAGACTGCAAGTGTGTGTGTGTTGGGACAGGCCCATAATTCATGTCTTTAAATGAGCAGGATAGGAGTTGAATCATGATGGTTTATAAAGAGATAGTTCACCTAAAATACTCACCTTCATGTCATTCCAAACCTGTATGACTATTTCTTCTGTGGAGCATAAAAGCCATGTTATGCAGACTGTTTGCAACAGTCTCCGTTTCACCTTTTCCATACAATGAAAGGTAACTGTGACTGAAGCATAACATCTCTTTCTGTACAGAAATACATTTTACACAGGTTTGAAACTTCTTGAGGCTGAGTACATGGCAGAATTTTCATTTTGGGGTGAACTTTCCATTTAAGACACAAGCCGTTTTTTTATGGTTCTGAGGGTGAGATCTCCTCTGGTGCCCTTCCATGATGTCATCCAGTGGAGGGCATTTTAAAGGTCAAAAACACCTGCACCAGGTGAGGGCACATCCCCCTACTAGCAAAACCATCATGTCCATCATGTCATCAGCATTTACAACTATCATTAAAATGACACAAAATTATAACATTCATCATTTCTGTATAGAAACCACGCATACATTTACACCCATATGATGCAATGTTCTCAATCCTAACATAGGTAAAGAAATGTCTACAGACATGCTTCTAGATCTGAATCATCTGTCATCCGAATGAACAAATAAATAAAAGATCCTCTCGTTTTATAACTAGTATGCATTAATGGAAACATGACAGTAATAATGCATGCAGATGATGTGCTCACTTACCATATTGATGTTGCTGTGCAGTGATAGATCTCAAAGCCGGCTGACACTCTGAGCACCCCTGAGCGGAGATCCAGCGGCACGGAGCACATAAGCCTATCTTACGGTGCTGGTATTTGAGAGTACTGTGTTGACAGGTAAAATGAATACCTAAACAAACATCCCACTGATCGAGCCGCGGCTCCACTGTATTTTCAACTGCAGTAGAGGTCACGCTCAGACTCTCGGTACTGGGCTGCCACTGACAGCCTGTGCGGTTTAATGACTGCAAGAGCGTCCTTATAATGAAAATCTGTATCACAGTAATGTTCCGGCATGATTAATAACATTTATTTTTGTATATATATACACATTATTAAGTATATTGGTAATGAGAACATTGCATTAATCTCATTTTTGAAACAGGCACTGTTTTGGGCGACTTAAGGATCTTGCAGGACCCCTTCACCGGAAGTAGTGAAAGGAGCACATGTGACGTTTTCCTACCGGTGTTGTTAACCCTGCACAGGACTGAGGAACATCAGTGCAAATTCATTAATAAAACACAGCTTTATGGTGTTAATAAGCGAAACTAGGAGATGCAATGACAGTAATGATTTTCATACTAGAAAAATATATATTTATATGAGTTATGTATTATAATATATATATATATATATATATTTTTTTTACCTTAGATTCCCCTCTTTTTTCCTTGTTTGTTTATTATTGCAGTATATAATGTTATTCTCTGAATATGTTCCTTTTGAAAGAGCATTTTATGCAACTGAACTATTTTACATTTTCAAGTATTTTATTTTATAAATGTAGAGCGTTAAACCATTCTTAGTTTTCGAAAAGATGTTGAGATTTGCTTTCTCTCTTTAAACAAAAAGGCTATTAAAACTTGGTGTGTGTGTGTATGTATATATATATATATATATATATATATATATATATATATATAGGCTACAAAGTCGAACCAAAATTTATTTAGACACCTTCAACATTTTCTCACATTATCACAGTTTATTCGCTATAGTTTAGAAAATGGTAATAAAATATGACAAGAACTCAGAGTTAAACTGTGTCAGAACAAATTCATCTTGATAATGTCAGATAACTTTGATAGAAAGGTATGTAATGGATTACAATCAACCAATCAGCTGTCAGCTGTTGCGTTTCAATAATATCCTCCTTTTCTTTTTTATTGTTTTCTATACAATGATAATTAGCAATAAAAAGTTAAATTTCTTTCTTATTAAAGTTCTCATTGAAGTTCCAGTCATACACAAAGGATGCGATTTGAGCACAGCTGTAATCTGTAGACAAAAGGTGGTGACTTTGAAGAATCTAATCTATGGAAAAGTTGTTTAACATTTGATAGATGTAGTAGTAATAATAAAGAACAAGTAGGTGTGTCCACACATTTGAGTAGTAGTGTAAATAAATAGCTGTGGGTCATGTATGAATTCACTCTCCTTCCCCTATGTCATTATCATTGTGTACAGTAAACAAGATCTTCTCATCCTCTATTTACAAAAGACCGTTGTCTAACGGATGTCTATAACTGTCAAATACAAATGGAATTAATTCCTTGTGGAGTGGTCTTATGTTTGCCTTTATTGTTTTATTATATATATAGCGTTTTTTGATATTGCAAAGATGTATAACTGTTTTATTGCATTTTTGTTGCTTTGTCTTCCCAGATTATCTGTGTAGCTTTTAAAACATGACAATCATTTTCCTGCTGATCAAATCACATTTCAGTGCATTTATTTAATATATGTTCTTTTTTTAGTTGTTCAGTAGGCTAAAAGATGTTGTGTAAACAGCAAACACATTCCACTGGTGGAGCTGGGTGTAAACAGTGGTTTAGTGGTGAGCATTAACAGTCCAACAGGCCATCCAGGCCGAAAGAACACTTTAACCTGAACGTTTTCAGAATTGAAATGTTGAGGGGCAGTGCAACTTCTTTTTTGCCTTATTGTTTAATTTCTTTTGCTATAATGACTACATGTTTCCTTTTCTATGACATATTTTTTTATGTTGCAAGACATATTTATATGATGCATCACCAACCTATACCTGCAAAAATATCTAAATATTGTACAATTTATCAGTAAATTCACATTTATCTGGTCCATTCACAACATATGTGCACCAAAGCAAGTAAACATTTAATTTCAGGTAGATCTACTCCATTTTTCTACTCATACTTTTTAATTATTTAACATGAATTGTTTTGTTAATGTGCAATCCTTAATTCACAAAGTTCTAATTATTGTGTATTTAAAGTACAAATTTGTATTCTCATGTTTGATTAAATTGAGATCAAAGTAGATCTCTTTCCAGTGCCATATATACAGTATACACAGAGAAAAAGGGTGTCAAAATTGTACCTTTGGGGGTACAACAGCTTGTTGCTGGGGCAGTACCCTTAAACGGATATATTTGTACTTTTTTTTTACCCCTAAAAGGTGCATATTAGTACAAATAACTACTACTACTATGAACTACTACTATTTTGTGGTAAAAAAAAAAAAGGTACAAATATATCCTTTTAAGGGTACTGCCCCAGTGACAAGCTAGATAGATAGATAGATAGATAGATAGATAGATAGATAGGTAGGTAGATCTCCCTTTTGAAAAAAAAAAGATTTTCTTACAACAATCTGGATTTTTTGTATTTTTTATATTTGTTTAGAAACATGACTAAGACAAAACAAGATCATTCTAAGGATAAACTTAATGCCCATTAAATAGTTAAAAGTCAGATGACTTGACTAAAAACCCTTATGTTAATTTAAATACACAAGTGGCATTAATAAACAAATCCTTCTCTTTTATTATTTGTGCAGTGTGGTGGTGTATTGTCTTCATTACTATCCCTGCTGCTTGTTTTATTTTTGGAAGAAACACCATATGTAGGTCATGGGAGATCACAGTCGACTTTCACAGGCATTGCTTCTTTTTATCCAAGCTTTCTCCTTGGTATCTGTTCCCTTTTTTCCAACTCCCATGCTCTGCAATAGAAATCCACACTATGACAATACTACAGCCCAGTCTTTGTATATCCAGTCAAACACCCTTGTTTCTAAATGCCACTCGCCTATTTTTCATGGTGATTTTTTTTTCTTTTACAAAAACTAGAGACAGCAAGATTGCATCCTGTTTCTATCTTCTATTAATTAAACATGATTTGAAATGTGTGCCAGAGCCCCATCTGCTCTGCCCTTGAGAAACAGACACACACACACACACACACACACACACACACACACACACACACACACACACACACACACACAATTCTGCAGTATTTGAATTTAACAGTTTACTTTATCAGTATAATCTGTCATTTAAATTATAATACAAATGCAAACACATCTGAATGATTTCCATGTTTGTTTTTATTTTTTCACCTGTAAATAAGACATAGCTTTCTGTTCAACATTATAATTTTTAATATTTAATTATTATTATTTTAAATATAAAGCTGCAGGGAATAGACCTTCTCTCATCTACTATATATATAGCATTCATATTTCTTCTCTATTGTTTAAAGAAATGCAAGAGTGGCATTTATATGCCATTGTGATATCCAGTCCACTTAGAAGCATCATACTCGTTCTATCAAATGTCATGCGGTTTTTCTAGAGACATAATGTTATTTAAAGGAATTACACTGGAGGTGCTTTTGTTGCATGTATACACTTCTCTCAATGTAAATGTCACCTCCGTGCATTGTTGACATTAGACCCCGGTCGTAAGCCCCAAACATCCCTGGCACACGGCAAGATGGAATACTGTGCACACGAATATGTGCTCATTATGCATTTTTTAGTGAAACCACAGGCAAAGAGCGAATATTGTGGCATGTTCTTATGAACGTCTCTCATCAAGGGCTTGCAAACTGCAATACTGCATGCAAGTCATAGTATTTCTAGAGCGAACACACAGTTAGATTCATGACTATAGAATAGGCTTTCTTTACCTATAGTGTCCTCTGAGTGAGGCCTTTTGAACAGACTCCAAGCAACTCTGAAAGAGGGGTGGACCGTCTCTGAGAGGGCCGCTTTGTGGGTCCATTGGGTCAGACAGATCTCCTGCTGTGAACTCCCACACCTTACAATTCATCTCTCCCTGATGGTCCCCCTTCTGTTGTCTCACAGAAGTGCCTATCTAATGGCTAGTGCCCCTTAAGCCAAAAAATGGAGCTAGATTGTTTTTTTTTTTAAGGAGTATTCTTCAAATAAACCACGTAGAATGACAAACAAAGCAAACATACAATTTCAAATGGCCAAGTCTAAGGCATCCTGTCAAAATGGCCCACTGTGGTTATATGCTGATGGCATTAGTTTGAATAGATTCTGCCACAGCTCTGCAATCCAAAAATGTGATAATTAAAAGAGAGGGGAGGGCGGGCTCTCCAGGAAAGAGAGAGGGGGAGAGAGGGAGAGAGAGAATTCTCTTCATCAAGTAATTAGCCAGGCTTTCATACGGAGCCACTCGGCATCCTTATTATTTTGCGATGGGTTGATGATGGACTTACAGGGAATCACGGACACACGTACCTGAAGTGGCACATCTGATAAACAGTAAGATCACGGGATGAAAGCTGTCTGGACGCACCATATTCATGCGCCGTTATTTGCATGTCCGACCGGGTCCGCCCTTCTGTCAAGGTTGCATTGTGTATCTTCTATAGAGCAGTCAGATTCATCATTTTATTTTATGCCACCATTTATGGTACTAGAGGATAATATGTACTGACATTTATAATGAATGTTTTTATGCACCGTTATTTTATTATTTCAGGTCTTTAAAAGCCAATATAAGTGTCAGTCTGTCTGTTTACAGGCCGCTTTTCTGGGTGAAGGCTTTTCATGCACTATTTGCAATTAAAAAATGTAAAGGTGTTTTCTACATGTTTCACATGCATTTCCAGTTTTGATCATTTGGTGCATGACATTATTTGACAAAAGATGTTGATTATTCATGTATTGTAAGCCAATAGTCTAATACTGTTTAAAGCCTATGGAGTTGCTGAAGTCTGTAAAGTCTCTAACTAACAACACATGTTTTGGTGATAAAGAGCTTGACCTTTAGGTTAAGGGTGTTTGGCCAGCATTTGACCTTGACCTCTAGGCATGTTATCTGCTGACCTCTTCTTGTTAAAGTCATATTGATTACTCTTCCCCAGAGACCCGAGCTCACTGACCGCTCATTTCACCCCCCTTTATTCTCATTTACTTAACTCCACATTTTTGAAAATATTTGTACATTTCAAGTGCTTTGCGCAGTGCGTCCTTTTATCCAGCTGTGCTGTAATATCTGTCCATCAATGAAAATAAATGAAAATGTTAATAATGAAAAACTCAGCCTTTTGTTATTTATTGTACATCATTAAATACATTTTTGTTATGCATCTCTTTTTTTTACAGCATTATGAGTATTTCTGATTTTTTTTTTTTATCTTCCAAAAATATGTGGGCCTATTTCTCTGTATTTACAAATTGCATTAGGTAAATGTTTGCTTTATTTGCTATATTTTATGGTAACACTTTACAATAAGGTTTCATTAGTTAACATTAGTTAATGTATTAACTAACATGAACTAACCATGAGCAATGCATTTGTTACTGTATTTGTTCATCTTTGTTAACGTTAATTAATAAAAATACAGCTGTTCATGGTTTGTTCATGTTAAAGTATTAGTAAATGTTGAAATTAACATTAACAAAGATTAATAAATGCTTTATAAGTGCAGTTCATTATTAGTTCATGTTAACTAATGTAGTTAACTAATAAACCTTATTTTAAAGTGTTACCTATTTTATTATTATATATATATATATATATATATATATATATATATATATATATATATATTTATTTATACACACACACACACACACACACACATTATATATATATATAATATATGGGTCAAAATTATCGATTTTTCTTTTATGCCAAAAATAATTAGGATAATAAATAAAGATCAAGTTCCATGAACATATTTTATAAATATGTAAAAAAATATATATTATTAGTAGTAATATGCATTGCTAAGGTCTTCATTTGGACTATTTTAAAGGCAATTTTCTCAATATTTAGATTTTTTTGCACCCTCAGATTCCAGATTTTCAAATAGCTGTATCTTGGCCAAATATTGTCCTGACAAACCATGAATGGAAAGCCTATTTATTCAGCTTTCAGATGATGTATAAATCTCAATTTCAAAAAATGTACCCTTATGACTGTTTTTTTGATCCAGGGTCACATGTACACATAAACCAAATATAATTGTTATTATATTATGACTATTATTATTATTATTATTATTATTATCATATTAAGGCATTTAATTAGCAATAAAAGCAAACCTCAGTTGAACAGTTTTGTCACACACTTTTAAAATGTATATATATATATATATATATATATATATAAATCTGCATGTATTTACATGGCAAAAACAAAACCTTTATTTAGACTTTCCCTCTACAATTTACTGTGAATGATTTGGTGTAATGCAAACTCACTCACTCATAAACTAAAATAAAATGTAAATAAACTGTTATCGCTGTGTTATCATGCTGTTACCCGATACTGTGATTTGAAAACAGGAGTCTTGTAGAACACGTAAAATGGAAGTGAATTAAAATGGAACATTACATTTAAAATAATCACATCACACTACATAACTTCACTCATGAAAGAATGACCATAATTCACATGTCTTGCTGTACAGATTGTGTCACAGCATTGCCTCCTCATCCTCACACACACTGTCACCAGTCTAGCAGCCCCTTGAACGCTTCTCAGTAAAACAAAAAAGGTCTCGCCGCACTGACCACGCAATGCTGTGATACACCCAGGAACTACAACCCGCCGGTGAAGTTCTCAAGGAATAGTTTCTGTCTGGCCGTGGAGTGGGGGCTGGATAGGAGCGTTAGCATAACAAAGACCCTGGAGCATGTGAACTTGAGGAACCTTTCGACCCTGCAGCTCGATGTCTGAATGGTGCTAGGCCTCCTCATAGAGCTCCTCCACCACTCTACTATTCGTGGCTAAATTGTTAATCAGGGTAATTTAATAAACTTTTCAATATGCCCCCATCTCTCATCAGGAGAGGCATTCACAGCCTCTGGTCCTCTTTTTTACACACACACACACACACACACAAAGCTTGCTCTCTCTTTTTATTTAGTCAGTTCAGACAGGCAGCTGTTGCTCATGATTCTCTGTGCAAATGAAACGCTGGAAGTGTGTGTGTGTGTGTGTGTGTGTGTGTGTGTGTTTGTGTGTGTGTAGAGCCTCTGTACATCACTGACAATAATAACATCACAATCAATCACTCATGGCCATTAACGGCACTGGGAAATTAATCAGGAATATCAAAGTGCAATGTATTTTATTTTGATGCTATTTATTTACTCTGAAAAAACAAACAAACATTTGAATGATGCATTGTTGTTAATGTATTTTTTTTTTTATCTTTCTCTCTCTCTCTAAGGAAAATGTATGACAGTTGCTCTTGTAAAGCAATTCAACGCAGGTCTGACATCTATTTTAACCATCGGCAATGATTCTCATTCTCTATCATGCTAGCTGTATGAACGTCCTCTAAAGCTCTCCTTGTTTTGATAACATCTCAATTCTTGTCATTTCTTTTAAACATTTTGAGGCCCTTACCAATATGTTAGCTTAAATGCAAGTGATGTCATGTTTAGGTGTGTTTGTCATGGCAGAATGATGTCAGCGCAGTATGTGTGTGTGTGTGTGTGTGACTCAGAGCGGAGGCTGCAGTGTATGAGTAACACTGAAGGTCCAGCTCTGTCTTCAGACCCCAGTAGTGTATGACTCAATCCAGGTGAAATGGTATATGTGAGTGTATGTGTGTGTGGACATGAATGTGAGATTGTCCTTTGGACAGCACTTTCAGATAAGGGCTTTGTGGAGAGGCTGTGTGCAAGTGGAGACCTCTAGGGTTCAGTACCTTTTATGCTAAAGATGCAAAGCCACATCCAACCGTAAAGATGGTAACATGTATGTATTTAGTAGATATCGTCTATGTGAGCTGAAATAAATACATGCATAAATAAATGCATACTAATTGCATAAATAAATAAATGCATAATAAATAAATAAATAAATGCATAAATAAATGCATAATAAATAAATAAATAATATATTTGATGTATATATTAGTTATTTATTTTAATATATTATATACAATTATAATGTATATATACACTACTGGTCCAAATGGGAAAATTACAGCATATTTTTATAATATTTATAAGGCAGAAGCTGGTCAATAATTGCACAATGCCTCATAAATAAAAATTAATTACATGAAAAAACTTCAATATGCCACCATCTTTTACTGAGAGAGGCATTCACGTATGGCCATTATGGCAAAAAAATAAATAAATAAACAAATAATCAAGCTCATTATATATATGTGTGTGAGCTTGAATGCATTATGAGCTGGGTATTTATATATTGTATATTTATTAAAGCATTTTCTGTCCAAAATATTGTTAAATGAATTATAATAGTTTCAAAATTCTTTGCATTGCGCATGTTAAATTATATTCCAACACATACACACACATACACACACACACACACACACATACACACACACACACACACACACACACACACACACACAAAACACCTTATAGGGGCTTTCATCTCTTTATACTGGTCCAAAATAGGAAAAATATAGAACATTTTGGTGATATTTGGCAGAAGCTGGTCGATATTTGCACAGTGCTTCAGGCGAAGCAGACATGCATGGAGAGGATGGAGGGGTATGCTATTTATACACAGATATGTCACACACACTCAGACAGATTTTCTCATGCTCTTAGGGTGATTTGCATCAGAGTTAGCCATAGTAAGGCCTCTCACCCACATATGAATACAGCTAAAGTGGAACGGAGCTGGCGGCGACACTCCCTCAAGGGTGAAACAATAAGGATGTGTGTGATCTGCAGGTGTCTGTCTTTAAATCCACAATCACATGAAACATCATCTGGTGTTGTACCTATACTGAATGTTATATCATAATCAAGGAAGCCATTGCTCCTTTATTAAATGCAGTTATTTTTCAGGAGATAAAGTGTAATATTAAGTTTTGACCTGTATTCATTATTGTAGCTCCGTAGCTGAACTGCTTTAAAATAATTTGTCACTTTAATTAAAGTTAGCTTTTGTTTTAATAAATTTGTATATGAAATAAAATATTATATATGAATTTGTATGTAATATTATATTTATTTCTTTATTCTATTTTTCTTATTTATTATATTATATATATATATATATATATATATATATATATATATATATATATATATATATATATATATATATATATATATATATATATATATATATATATATATATATATATATATATATATATTATATTATATTTATTTGTGTTTTTTTAATGAAGTGATATTTAACTGTGAAACATCCCACATGGCCAAAACTGTGCAGTCTCTGATGGTTTATTTTATACTTTTTTTTTTTGATAGAGACACATGTCTGAAGTTCAAGTTGAAGGCTTCAGTGAGTTTAGCCAGCGACATTTGGTGTCTGACAAGCCAAGTAGTGAAAAGCTATGAAAACAAATGAAGGATGGGTCTCTAAGGACCTCCATCGTGGTCTGAGCACATGGGTGAGGGGACTTTGTCTAGACCAAACCTCTTTTGTGAGTCCCCTGTGATCCTGTCCTGTCTGAATAGAGGAACTTGACCCTGGGACATGGGCTAGTGACAGAAACACAGAATCAGCAGTTTTTTTTTATTTGTAAATTACTCAAGACCCAGAAATCACAATCTAAATAATGGCTGTATACACATTAACTTTTTTTGTTGCACATAGCACTTGTGCTACAGAGGTTGAAAGTTTTGTAGCAAAGGTCATGCAATTGTAGCACAAAACCATCTCTGAAAACAACCAAGTGATGCAGTTCATCACTTAAACAGGCATGTGACTGACAAAGGACATTAAAGGGGTCCTATTATGCTTTTTCACTTTTTCAACTTTAGTTAGTGTGTAATGTTGCTGTTTGAGCATAAAAAAGATCTGCAAGGTTACAAAGCTCAAACTTCATTCCAAAGAGAGATATTTTATTTAACAGAATCGACTTTTCAAGAACTACAACAAACAGCTCGTTTGGACTACAGCAAGGTTTTTCCAGATCTTGTGAAATCACAATGTTACCCATTTAAATAATCCCTGGCCACAGAATACACAAAAAAAATGGGACAAGGCCTGGTTAAGCTGCACTAGAGAAGATACCAGGCCCTATCGCAATGCGATGCCAGGCATGTGTTTTTTGCTAGTTTCAGCCCAACGCAGTTATCATTTTCACATTCAGCGCCACGTTGTTTAAAAAGCAAATGCACTCGCGCCCATCTGTTCACCCATGGGCGTGCTGGTCTGAAAACGAGGTGTGTTTAGGCGCATTGTTGGCGCGTTGCTATTTTGAGGCAACGCGCCAACAATGCGCCTGAACACACCTCAAAAACAGCACAAAAAATACTGCGCTATTGACTTTGGACCAGGTTTTTGTTGGTCAATGGCGCAGTATTTTTTGTGTTATTTAAAGGGCGCGTTAGTAATATGCGCCTATAGGCAGGTGCACAACAAGTGTACACTCTGCTTATTACACACACAGGGACACGCAGCAGCACACACACATTTAAATATGAAAAATTAAAGGATTCCTCTCTGGAAAAGCGTTCAGTCTTTCCGCTCGCAAATTCCGCCATGTAAACAGCGAATCCACCATGGCGTGAGCGCAACTGGCTTTTAGAGGGAATGTGAGATGAGTCTCATTAAGAGACTAGGTACAACCCTTTTGGACCATGCGCCTGGCACGCCAACAGTTTTTATAAATTTTTAAACTAGCAAAAGTGGATTCGGACACGCCCTTAGTGCACCTGCGGCGTGCGCTTTAGACCATGCGCTCAGATTGTTAAAATAGGACCTGAAGACTGCTTACCGGCCCTTAGGAAAATTATCCATGATTTTGTGATCGATTACTGTTTGTATTATTTTTAGACAAACATTTTCTTTATTTGTCAAAAATGTCACCATTATGTTATGTTAGTTTCATTATCATTAGTTTCATTATTCATTAGTTTATTTTCATGTTCATCATGTGTTTCTTTGTTCAGTTTTCCCACTCCTCGTTATTAGTTCATATGTGTCAGCTGTGTTCTGTTCATCATCCTCATTTGTGTTTGCTATTTAAGTTGGTCCCTCACACTCATTCTCTGTCCGATCACCGTTATGATGAGATGTGCAATGCGTTTACCTGCCTGGCTGTTACCTGAGATTAAACTATGTTTTAAACCTTATTCATCTGTCTTTGTCTGTCTGTCTGTCTGTCTGCCTGCCTGCCTGCCTGCAAGCACACTGTGACACATAACACCTCTTGCTTAACATTGTTAATTTTGTTTATATAGTGCAATATCACTAATCATCCAAACAACATCTGTATGTTTTGGTTAAGCACTTGATAATACAGCTTAATTTTCCTGTAAATCATTAGAAAGGTCGAAAGTTTTAATATGGAAATCTTATACATCCACTGAGAAAAGTCTTTTACACTTCTCTGCATTGGAGAAAAAATTATGGATTTGCAAATGTTTACTTCGATTTTTCAAATTTCCCCCTATTTTTCCCCAAATTAGGGTGTTGTGAACATTAGTGAGTACACACATGTAATGTTTGTTTCATTCACACTCGTAGCTGGCGGGCGCCCTCCTGCAAAAAGTCCAAAAGTGAGACTCATAGAAGTCATAAAGCTTATGACATTCCCGGAAGTCCCTTATATGGACAAAGACATCCAGAAAAAACACAGATAGAGACATTGACTAATGAAGCATGAAGACAATAAACACATTGTGACAATAGGCCTATATGGTTTACCTGTGTTCTTCTAGACATCTTGGGTATTTTCATAAGAGTAAAGTATAGTTATAATGCAATGCTAATCGACATAGCCTTTATCACTGTATAGAATAAAATAACAGCCTATCATTTCTGCCTCGATATGAAGCCACGTCAGATCACAAAAAGTTATTTAGTTCTCAACTGATGTCATCAAGTGAGTTTAGAGTAAAAACGTCATTAAACGTTCTCTTTTGTTGGACAAAGGTTTGTAAACACTTCTCATTAAAAGTTTGGAGAGGTGTTTGGCGTGTGTTCGTTTTTCAAATGTATGTCAAACTCACAGTGTTTGTAGAAATGGAGCAGCATTTACTGCGAACCAATGATCCACTATGATCACAGTGCCACGCTTCACCATGAATCACACTGCGCATACTGTATATTTAATTAAAATGTTAAGATTTCATAATCACATTAAGCCAAATCGCTATTTCGGCTTAATCATTCAGCCATGGATTAACCTTAACAAACTCTCACTTCACACAAACTCTGTCTCACACATGCAAAACTGTATTGCAAGCTCGCTATACTGTAGTAAATGTATTCACCGCAGACAACGCACGTGCGACATATGTCTATATGCACTGTACAGCCATGCTTTTAAAGTATATATGATTTTAGAGATGAATTAAGATTGGTCTCAGATTTATAGTAGTAGAGTTCCTGGAGTATGTGAGATGTCATTTGTTCTTTGCATATTAATGTTTGCATCTCATGAATATAATCAAATAGCTGTTAAATTCAGCGAGACAGCAATAGTCTGCAGGCTGGCTGATCCACAGTCATAAGCCCAATGGATAATGGACAGGGACACTCTTGGATAAGTTTGGAGTGGGATCAGAGAGGCTTTTGAGACCCAAGTATTATTTAGGACTGCAATTATACATGTGGTGAATGATGAATTAAATTTAGATGATTTTCAATTCTCTAATGGTTTTTAAGTACAGGACATTGGGCTTTTTTTTTATCATACAAAGGCTAATTAACAAATGTGTCATGAGTGTATGACTGTTTATCTTGTGCAGAAAAAGGTTTTTTAGTTTTCAATTTTATTATTTTTTTTGTCATTGTCCATGCCAATTAGATTTCTTTTGTATATTTTAAATGTTCTTAAATGAATAGTACACCCGACAATGAAAATCCTGTCATCATTTACTTATCCTGTTTTTCCAAACCCATGTGATTTTCTTTCTTTCATGGCACACACAGAAAATAAATAAATTAATTAATTAATGAATTAATAATATATATATATATATATATATATATATATATATATATATATATGGCTGTACATTAACTTTTTTTTGCACAACAAAGGTTGAAAGTTACAGTGAATGAGAACTGAATCTTTTAAGCTTAAAGGTGCACTATGTAATTTTCCGTCCGCTAGAGGTCGCCTGTTCAAAACAAAGGCGTAGTTTGATGACGCCTAGTTTGAGCGCAGAATCTTGGGACATGTGGTCTTCACCTCACAGCCGGTGGAAAAGAATCGGGATAGGACTCAGGCAGACATCATGTTCATGGATGTGATTATTAACGTTACTGTAGTATGAAGCAGCAGGACCGAGTGGTGTGGGAGCTGAGCAAGGCCGCTGGAGCGATTGCGCAACACACACCTCGCAAGCAGCGGGACTTTTATTATGCCACAGTCGCTGGCGCCATTTCCGCTTTTCCGGTCATGAGTATGAGGTAACGCAGCTCTGTTTATCATATTAGATGCATCTGAGTGTGTTGAAAATGATGTTATGACGTTACTCTGTGCGTTCGCTCGGCGGCTGCTATAAAACTTGTTGCACACTGCAGTAAGAGTGAAGCGTTTCTGCTAAATAAAACCAGAAACCGAGGATAACGCAGATATGACGCAATTGACAGGCGACTCTCTCACACGTCCCGGTTCCTTGGTTAAAATAGCAATTTTCTCACGATTTACAAATAGTTGGAAACATTTGGGATATTGTAAGTACTCAATTGAACAAAATATATAACACTGGCCAAGTGGTTTTTGGATATTTTACTGAAAAAATGTTACATAGTGCACCTTTAATAAATGAAGCAAAATCACCATAAAGGTATCATGAAAGACCAAGTAGTCCATATCACTGTGTATTCCAAGTCTTACAATAGTCTTTATTCACTAACAATGTAGTCATGCGTTCATGAGACAAGGAGCAATATATGAACCAATCAATATTTTGAGTTTGATTTTGAACTGATCAATGAATTGGTTTATCCGATTCACAAAACTGAAAGATTTGCTCACTAATCCGAGTGAACTCACTGTAAATTTTTAGGTGAACTCTTCCTTGTAATATATTAATCTAAATATTCTTGTATGTCTTTCTTGTTTTTGGTTCCTCTTCAAATAGAAATCATGGTAAGACTTAAGGTGTTTAGTTTTGTCTAGAGTTTCCCCTACTTGTAAAACGTTTACATTGAAAAAAGTGTCTGCCTCTAATCATCATCCCTCAGTTTTGTTAGGACCCATGAAACAGTAAAGCTTTGACTGTTGGTTGTGGATCAGTTTAGAAGCAAAATGCACTCCACTTGTTTAAACCACACCGCCTCAGGGCATGCTGGGAGAAGAAAAGGCTCTAAGAGCAGTAGGATAAGCCCAGTGAGACACATACATAATGTTAGCTACAGGCCTACAGACCAAACTTATTATTAAAAACCATTCACAGTGTAAATCTGACCAGTAGGCTATTTCTTATTTTTCATTGTGAGAAGAATATATGAATATGTTAAGTTAAAGTCAGAAACATGATGTCTCAAGATCCTATATTTCATAATAATCCTTTCCCATACTTGTTAAAAATGATAATCGGTTGCATTCACTCATTGCTGCTGTTTTCTCAGAGATTCAACATGTCTGCTATAGTTTACTGTTGTCTGTTATTTTGTGTGGCTTGTCACAGTCCTCATAAAGACAGTGAAAATATGACAGCAGTGAACTCAGCAAACCAGAAATAAATCACAGGATGCGCAAGGCTTCAGCTAGCCTGCTGTTATTGACCAATATAAACATTTTACACTCACCAAGTGTGTTTTTTTTTTTGTCGCAATAAACAACCATGTTACCGTCAATGCAAACATGCTGAGTGGGGAAGGATTAAACTGTCCTTGTGTCTTGAGCTCAGGGATTTTCTGTATCTCTGGAAACATGACTTTCTAAAGTATGTATTACAGAAACATTATAACACTGCGGTCACATTAGCGAAATTCCTTCAAAGTTTTTTGTGCAAAAAGCTCAATTTGAAGCATGTATGAAGCACTGTTAACACAAGCAGCTTTCTGTTGGTCAACATGCAAACTGATCAACTTGAACATGTCGCAACATCTACATAGGGAAAACTTTCGTCCACATGCGAAGTTCCAGCCAATCTGAGTCCGAAGTCACATACTCCCTTGAGTAGATATTTATTTTTTAAATAAGTAATTACTACTTCAAAACCGTTAAAAAGTATAGGCTACGTTTAATATATGTGTGCAGTATGTAATCTGGACATTCGTACTACATGTTGTCATTATCATGTGACCTATCAGAGTCAGTTGTGTTGCTTCACTGCCATTCACGAATCCTCTCCTGTGGCCTCATGGGATAGTAGTGTCCATCGTATGCACACTTCATAATCTCACCGGAACTAGGTAATCCAGATACTTTTTGCCTACTTTTTTTTATTCGGACATACTGTATTTCTTTTGTTTGTGATTTCAGATGCAGAATATCAGGGAAGAGATGTTGTTGCAAGATGGAGGGGAAGGATATGTTGCAAACAGGTATAGGCTATTTGTTATATTATTTTAATTGATTACCATACTGCTAATCACACTGGTTTGAAGTGCAGATAGTTTTACCATTTACTGCACTTTGCTACTCTTCTAGTTATTTACCTATAGAGGCTAATGAATGGCCAATTCAAACGAAAATCTGTGACTGCACCTTAACTCAGAATTGTATCCTATCTAGGCCTACTTATATGGTCATTTCACTTAGGAAATACAACTTTTTCAAGAAATACGATACCTGATTCGGAAAGTTTCTGTATAAACTTAGCCATTGTTAAGACAGTAGGTGCGCCCTAATTTGTGTACTTAAGCACTATTTTATAACGTGCTAGTAGTAGTACATTCACACTGAAAATTCCAAATAAAAAAGTAGCCTACACTTTAAATACCTGGATGATGCACTTAGGCCCCGTTTACACTAGCGCGTTTTGGTTTTAAAATGAAAACGATCCTCGTCTACACTGCCGCTTCCATTGCATTTCAGAAGCTATCTCTGTCTACACTGCACGACTGAAAACGCATGTCACATGACCGTTCCTGCACACTGGGCATGTGCATAAGTGTAAACAGTTGCCTCTTGCGCATGTAGACAAAATAGCATGCTTTCAAAATGGTCTGTTTTGGTCCGTTTACACTGAAACGCAAGCCAGAGTTTTCAACTAAAACGGGGTCTGCAGCGTTTTCAAAACTATCCATTTTGTGGAGTAGTGTAGATGACAGGCCTAACTGTAGCAAAAGTTATGCATTTTAAAACGAAAACGCACTAGTGTAAACGGGGCTTTAATTAACCGCAAAAAAGAAATGTGGAATGTTGCACTCAACTGTCGCAACTTTAACGTAGCAGAGGGGAAGGGGCATCAGACTCCGATTTTGAATGACAAAACAACCTTATAAAATTTGTACACTACAAGGTTGCACATAGTGCATATACTTAGTTTATGCATAGTGTATTTTTCACAGGCGGTTTACGCAGAAAACCACGTGTTCATGCTTACGCGGTGCCAGGCTAAAAAAAAACAAGAACTAAATCCTGCTACAGTTTTAGTGTGGCCAAAAACTTGTTGTTCTCAGTTTGAAGTAAGAGAGAAAAACCTCATAGGCCACTGCAACCCATCTGTGAAAATCAGTGAGGCATGTGTTCTGTCACAGGGGCTCTTGCACAGGTAGATCTGTGCTTTGGAGGACATCACCTAGCATGCTTGGGAATTCTGACTGGCAGACAGACACTCTGGGAATATGTCACAGTTCTCTCTTTAAAAGTTCTCTTTGTGCTGTTCAGCCCGGCTCCGCGCGAGTACATATGCCGCTGCGCAAGGTGTGTGCACGCCTGCGCGTGTGCGTTTGCGTATATGCCCAACTTTTCAGATGTATCCCTCTATTTGTCTGTAGAGGAATCCAAAAGAAGCTCCTTTTACAATGCAACTGGATCTCATCTGCTTTAGCATGAAAGTGTGGAAAGTTTGGAAAGGAAGTGTTTGGTATCTCACCATCCGTGGGGAGTGCGTGGTGTATCGCGCCTTGGAGGCTTTTCCCCTCCTTCCCGTTTCTCCCTTCTTTCCAATAAGAATAAGATAACACAAAGACCTGCTATCGGGAGATAAAGGTGAAATACTGCACAGTACTTTCCTCTTTCTTAAAGCAAGAAGAGAGAGAGAGAGAGAGAGAGAGAGAGAGAGAGAGAGAGAGCAAGTCCTGGAGAAGGTAATGGAGTTTTTAAAGTTAGATACCTCTCACTGACCTCACCAAGGTCACTTTCTTTGGCCTTAAAAGCACTCTCACTTTATTTTCTTTTTTTCTAAATTTCAAATGTCAACAAAAAGTATATTGAGTTTCATTGTTTGCGTCTGATTTCGGATCATTCGTAAGTGATTCGAAAGCAAAGCTAGCGGGGGCCTTTTGTGGTTCTATGTGCTTACAGACAATTCAATTGTGCCAGAGAGTTGAGGCGGCCGGTGCCATTGTTCTGGGAAGATCTACTCTAAAACTGTGTTTCATAACTGAAGATGGAACATCAGTCATCATAGATTCACAATGGACATCAGTCAGTCAATATGCCTAATCAGATTCTGCCTCTGCCCGTCATTTGTAATTCTTCATTATTTTCAATCTCTGCGTTATAGATTACGAGTCTGGGACCATCAATCTGAAGGTTTGGACTGAAACAACTGAGATGGTGAATTCACGTGTTCATCAGATGAAATAAATGCTTGTCTATGGAAGTAGAACAACTGCAGGAGGGCTTGTGTATGGTTTCAGTCAGATGCTCAGTTAAAAATATTCTGAAAAATGCTTTATCTGTGGTTTCATGTGGGCTTGATGTGAAAGACACACACACACACACGTCTGGTTTGCTATCTTTGTGGGGACTTTCCATAGATGTAATGGTTTTTATACAGTACAAACTGTATATTCTATCCCCTTTCACTAACACTAACCCTACCCCTAAACCTACCCATCACACAACACTTTCTGCATTTTTACATTTTCAAAAAAACTAATTCTGTATGATTTATAAGCTTGTCTCCTCAGTGACATGAGTCCCCATGAGTCAGTGTGCAACACACACACACAACGCTTCAGTTTCCATTTGTTTAAAGGTGTCATGAACTGGCTTTTTTAATATTTTTTATACTGTTGTCTGAGGTTCTTAACTTATGACGTCTGCGTTTTTTTACATTCAAAAACATCATAATGAATAAGTAATAGGCTATTTTCTACCCTGGTTTTAAACCTTTCTCCTGGAACGCTCGGTTTTTATGGGCGTGCCGCACTGAAGACTTGGAAGTAAACGCCCCCGGCTAGGATTGGATAAGATTTGCATATTTAATGAGCTTCTGCTCCTCTGTCAGTACATGTGGGAATTGTTTGGAAAGCGTGTGGGAAAACAGCAACCGGAATGATTTGCCCACAAGGCTCGCAAAATGTCTTAACAAACAAACACAATGATTTATCGCTCATCCACCCGCGATTGAATGGAATGTTAGTTTTTATTACTTGGGCCGTCCGATCGGTGGATACAACCGCAAACCGTGCATCACTAACACACACACACAGGCACACGCACACGCAAGCCAAGTAGCCTACGTTGCAGACAGCATGATCAAAAGTTCCGTGATTGTATTTTTCCTTCAAATATCAAGTCAAGAGAGTGAACAACCCACATCAAGAAAGGAATGTTATTTCACTATTTAAGATAGCCCGTCGGCAGGCCGGTGATACGTTTTGGTAGCCCGTCTGGAAAACACATAGCCTCGGGACTTTGGGCTTTGCGAGCCCCAGCCCATACATGTCCGAGTCTGACCCCGAATCGCAGCACAATGAACCAACAACACCTCAAATAAAGGATTCTCCAGCCTGTGACAGCGTGAATCTATGTTCAGTTAGACACATACACATAATCAATAGATATCAAACGATCTGTAACAATGTAAAACTATCACATATAAAAAACATTTTTTACTCACATAAGTGTGTTGCTTCATTCATTCATGTAATCTCATCCAGTCTCTTGTTTACAAACGAATCCGTGGTGAAATGAAGATACAAACGTGCAATGTCTTACCCACGTGAGCTGGATATTCATTAAAAATAAAGTTCATCCATGCATTCATAATATTGGAATCCGAATGAAGCTTAGGTATGTTTATTGCTTAGAAGTCCGATCTGGTTTAGCTCTATGTAGGCCTATCATGTCATGTCAGGCACGAGCCGGTGGGCGGGGCTACAGAATCAGGTGTTCTTCTTCTTCTGTTGAGGCTGTGTTTCACCACACTCTGATGTCACAGCCTGGCACATTCTGAGATCGAGCGTTTGCTGGGCCTGGTGTCAATAAAAGCTTTTCTTTGACTAACAAGGAAGTTTTCAGCTCCGAAATTCTTATATTACCATGATCTTTTATATATCAAAAGCTCAAGGGAAAGTTGATTTCTCAATTCATGACCCCTTTAATTGAATATGTATGCTTTTATTGTATTATCAGCATAACAACTTGAGTTAAAGTTTGAATTGAAAAATATATATTTTTTGCTTTAATGACAGCAGAACTCGAGTTGAACTCTAAAACATTGTGTAAAACCAATGATCATGTTCTCCAGCCTGATTTGAGATGATCATCTTGAGCTTCAATGGTTCAAGAACATTTCAGAACAATGTTACAAATTTGATCAGTGACTATAAATAGTGCATAATCTTAAATATTTCTACATTTTATATATTAATGTTTATTTGTATTAAATGTAACAAATAATAATATAAACAATGTTTATTTGCGGTGTAAAATTTCAGTATGGACTTTTAAATCACTGCATACACTCACACTCTTAAAAATAAAAGTTCTTTATTGGCTTTCTTTATATTGGAAAGAGGTTCCTAACATTTTTAAAAAAATATTGTTTACACTAGGAAAAAATATGTCTTTTAAGAACTGCTCACTGAAAGGTTCTTTGGGGAACAAGAAATGGTTCTTCTATGGCATGGTAATTCACACTCTCGATGCATTGTATTATGTTTTTCCAAAATATTTCCTTCCCTCACTGTGGCTTTAGTTTGTGGTCTTAAGAGCAAAACACCATTTCTGCTCCAGATACAGGCAACACCTGGCCATAACACTGACGTGACACTGAGGTCAGAGCGACACACAATGCCTGGCTTTGTGTTCAGGTGTTCTGGTAGACTCCCATGTGATCAACTCTTTGTGACACATGCAGAAAGAGCAGAATATATGAACTTTCATTTCCAGACCAAAGTAGCATCTTTATTCGTGCATCTTGACCACTTCCTGACGCAATTCAGAGAAAACAGCAAACCAGCTTTTTCTGGGACATTAAACAGGAAATTAGTCTTGCTCATTTTACCTTTTTCTTTCAAGAACAGAAAGTAGAGTGTTGAGAGCTACTTTGCATTATGCATGTGAAATACTTACGTGTATAAATCAAATCTAAGCAATAGCATTGAGACTAGACATTATTGTTCTTTCATATTGTGTGCGTGAAATTTCAGAACAATGACAAGCCGGAGAAAACTTAGATCTGAGAATGGAAAGAAAGGATAATTGTACATTATAATCGTAGAAATATTGTAGAGGTGACATGTTCAGACTGAAGCAATAATTCCCTGTGCGGCAGTCCTTTAGTGTGCTACTGATTCAACCATGTCAACCCTCTCAATGGATCTGAGACTGATCATTTTAATACCCAGGATATTAAATATTTCATCACCCACAGTTCAGCAAATAAATCACAAGACCTGTTCCTTTTTTTTCTGAAAAATGCACAATTTATTGAATGAATAAAATCTACAAACAAGTTGAAAAGTTGGAGCCTATAGCAATTTCATCATAAAAATAATGCACTCCACACAAGGTTCAAAGGTTTTTCAAGCTACTTGGTATGTTGCTTATAATGTGCTGTCAGACCGTACTGCAACATTAGGTCACAGTGGTCATCTTTCTATGTCGGCAAAGCTGAATGAAATGGGCAGTTCATTCGGTTTGTGACCTCGTGTCTTCAGGTGCTGGACACTAATGAGGGTGGCATGTGCTGGAGAGCTCTCGCAACCTGCAGCAGAGAGAAGAACACTTTAGAACGGATCCTCATTTATAGCAGACCTACATTACACACAGAAAAATGACATTTAACATTCAACACACAGTTAAAATTGCATTAAATTCCCTAAAAATGACACACTGAATCACAGTGTTCTTAATCAGCTGTCTTAGTTCTTTTAGAATAATTTTTTGCCACCAGAACTAATGTGGCTACACTTGTCATGTTGTATTCTTATACATATTTATGTTTGTACAATGCTAAAACCATAAAAGACCCAGCATTAAATGTTTTTAACTAAACAAATGTTCAACAAGGAGCTGAATTCCTTGTTAATAATGTTCAGAATAAACAAAACTGTATTTCAAATTATTTCAGATAATAGTTACCTTTCACTACTTCATTACTTCAATAATTATGCTTAACTTTGATATATATAAAATTAGTTCTACAACAATGCAAAAGCAAATGTAGATGCTGTTACATTTTATGAACTTTTTTATAATTAACTCTTTCACCGCCAGCCAGTGCAAGCATTTTTGGTCATTTTCAGAAAATTTTCATGGCCCCCAGAATGTTTTGTTTTATGAATATCTGAACATGCATATATCATATATTACAAGAAAGAACAGTCTCTGCTTTTAAACACACACACACACACAAACAGTTTTATTCTAGTGCATTCCTTTTTTTTTTATCAACACTTAAATGTAGGTAAGTTTCATAAAAGAGCAACATTTTGAGCAAAAACCTGAAGATCGAGTCCATCAACACACCCAAAACTTGCACAGTCCTATACCTCATCCTAGGGTCGACATTTCATTCAGTAACATTTTGAATTATATTGTTTAATGCTGATGATTGTGTTATTTTACATATGAAGAGTTCAGATGCAAAAGCCTCTAAAAGCCACTTCGGTCAAAAATGAGATAACGATACCGAGTGAAGGCTCTCCGCATATAGTATAAGTTCATCAAATACTTTCACTTCAAACCCACTAAATCCCAGCCTCAGCCCATTCAGAAGTACCAGTACTTAGGTAGAAACCTATACATAGGAGCCTGACAAAAATGCTTATTATTTTAAATAAAAACGTCAGATGGATTTAGAGGCTTTTGCATCTGAAGTCTTCATATATGTGCATATGCTTACATATGATATTGCTTGTTTCTGCTTTTTTTCTGCCTGTATTTTGATCAGGAGATTCTGTACTCTTTCAGAAACTGCGTAATAGTAAAAACACAGAAAGCCTGAAATTTCTGTCAATGGCGGGGAAACGTTTTCTCACAAATAACGGAAAATTTTGTCAATGGCAGTGAAAGAGTTAAAAACCTATATATTTTGTTTTGTAAGTTCATACTTCAAATTAAACATTTCTCAATTCAGTTTGAGATTTATTCTACAATTAAATTCCATAAAACTGAAATAATTTTTATATTTTAATATTTTTTGTGTTCAGGATACTGTAGGCTGGCTGTGATTTCCAGTCAACTTGGGATACTGTATTGTCACAGTTGATGGCAGCCATTTACTTCCATAGTAGTAAAAAAATACTATGCAAGTCAACGGCTACCGTCAACTGTCTGGTTACCAACAGTCTTTAAAATATCTTATTTTGTGCTCAACAGAAGAGAGAAACTCACATAGGTTTAGAACAACTTGAGGGTGCGAAAATGTTGACAGAATTTTAGTCTGTCAAAAGGTGAGTTTCAAAATAGTATTTCTTTCATAAAAGCTTTGTTATTCCTCACCCTGGTATGTAAGTGATTCGATGCAATGCACTAATTCTGACATTAAGCCCTTGCAAATCCCTTGCTGCTCATTTAGTCCAGCTCAAGCTACCATGATCATTTCATTTATCAAGAAATTGAAAAGAACCTCTCTCTCTCTCTCTCTCTCTCTCTCTCTCTCGTGCTAGGGAAGCGTCCTCATAAGCATCACAAAGTTTTCCACACAGCTTGCCAGTTTTATTAAAAGTTGTCTAGAACTAAGAGGGATTCTGACATTCCCAATATTCCTGGCTGTCTGTCGGGTTGGCTTACAATGTATTATTATGCCTCTTTAATATAGATACACACTTAATCCAAGTGTACAGTTTGAGGAGAACAGATCAATGAGAAATAAAAAATGGAGGATTGTAGCAAAATGAACTGTCTCTATTGCCCTGTCAGACATTAAGTGCACATTCATAAGCTGAATTCTGAAATGGTTTGGCTCTAATAGACCTGGAATGGCCCTCTGACTGCTGCTCTCAAGATCTTTCTTCTGAAATGGAACATCATTGTAGGCACTACATGTAGGCACCATTGTTGAACCATTGTTTTCCTATTTTCTTTGTTTCAAGTTTGCAATAAAAACAAAACAACACCATGCACGCACATGATGAAACTTTGCTTTAAATTTCACTGGCTTTGAGATCTCACGTCCTGAAACATCATCTTCGATAAAAATGGAAGGTATCACTATGACATTCTCACTTCCACGACTCCTTGCACTGACCTGCCGTTTAAATTCTTAACAGGCCTTCGAATCTTCAACAAAAGGAAACTAAACCCGGTCTCATTATAAAACATGAATTAGATGAATCACTTCAAGTCTCAGTATGTGAATGACAAAAAGATCACCAAGTTCTCAAAAATCTTCATGTACTGTTCGCTAACAAAGAGGAAAACAATAATGGATTGTCCGACACGTTCTTGTCTTCACCTTTGTTCCTCCTTGTCTTCTCACATGGTTTTTGCTTACACTTTTCCTTATAACCTGATAAGAGTGTTTTTTTTTATTGTTGTGAAGAACACAGGTCTGGGAGGGTCTGCGTTTCTGCCTCCTCTCATTATTTCTTGTTTGCTGTCGGGCAAGAGAATAACTTATCCGATTCCACTTGCCGCCTTATAGCTTTCTCTCTCTTTGCGTATTATAGTATTATATTTCTTGAAAACTTTAGAAGATGATAACAAGCATGAGATTTTATTCAGGAGAGGACCCTTACGCCAGTACATATATATGGAAGCTTGTTTCCGCCACAGAATAAAACATTTTAAAAGATAATTGTGACTTTTTATCTCACAATTCAGACTTTTTTTCTCAGAATTGCGAGATATAAAGTCAGAATTGTGAGTTATAAAGTCAGAATTGTGAGATATAAAGTCAGAATTGTGAGATAAAAAGTCAGAATTGCAAGATACAAAGTCAGAATTGTGAGTTATAAAGTCAGAATTGTGAGATATAAAGTCAGAATTGTGAGATAAAAAGTCAGAATTGTGGGATATAAAGTCAGAATTGTGGGATATAAAGTCAGAATGGTTAGATATAAAGTCAGAATTGTTAGATATAAAGTCAGAATTGTGATATAAAGTCAGAATTGTGATATATAAAGTCAGAATTGCGAGGTATAAAGTCAGAATTGTGAGATACAAAGTCAGAATTGTGAGATAAAGTCAGAATTGTGAGATAAAAAGTCAGAATTGTGGGATATAAAGTCAGAATTGTGGGATATAAAGTCAGAATTGTTAGATATAAAGTCAGAATTGTTAGATATAAAGTCAGATTTGTGATATAAAGTCAGAATTGTTAGATATAAAGTCAGAATTGTGAGATATAAGTCAGAATTGTGTGATATAAAGTCAGAATTGTGAGATATAAAGTCAGAATTGTGTGATATAAAGTCAGAATTGCGAGATATAAAGTCAGAATTGTTAGATATAAAGTCAGAATTGTGAGATATAAAGTCAGAATTGTTAGATATAAAGTCAGAATTGTGAGATATAAAGTCAGAATTGCGAGATATAAAGTCAGAATTGTTAGATATAAAGTCAGAATTGTTAGATATAAAGTCAGAATTGCGAGATATAAAGTCAGAATTGTTAGATATAAAGTCAGAATTGTGAGATATAAAGTCAGAATTGTTAGATATAAAGTCAGAATTGCGAGATATAAAGTCAGAATTGTTAGATATAAAGTCAGAATTGTGAGATATAAAGTCAGAATTGTTAGATATAAAGTCAGAATTGTTAGATATAAAGTCAGAATTGTTAGATATAAAGTCAGAATTGTGAGATATAAAGTCAGAATTGTGAGATATAAAGTCAGAATTGTTAGATATAAAGTCAGAATTGTGAGATATAAAGTCAGAATTGTGAGATATAAAGTCAGAATTGTTAGATATAAAGTCAGAATTGTGAGATATTAAGTCAGAATTGTTAGATATAAAGTCAGAATTGCGAGATATAAAGTCAGAATTGTTAGATATAAAGTCAGAATTGTTAGATATAAAGTCAGAATTGTTAGATATAAAGTCAGAATTGTGAGATATAAAGTCAGAATTGTGAGATATAAAGTCAGAATTGTTAGATATAAAGTCAGAATTGCGAGATATAAAGTCAGAATTGTGAGATATAAAGTCAGAATTGTTAGATATAAAGTCAGAATTGCGAGATAAAGTCAGAATTGTGAGATATAAAGTCAGAATTGTGAGATATAAAGTCAGAATTGTTAGATATAAAGTCAGAATTGTTAGATATAAAGTCAGAATTGTGAGATATAAAGTCAGAATTGTTAGATATAAAGTCAGAATTGTTAGATATAAAGTCAGAATTGTGAGATATAAAGTCAGAATTGTGTGATACAAAGTCAGAATTGTGAGATATAAAGTCAGAATTGCGAGATAAAGTCAGAATTGTGAGATATAAAGTCAGAATTGCGAGATAAAGTCAGAATTGTGAGATATAAAGTCAGAATTGCGTAATATAAAGTAAGAATTGTTAGATATAAAGTCAGAATTGTTAGATATAAAGTCAGAATTGTGTGATATAAAGTCAGAATTGCGAGATATAAAGTCAGAATTGTTAGATATAAAGTCAGAATTGTGTGATATAAAGTCAGAATTGCGAGATATAAAGTCAGAATTGTGAGATATAAAGTCAGAATTGTGAGATATAAAGTCAGAATTGTTAGATATAAAGTCAGAATTGTGAGATATAAAGTCAGAATTGTGAGATATAAAGTCAGAATTGCGAGATATAAAGTCAGAATTGTTAGATATAAAGTAAGAATTGTTAGATATAAAGTCAGAATTGCGAGATATAAAGTCAGAATTGTTAGATATAAAGTCAGAATTGCGAGATATAAAGTCAGAATTGCGAGATATAAAGTCAGAATTGTGTGATATAAAGTCAGAATTGTGAGATATAAAGTCAGAATTGTTAGATATAAAGTAAGAACTGCGAGATATAAAGTCAGAATTGTTAGATATAAAGTCAGAATTGTGAGATATAAAGTCAGAATTGTTAGATATAAAGTCAGAATTGCGAGATATAAAGTCAGAATTGTTAGATATAAAGTCAGAATTGTTAGATATAAAGTCAGAATTGTGAGATATAAAGCCAGAATTGTTAGATATAAAGTCAGAATTGCGAGATATAAAGTCAGAATTGTGAGATAAAAAGTCAGAATTGTGGGATATAAAGTCAGAATTGTGAGATATAAAGTCAGAATGGTTAGATATAAAGTCAGAATTGTTAGATATAAAGTCAGAATTGTGATATAAAGTCAGAATTGTGATATTTAAAGTCAGAATTGCGAGGTATAAAGTCAGAATTGTGAGATACAAAGTCAGAATTGTTAGATATAAAGTCAGAATTGTGAGATATAAAGTCAGAATTGTTAGATATAAAGTCAGATTTGTGATATAAAGTCAGAATTGTTAGATATAAAGTCAGAATTGTGAGATATAAGTCAGAATTGTGTGATATAAAGTCAGAATTGTGAGATACAAAGTCAGAATTGTGTGATATAAAGTCAGAATTGCGAGATATAAAGTCAGAATTGTTAGATATAAAGTCAGAATTGTTAGATATAAAGTCAGAATTGTGAGATATAAAGTCAGAATTGTTAGATATAAAGTCAGAATTGTGAGATATAAAGTCAGAATTGCGAGATATAAAGTCAGAATTGTGATATTTAAAGTCAGAATTGTGAGATATAAAGTCAGAATTGTTAGATATAAAGTAAGAATTGTTAGATATAAAGTCAGAATTGCGAGATATAAAGTCAGAATTGTTAGATATAAAGTCAGAATTGTTAGATATAAAGTCAGAATTGCGAGATATAAAGTCAGAATTGAGATATAAAGTCAGAATTGTGAGATATAAAGTCAGAATTGTGAGATATAAAGTCAGAATTGCGAGATAAAGTCAGAATTGTGAGATATAAAGTCAGAATTGCGTGATATAAAGTCAGAATTGCGTGATATAAAGTCAGAATTGTTAGATATAAAGTCAGAATTGTGTGATATAAAGTCAGAATTGTGTGATACAAAGTCAGAATTGTGAGATATAAAGTCAGAATTGCGAGATAAAGTCAGAATTGTGAGATATAAAGTCAGAATTGCGAGATAAAGTCAGAATTGTGAGATATAAAGTCAGAATTGCGTGATATAAAGTAAGAATTGTTAGATATAAAGTCAGAATTGTTAGATATAAAGTCAGAATTGTGAGATATAAAGTCAGAATTGTTAGATATAAAGTCAGAATTGTGAGATACAAAGTCAGAATTGTGTGATATAAAGTCAGAATTGCGAGATATAAAGTCAGAATTGTAAGATATAAAGTCAGAATTGTTAGATATAAAGTCAGAATTGTGAGATATAAAGTCAGAATTGTTAGATATAAAGTCAGAATTGTGAGATATAAAGTCAGAATTGCGAGATATAAAGTCAGAATTGTTAGATATAAAGTCAGAATTGTGAGATATAAAGTCAGAATTGTTAGATATAAAGTAAGAATTGTTAGATATAAAGTCAGAATTGCGAGATATAAAGTCAGAATTGTTAGATATAAAGTCAGAATTGTGAGATATAAAGTCAGAATTGTTAGATATAAAGTCAGAATTGCGAGATATAAAGTCAGAATTGAGATATAAAGTCAGAATTGTGAGATATAAAGTCAGAATTGTGAGATATAAAGTCAGAATTGCGAGATAAAGTCAGAATTGTGAGATATAAAGTCAGAATTGCGTGATATAAAGTCAGAATTGTTAGATATAAAGTCAGAATTGTTAGATATAAAGTCAGAATTGTGTGATATAAAGTCAGAATTGTGTGATACAAAGTCAGAATTGTGAGATATAAAGTCAGAATTGCGAGATAAAGTCAGAATTGTGAGATATAAAGTCAGAATTGCGAGATAAAGTCAGAATTGTGAGATATAAAGTCAGAATTGCGTGATATAAAGTAAGAATTGTTAGATATAAAGTCAGAATTGTTAGATATAAAGTCAGAATTGTGAGATATAAAGTCAGAATTGTTAGATATAAAGTCAGAATTGTGAGATATAAAGTCAGAATTGCGAGATAAAGTCAGAATTGTGAGATATAAAGTCAGAATTGCGTGATATAAAGTCAGAATTGTTAGATATAAAGTCAGAATTGTGAGATATAAAGTCAGAATTGCGAGATATAAAGTCAGAATTGTTAGATATAAAGTCAGAATTGTTAGATATAAAGTAAGAATTGTTAGATATAAAGTCAGAATTGTGAGATATAAAGTCAGAATTGTTAGATATAAAGTCAGAATTGTGAAATATAAAGTCAGAATTGCGAGATAAAGTCAGAATTGTGAGATATTAAGTCAGAATTGTTAGATGTAAAGTAAGAATTGTTAGATATAAAGTCAGAATTGCGAGATATAAAGTCAGAATTGTTAGATATAAAGTCAGAATTGCGAGATATAAAGTCAGAATTGCGAGATATAAAGTCAGAATTGTGTGATATAAAGTCAGAATTGTGAGATATAAAGTCAGAATTGTTAGATATAAAGTAAGAATTGCGAGATATAAAGTCAGAATTGTTAGATATAAAGTCAGAATTGTGAGATATAAAGTCAGAATTGTTAGATATAAAGTCAGAATTGTTAGATATAAAGTCAGAATTGTGAGATATAAAGTCAGAATTGTTAGATATAAAGTCAGAATTGTTAGATATAAAGTCAGAATTGTGAGATATAAAGTCAGAATTGTGAGATATAAAGTCAGAATTGTGAGATATAAAGTCAGAATTGCGAGATATAAAGTCAGAATTGCGTGATATAAAGTAAGAATTGTTAGATATAAAGTCAGAATTGTTAGATATAAAGTCAAAATTGTGAGATATAAAGTCAGAATTGCGAGATATAAAGTCAGAATTGCAAGATATAAAGTCAGAATTGTTAGATATAAAGTCAGAATTGTTAGATATAGAGTCAGAATTGCGAGATAAAGTCAGAATTGTGAGATATAAAGTCAGAATTTTTAGATATAGAGTCAGAATTGCGAGATAAAGTCAGAATTGTGAGATATAAAGTCAGAATTTTTAGATATAGAGTCAGAATTGCGAGATAAAGTCAGAATTGCGAGATATAAAGTCAGAATTGTTAGATATAAAGTCAGAATTGTTAGATATAGAGTCAGAATTGCGAGATAAAGTCAGAATTGCGAGATATAACGTCAGAATTGTTAGATATAAAGTCAGAATTGTTAGATATAGAGTCAGAATTGCGAGATAAAGTCAGAATTGTGAGATATAAAGTCAGAATTGCGAGATATAAAGTCAGAATTGTTAGATATAGAGTCAGAATTGCGAGATAAAGTCAGAATTGTTAGATATAAAGTCAGAATTGTGAGATATAAAGTTAGAATTGTGAGATATAAAGTCAGAATTGTTAGATATAAAGTCAGAATTGTTAGATATAAAGTCAGAATTGTGAGATATAAAGTCAGAATTGTTAGATATAAAGTCAGAATTGTGAGATATAAAGTCAGAATTGTGAGATATAAAGTCAGAATTGTGAGATATAAAGTCAGAATTGCGAGATATAAAGTCAGAATTGCGTGATATAAAGTAAGAATTGTTAGATATAAAGTCAGAATTGTGAGATATAAAGTCAGAATTGTTAGATATAAAGTCAGAATTGTGAGATATAAAGTTAGAATTGTGAGATATAAAGTCAGAATTGTTAGATATAAAGTCAGAATTGTGAGATATAAAGTCAGAATTGTTAGATATAAAGTCAGAATTGTGAGATATAAAGTCAGAATTGTGAGATATAAAGTCAGAATTGTGAGATATAAAGTCAGAATTGCGAGATATAAAGTCAGAATTGCGTGATATAAAGTAAGAATTGTTAGATATAAAGTCAGAATTGTTAGATATAAAGTCAAAATTGTGAGATATAAAGTCAGAATTGCAAGATATAAAGTCAGAATTGCGAGATATAAAGTCAGAATTGCGTGATATAAAGTAAGAATTGTTAGATATAAAGTCAAAATTGTGAGATATAAAGTAAGAATTGTTAGATATAAAGTCAGAATTGTTAGATATAAAGTCAGAATTGTGAGATATAAAGTCAGAATTGTGAGATATAAAGTCAGAATTGCGAGATAAAGTCAGAATTGTGAGATATAAAGTCAGAATTGCGAGATATAAAGTCAGAATTGTTAGATATAAAGTCAGAATTGTGAGATATAAAGTTAGAATTGTGAGATATAAAGTCAGAATTGTTAGATATAAAGTCAGAATTGTTAGATATAAAGTCAGAATTGTGAGATATAAAGTCAGAATTGTTAGATATAAAGTCAGAATTGTGAGATATAAAGTCAGAATTGTGAGATATAAAGTCAGAATTGTGAGATATAAAGTCAGAATTGCGAGATATAAAGTAAGAATTGTTAGATATAAAGTCAGAATTGTTAGATATAAAGTCAGAATTGTGAGATATAAAGTCAGAATTGTGAGATATAAAGTCAGAATTGTGAGATATAAAGTCAGAATTGCGTGATATAAAGTAAGAATTGTTAGATATAAAGTCAGAATTGTGAGATATAAAGTCAGAATTGTTAGATATAAAGTCAGAATTGTGAGATATAAAGTTAGAATTGTGAGATATAAAGTCAGAATTGTTAGATATAAAGTCAGAATTGTGAGATATAAAGTCAGAATTGTGAGATATAAAGTCAGAATTGTGAGATATAAAGTCAGAATTGCGAGATATAAAGTCAGAATTGCGTGATATAAAGTAAGAATTGTTAGATATAAAGTCAGAATTGTTAGATATAAAGTCAAAATTGTGAGATATAAAGTCAGAATTGCAAGATATAAAGTCAGAATTGCGTGATATAAAGTAAGAATTGTTAGATATAAAGTCAGAATTGTGAGATATAAAGTAAGAATTGTTAGATATAAAGTCAGAATTGTGAGATATAAAGTTAGAATTGTGAGATATAAAGTCAGAATTGTTAGATATAAAGTCAGAATTGTTAGATATAAAGTCAGAATTGTGAGATATAAAGTCAGAATTGTGAGATATAAAGTCAGAATTGTTAGATATAAAGTCAGAATTGTGAGATATAAAGTTAGAATTGTGAGATATAAAGTCAGAATTGTTAGATATAAAGTCAGAATTGTGAGATATAAAGTTAGAATTGCGAGATATAAAGTCAGAATTGCGTGATATAAAGTAAGAATTGTTAGATATAAAGTCAAAATTGTGAGATATAAAGTAAGAATTGTTAGATATAAAGTCAGAATTGTTAGATATAAAGTCAGAATTGTGAGATATAAAGTCAGAATTGTGAGATATAGAGTCAGAATTGCGAGATATAAAGTCAGAATTGTTAGATATAAAGTCAGAATTGTGAGATATAAAGTCAGAATTGTGAGATATAAAGTCAGAATTGTGAGATATAAAGTCAGAATTGTGATATAAAGTCAGAATTGTGAGATATAAAGTCAGAATTGTTAGATATAAAGTCAAAATTGTGAGATATAAAGTCAGAATAGCAAGATATAAAGTCAGAATTGCGAGATATAAAGTCAGAATTGTTAGATATAAAGTCAGAATTGTTAGATATAGAGTCAGAATTGCGAGATAAAGTCAGAATTGTGAGATATAAAGTCAGAATTGTTAGATATAGAGTCAGAATTGCGAGATAAAGTCAGAATTGTGTGATATAAAGTCAGAATTGTTAGATATAAAGTCAGAATTGTTAGATATAGAGTCAGAATTGCGAGATAAAGTCAGAATTGCGAGATATAAAGTCAGAATTGTTAGATATAGAGTCAGAATTGCGAGATATAAAGTCAGAATTGTTAGATATAAAGTCAGAATTGTGAGATATAAAGTCAGAATTGTGAGATATAAAGTCAGAATTGTGAGATATAAAGTCAGAATTGTGATATAAAGCCAGAATTGTTAGATATAAAGTCAGAATTGTGATATAAAGTCAGAATTGTGAGATATAAAGTCAGAATTGTGATATAAAGTCAGAATTGTGAGATATAAAGTCAGAATTGCGATATAGGCACATATAAACTCGAGATTCTGAGATAAGTCCTAATTACATTTTTTTTTTTATTCTGTGGCGGAAACAAGCTTCCATACATATATACTGTTAGCCATATCTTAAAATTTTTCCAGCCTTCCTTTGAAGTTTTAAAGAGTTGCTGCAGGTAGGACATTGTGGACATCGCTTACGGTCATGTTTCCAGCATTTTTCTTCAGTGCTTCAGTTAGATTTGTCTCATCCAGCCATCTTCATTCTAAATCTCTTGTCCCAGTAAGTAAATAATTAAATACTAAAATCAAGACAACAACAAAAAGTACTTCAGCCCAGAGGAATAAATTAAAAGGGCGTGCTACATACAGCCTGCTGCCTCAGGAGAAGCATGTACCTTTGAAGTGTGGTCCAAGATCGGCACGGATGTGCTTTTCAGCATCACTTTGCTTTCACTGACTCTGCAGAATTCATCATCCTATCTGTGTCAGATTTCTCTCCAACTGCACATTATTTCCCTGAGAAATGAAAGAGGTGCTTGAGCCACTCTTTCCCGTACTGAACCCCGCAGTAACCACTCCTGCTTGATCCAACCACACTGATACATTGAATGAAAAGAGCAACACCATCTAAGAACTAAAAAAACATTATCTAGACATCAAATTAAGTGTCCGTGTGCACTAAATATTATTGATAATAGGGTAACTAAGAAATACGTTTGCAGTTTGTTGTTGGCAACTCACTCTGCTAAAAAAAATAAAAAAATAATACAAATTAGCCTAAACTGCTTTGCTGGTCTTAGTTGGTCTCCTAACCTGGTCAAGCTGGTCTGTTGGCTCGTTTTAGAGGGGTTTAGGTCACTTTTCAGTCTAGGAGATTCTCAAACTTTTTTTTTGTCAGCCAAACCCTTTTAACCTAAAATACATTTTTATTTATGTTAATATATAAAGGTACACTATGTAACTTGTTTTTGTTCAGAATTTACAAAATTTATATAATGAGCAAGTAGATCATGAATCCATCTTGTCTTATCATACGGTACGCCTATTATTTCAGTACCTGCCCAATGTTCTTTTGCAAGACACATGCAGTTTTGTTTATCCGCTATAGCGACAAAAGTTATACTTTAAAATTTTTTTAACAACATTTGCATGATCATGGTCGTCTGTTGTTGAATAATGGTCACATGACATGCAGGTAAACAAATAAAAAAATGTTTTAGTTTAAGTTTTATTTTAATTGCTTTTATTTTAAAATGATGTACTTTCATTTTACATTTGTATTGTTTAATTAATTATTAGCTTTTTGAACCCCCTGCAGTTCCCTCATAAACCTCAGTTTTAGAAACACCAGCTTGGCCAGGCTGAGAGACCAGCTTAAGCCCAAGTATACTTCGGCTGTCTGCAATATGAGACAGCCCGCGCACTGTCCGTGTGATGTCATTTTCACCCTCAGGAAGGTCCGTGGACACATACCATCCATGCGCAGACAAATTTTTGTGTCCGTGAGGATGGTGCGTGTACAACAAGTCTACTAGAATGCGCCTTTCCAAAAGGAGTATACTTTGAAAGGCTTGCGCTCTCAACTGTGCACAAGACGCAGAACCTGATTTCACCAAGTGCAACATGTTCCTGGATAAACATCTTTGTTGATCCTTGAACAACATTCAAATCAACCAATCAGATTTGAGTGACAAGTTTACAGTTTATGTCAACTTTAGGCTTTCAACCAGGTCTAGGAACTTCAACACCAGTGTTATTCTCTTACCATTTCTCCCTGGTTTTAGGGATAACTAATGAGTAGGGTTAGGTTTAGGGTAGGGATATATGATTGCATTTTCAGACAGGAATGCTGTTCCAGAATCAATAAAATATGTTGACCAAGGAATGTGTCTAACTCGGCAAAAACAGGAAGTGCTTTTTTTTCTCAGTTAGTATTAACAAACACTGAAAAAAATTTGTAGATTTCAAAATGCACAGCATCCTACCAAAGGATAAGGAGTTTTCAATGGTTTGTCATGGATTTGCTTCCTATGAGGCAACTTTGTTTCTTTATTTCTTTGATTCGCCTCAACCAACTTTAACCGTTGAGTTTAACCCCCCCTTCCATGTAAAGTGCTTTGAGTACCCAGAAAAGCGTTATATAAATGTAAAGAATTATTAATTATTATAATTTGTCTATCAGTTAACCCCAAATATGAGCCCTCATTTTATGTGACATACATAACGGTACAGTCTACTAACCTTTCTTCCTCACAGCAAAGAGCAACACACCTCGTCGGAAGCATCACTAGAAAGAAAGAAAAATCACAATAATTAGTGTCATGTGTGAATGAACTGCCTCTATACGTCTAGTTAAACCCGTCAAAATCTCTCTGCTCCTTTCTGACCTGAAGTAAATGACGTGACCTACTTCTTCCTCCACCTACAGCTCTTTTGTTGGTGTAGATAAAAGCACCTCCTCACCACATATCTGACAATGTATAAGTAAAGCACATTCCAGTGCATAGTCTCACTCCCAACCCAACAGAGGTACACTAAAAGAGTTTCAGCTATTATAAATAATTTACAGAATTTTTCATTCGCCCTTTTAACCTCTCTGCAAAAAGCACATTTGGCTCAGGTTAAAAATATATGCTCCACATCCGCACGGTGTATGAAGTCAAATCATAACCTGGAGAAGCCTGTGGTTTATTCAAGTCCCATGTTGTCTGTGCTTTCTTGTGCTGATGTGAGAATGAATGAATGTGTGACTATGGGTCGGAGGAATATACAAACGCCAAAAAAATATTGTCCCTGACCAGGACGTCTTAAGGACAAACTCAGCTGTTTCTCCATTCAACTGTGAAATGTTTATCCTACTACTATTTAATGTAACTAATGCACATAATTGCTTTCCTTCCTTGTCCCACTGAATCATGTGCTTTGCCCTGGGTACCCCCGCTTTGGTACGGCCCTGGCATGCTGCAGTGTTGCCATGGAGACCAGGATAAACCCTTGCTCTTCCACCAGGCAAGACGGGTGAGGCTAAGCATCCATGTACATACACACACACCCCCATCTTGGTATCTGACACCAGACAGCACAAATATCTCGGTTCTTTGCCAGGGGCTCCTCTCCTTTCATATGTGTGCAAATGAATTCATGGCCATCTAAGAGCGGGCGAGATCAACCCCGTCTTCCAACGGCTAACCCAATGGAGCAGCCCCGTCACAGGGCCTTTCAGAAACTGCGAAATCAGAGATAAATGCATTTAGCACTGTGTAAAAACGCATTCACAAAAGGGGTGCAATATTTTCCAATTTTTATAATTTTCATAAATCTTTTCAGTTTTGACACTATAATTAGATATTTGGTAGTTCATATTTATCCATTAAATATGTTGTGTGTGTGTGTGTGTGTGGATCTCTGCATGCTTTTGTGGGCATCCAGGGACAGTTTATCCCTCTGTTCATCCTGAAATGATTCTTTTCATTAGCTGTTATCAATAATGTAACAGTGTGCTTGTTCAGTTCTCTTCTCTCTCTACTACAACATTACATATGCACTACCAAATACACTTACCAAGCAGTCCACAAACATACACTAACACACACACACACACACACACACACACACACAACCTACAAACGGTGTATGATGTTTAGATATTAATTGGTCAGTCTGCTCATCACACCTTTGGAATTGGTTTTCAATCCTTACGCTACAACACTCGAAAATGTTGGCTATGCCAAGATTATAGTCAGCTGAAGAAGTGGAACATTATTATATTATTTGACAATTATTATTAATAATGTTTTGGTATTTTTAATTTTATATTTTTTATTTTTTATTTAACAATTACATAGGTTTAATAGGTTTAATATCTTAGCTATAGAAAATTGCTCAAACAATTTCTCTCCCCAGGATGGAAGAGCTTCTACTTACCCATACACTAAAAATAATCCTTTGTGATTGGAGGGCTAATTTGAAGTGTCAATTATTCTTATGCAAATGCATATGTTCTTTCTCACATTTCAAAAGAGGCTGAGCACAGATGGCTTCCCACAAATCATGCCACGCAAGGCAAAGCAGCCCGCCAGACAATAAGACCTTGTATAATGTGATGATGGTGTCTGCATGTCTGTCCTCCCTAACACTGGTGGGAGCTCTTAATGAAAGCAAGGGATATGCAAACTAGCTCTTGTTTACCACCAATGGTGTGATAAACAAATTGTCTGATATAGATATATTCATGACCATTTATTAGTGTAAGTTTAATAAAATGGAGAGAAAACGCCAATAGGTTAATATAGTTTAAAGTAGCATTAATATAGAGTTATGTATTACATGTACTGTATGTTGCATTTTAAGGACGGTGATTTTTAACCCGTATGTATTATTATAGCATACGCTGGCAAATATGGGCAGCAAAAAGGAAAAGAAAGAAAGAAAAAGGATAGTCGAACAGAAAGAAAGAGACAGTAAGGAACAAGAGGCTGCTCTCTCGGCGTGACCTGAACAAGCCACTAAAATGTGATTTCTGACAGTTTGCTAGCACTCAGACTGAGAGACAGCGGCCTCTCTGCTTTCACGCTAAAGACCATGATTTTGCCTCAGTGAAAGTCGGCTGACAGACACACCTGCTGCAAAACCAAGCAACTCCCAGACAAATATGTGGATAGGCTTCAACAAACTGGCATTGTAATGGCACTTTAAGAGCTGCAGAGGAAAGACAACTTAGTCATGTGGAAAAATTAGATTTTGAATGCAATTTATAGCCACCACCCCCCCTCCCCTTTTTTTTTTTTTTTTTTAAAGGAGAAGATACAGGAAGAGACTGCACAACAAAAGACAATGTTCCTTGACCTTCTCAGCTGATCCATCGGTTAACAAAAAGGAAGTGAAAAGAAGACCCCAAAGAAAACTTTTCAGAAGAGTGGATCAAACAAACAGCTCTGGCGTCTTGTTACAGCACAACAATGGAGCCATTGAAACCAAGACTGAACATGGCAACCGGGTCCACAGGTTTTGATTGTCTCACAAAGGGTCAAGAGGGAGAGGAGAAGCTGAGTGTTGAGATATTTTAGACGATAATGGTGCTCCAGAAATGAGACGGTTTCAGTTTGCCAAGTTTGTTTTGACTTATCTACCTCAGAGGCTAAAGTTGTTAAATCTGGATGGCTAAAGAAATAAGGGAATTGTCCAGACCTTAATCCCCCATGTCCATGTGGACCATGGATCAGCTAACAAGATACAGGAGTGTGTAGAGTGTGAATAAAGTGATACTTTACATACGCACTGTTCCTGAATAATGTTAATTGGGGCATAAAAGCTGAACCCTTTCAACTCCACACCCTAGATGTTTGCTTACATACAGTGGACAAAGGGCCTTAGTTCTAATTGTACTGTAAAATGATTCACACATACTGTAAGTGAGATCTTATTATAGCCTCAATAGCATTCACCCTTCACCTCTACCAACAAAAACGCAACTTGTTCCCAAAACAAATATAGTCCATTGCACTGGACAGCCGCCCTGAGGGGAACACCTTTGTCTATTGGTTACCCAAACCCTACTGATTAAGATTAAGTCTACATGGGTAAGAATAAGTCCCTGTAACTCACAAAGTACTGACTATCACTAAGTGTTTAATCATAATTGTATCTTAAAGGGGTCATGAATTGAGAAATACAAATTTTTCCTGTGATCTTTTGACATATAAGAGGTCATTGTGTTATAAAGAATATCCTGTAAGCTTTAAAACTCAAAACTTACTTGCTAGTCCAAAAACATATTTTATTGAAACCAAGATCAGTAAACGACTCGTTTTGGATTTTATCACAATATTACGTCATATAGTGCAACGAAAGACCACCACTGCAGAACATCAATGCCTACTTCTCCATCATTGCCTCTTTAGCCCCTCCCACCGATTCACGCATGTCATGTAGTGGAAAATATGAGACTCCAGCAACAAAACAATAGAGATACCTCTGATGATAACAAGATTTTTTGCAGTGCCAAGTTGTGGAAAAATTTTTGCATTGCCTTCCTTGCGATCCTAAGCTTGAAACTTTTTTTTAAACTTTAAAAGTTCAAGGTTGCATCAGTAAGACACTGTTCGTTTGTTCACTTTATTTTACTGCAGATTCGTTTTTAACAAAGACGCAGGTTTTTCAGAGAGACTGAAAATAAAAGATGATGCAGTGCCGACTATATTGGATTCGACAGTATGTCGCAACACACAAGTGTGAGTAACAGTGTTTTTAACAAGTGTCATTATTGCTTATTAACAAGTGTCTGTTACAGATTGTTTGATATGTTCTGAGTATTTACAACGATCAGGCATAACATTATGACCACCTTTCTAATATTGTGTTGGTCCCCCTTTTGCTGCCAAAACAGCCCTGACCCGTCGAGGCATTAACTCCACTTGACCCCTGAAGGTGTACTGTGGTATCTGGCACCAAGCATCAGACTGCCTTCACCGACTTGCCTTCTTCCCATAGTGCATCCTGGTGCCATGTGTTCCCCAGGTAAGCGACGTACCCGGCCATCCACGTGATGTAATAGAAAATGTGATTCATAAGACCAGGCCACCTTTTTCCATTGCTCCATGGTCCAGTTCTGATGCTCACGTGCCCTCTGCTGGCGCTTTCGGCGGTGGACAGGGGTCAGCATGGGCACCCTGACTGGTCTGCAGCTATGCAGCCCCATACGCAACAAACTGTGATGCACTGTGTATTCTGACACCTTTCTATCAGAACCAGCATTAACTTCTTGAGCAATTTGAGCTACAGTAGCTCGTCTGTTTGATCGGACCACATGGGCCAGCCTTCACTCCCCACGTGCATCAATGAGCCTTGGCCACCCATGAACCTGTAGCCGGTTCACCACTGTTCCTTCCTTGGACCACTTTTGATAGATACTGACCACTGCAGACCGGGAACACCCCACAAGAGTTGCAGTTTTGGAGATGCTCTGACCCAGTTGTCTAGCCATCACAATTTAGCCCTTGTCAAACTCGCTCAAATCCTTACACCAGGGGCGTAGCCAGCGGGCGGGCCTGATGGGCATAGGCCCACCCACTATGATGAATAGACCCCCCCAGTTTATTATACAAATATAATATTTGTTAAATAACTGTTGTTTAAATAATTTTAACGTAATTACAAAATTATTATAAGATCTCAAATCCTAAAATAAAATTAAATGAGTTTTTTTTTTTACAGTCTATGGTTTTTGCATAATGCTTAATGAGTTTGATTGACAGCTGTGTTGGGCAATTAGGTGTCAGGCTGTCTCATGCATGTCACGCCTGTTCATGAAGTGTTTGCCTATTCACTTGCCTATAATTTGCAGTTGTGTGATAGAAATTCTATAAAAAATGACTTTTAAAAACTAGCATTGACGCGGGAGAGATCCCATCCATCTGCCCGCAAGTAATGGTAAGACTTTTACCGTCTTTGTCGTTTAGTGTTCGGTGTCTAAAGAATTTAAGACTAGCTGTTGCCAGTCGACTTCGGAGATAGTCTTCGGTCTGTCAGAGTGTCAAAAAGCCTGTTTTGTTGGCAAATGCTTACGTTAACTCCGCCCACTGACGAATCACTGACGGAAGACAATGGTTTGTTTACAGTAGTGATAGTGTAGGGGTATGCTGTGTGGCATAAAGTTTTGGCTCAATTCGAGGTTCCAATCTGCCTTTTGCTGAACTCGCTCTACTTCCATTTTCCATTACATGTCAGATCGGAAAGGCGTTTATTTTCAATAAAAATTAAGAAAATATTTGGAAAATGGAAATAAAGTGTCTATTGTGTGTTGTAACCGCTGCTCATGTTTTGTATGTGGACAGGTTGTAGCTACAGTTTTGGGTTATGTTGACAGTGATACTGGCTGGGCAGGTTCGTGACTGAGAAGGGGTAGTTTTACAAGGTGTGTTCTATGATTTATTTTTCAATACAATCAAAGAAAATAAGATTGAAATGACCTGAATATTGAGTCTGTCTGTTATTTTACCTGAAAGCATAAGCGTAATTTGTGGTTGGGACATGTCCCCACCACTGCACAATTTAGTAGTCCACTCGACCACTTGTCTCCTCCATAGAGACTGTTAATGTCTAGACTACAATTAATGAACAGATGCAATGGGAAAATGTTTTTTTTTTATGTCTCTGAGAGATTGTTTGCTAGAATTATGGTTCCCCAAATGACCACAATGAAAAGAAACTCTAAAACTAATCTTATAGCAGCAGTAAAGGTTTTACTTCCAGCAGAATTCTGAATACCTCCAGTACAAAATGGTGGCTCTCTTCACACCAAAAGCTAAGTCCAGACAAGCAACCATGATATTGTCACAAACACTGTCACTGTGAGGGCGGACATGCCTATTCACACAGCTCACACTAGTCTCTCCATGTGCCAGTGTTTTTCCTTTTCACCTATCTCCCCAAAAAGTGTGTGTGTGTGTGTGTGTCAAACACATCAAAACGGTAAGGTGAATCCTTTTGAGCTGGCGGTGCAGTTGGCCACAGAATGAATAAACATCCATGTCAGGAGAAACTGATACACTCCCCTTTTCAAGCAGACGGGCCTCTCGTGGGAAATCCAGCACTAACACAATGGATAGAGACTGCCTTTTGTTGAGTCTCTCAGCTATGGGCTACTACTTCTCGAGTCTGTAGCCTGAACAGACCACTCCCCTCGGTTTCTATTCCCCCTCTCGCACACAATTAACTTTTACCTTTTTCACTTATCCATACTAGAATGGGTTTCTAATATATCACTTCAGAGGACTGGGAATCGGAAATTATGTATGCTGGCTCTCAACATGGGATGCCGTTATGCTGGTGTGTCCCTACCAGGCTTAAAAGCAGCTAGTTGAGCTACCAGTCTGAAACAGCTAGTTAAAATACCTGTTGGAAATTCATACTAGTCTAAGCTGGCCTTTTCAGCTCCTTCTTCAACTCATATACCAGGATTAAAAGCAGCTAGTTAGGCTACCAGCCTGAAACAGCTTGTTAAAATACCTGTTGGAAATTCATACTAGTCGAAAGGCCCCGATATACTTCAAGTGAAACCGAAGAAGGAACTGCTTTGACGTCATTTCGAACAAAATCAATCCAAAACAAAGTTTGTTTTAGGAGTTTGAAACAGCTTGTCAAAGTGAACTTTCCGGAAAAGTTTGCAGCAGCTGGTAAATACCTTTGTACTACCATTGGTCCATGGCGATTATGTAATAGATAGGTGTGCGCGGAGGCTCTGCCTTCTTTCACATGGAAATCTTTTCCAGTTCATTTCTCCTGTTCAACCGTTGAGGTCAGACGTCCGCGAGTGAAAACATGAACATACTGGAGAGCTGCTTTATAGTAGAAAAAAAAGTTGTACTTCTGATCAACACGACACTGTTTTTAATGTTTGAAACTGTAAAGCTGCTTGATTTTTGCTTGCATCTATTGGATAAAGTGCTTTATAAATAAACGTGACATGACTTTACTAAAGTGCTGAATTGCAGAGCTTGTGCAAACATATCCATGTTGCCATGATCAGATGCTTTTCTTATGCTTTATTTTTTTTTTTTAAATGCTTGCTGTTTTCTCAATTTTGTTGTGTTTATTTTGTTATAGAGAAGAAAGCGCGCAGCACATATTTACATATTCATCTAACCATTGCTCTCAGCAGTGTGGGCGGCATTAGATGTTCGACCCCTAAGCGAAGAACGGAAAAGAACTTCGCTGTGAGTATATCGGGGCCTTAAGATGGTCTTTTCAGCTCCTTCCTCAACCCAAAGTTAATGACCTCATGGAGATGATTTTTAATTCTGGCTCTAAATATTCTGAATAGTAACCGTAATAGATGTTCATCCAAAACAAACTCTCAAGGAAGAGCTCCAGACAGGTCAAACTGAGGGGATTTACAAGAAGTTTATCTGTAAAACTCTCTAGTCTCTGTTGGCTGGCTATGTTGGTTGATTTTCCTTTTTTTTAGGGAAGTTTAACATCTACACTAAATTTGAAATTAGACTTGAACTTGACAAATTACATACAGTCAAACCAAATATTATTCAGACACAAGATATATTTTTTTACTAGTGGGTGCAGGACACTATAGTTAATTTATGTAAGTGAGGATAGCAAAATAAAGTAAACTTTGACATATTATACCCAAAAATTCCTTATACAGTGGACTACCAGTAAAATTTATAAAAATTTGGGACCAAAATTATTCAGACACTTTGATCATGTTTTTGTTCTTTAATTGCTAATGCAACCTTTTACACCACAGACTGAACAAAATTAAGCATTGCTTGGTAACTGGTTGACCTAAATTGGTATTATCTAATTATGTACTTAAATTTAACAGCTGACAGCTGATTGGTTGATTGTAATCAATTACATACCTTTCTATCAAAGTTATCTGACATTATCAAGATGAATTTGTTCTGACACAGTTTAACTCTGAGTTCTTGTCATATTTTATTACCACTTTCTAAACTATAGCGAATAAACTGTGATAATGTGAGAAAATGTTGAAGGTGTCTCAATAAATTTTGGTTTGACTGTACATGTACCCATATCACATACAATAGCTATAGCAGATGACAGGTCACCACTATGTATTCAACATTCAAATTGCAAGCAATTTCCATAAAACAAAATATAATTAATATAATATTATATAATATAATATGGGCTATATAATAATATTGTCTAGTATAACAAAACCCAATTAAACAAAGCTGCAATATTCCATAATAGTACATCAACCACAATGATGTGACAATGTCTCATAAGTGTTAGTCCACACTGAAATCTAGATTTCTATACCTTGAACTCAGTTTACATACCCTGATCTGCCCTGTGCCAGTCGTGCTTCAAGAGAAGATTTCTCTCACTCCCCTTCATCTTTCATTTCCTTGCCCTATCCTTTGCTTTCAGCTCCCATTTGGATCAAAATAAAGTTGTTATACATGAGGGAGCAGAAGTATTTTGGGGGAGCTGAATAGGTACTGCCCGAGCCTGCTGCGTGGCTACAAAGTGAGTCCATTCTCTTCGGCCGGGCTCAGTTACGGGGCCCTGGGCAGTGGGACAAGGACAACATTGCTGGGACATTCCCAGACTGACGGAAACAATTAGACTCAAACCACAGTGAATCTTGGATCCCCTTTTCCTTAAAGCGAGGACATCTTGATGGACAGGCCAACTTTCAGTGAACCAAGCATCTCTTACAGTTGAATAGGTATCTAGCTAAAGACACAGGTGTGCACAAAATGACGGCCTTTTTCACTTGGTGCTTAAAGAGATCACCCAAAAATGAAAAAAAAATTGTCATTATTTACTCACCCTCATGTCATTCCAAACCAGTATGACTTTCTTGTACAGAACAGAAAAGAATGCTGGTAACTAAACAATTTTAGTGACCATTGACTTCCATTGTACAGACAAAACCAGTGAGTTATTCTGATGTTCTTGATATTACATATATAGTCTCTTCACATCAGCTTATGTGTTATGTGAAAAATAAAGCTCTTTTAGGTTCTATGAAGTTCCAGTACACGGATGGTTCTCTAACTAACAATAGAGGTTCTCAACTTGGACTCAGGCTGCAAAACATTTGTGCAATCTTTGCTTTTAAAAGAGTGCCTTTTTTCTGATGATTATGAATAACATATTGCGGGGGATTTATCTTTATGTTGTACTCTGTAAGAGAGAGGAGAGGGCAGGGATAAGGCAACGCAAATCCAAAAGGCCTCCAATGCACAAGGACTCGCACAGCAACCATGGGAATGAAGGCTACTGGGGTTCAAGGTCAATGCTAGAATAGAGGCCTGCAGATGCATTGTCTGTTTTGCCCTCACACGGATTACTCACACACATATGCAAACATACATTAGCACACCACTTCCAACAGCACCCCCACTAGCGTGGGTCTGTTTGTGTGTGACACAAAACCAACAAAAGCAGCAGTTCCGCCTGTATGCATGTGCGTGTGTGTGGGCGCATTCACATGTGCACACTCACTCGTCCTATAGAAACAACAGCTGTACATATACACAGAGGATAAATATCCCACAGCTTTGTTTTTCCGTCCAGACAAGCTTGGAGCTAGCTGGCCAGCTAGCTGTGAGAAATGATCTAAGACCTAGTGAAAAGAAAGACTCTGGCCAAAGCTGAGGAGAGAGTCTGTGATTAGCTTCTTTGTTGGAGGTCTTTTGAGCTTCATTGGCTCCAAAGAAAGGCCGTCTAATGAATCCATCCAAGCTTGGCCCAAACTTTGTATGGACGACAAACTAAGTTATGGTGGTCTCCCTGTGCACCGCCGCACAGCATAATGATACAGAACGTTTGCACATATGGTCCCCTGATTTCAGGACCCCATGTAAGCACTTTCTCATATGCCTGGTCATCCGTTCGCTCCAAGACACCAGGGGGGTTTACTGAGCCAGGGGGACAAGTTTACTGGGGCTGGTGTGATTGAAATGTTTTTTAAAATGTTTTACCTCTGTACGTCTGTATGCAAATTCTTATATTTTGCAATTGTTTGTTTGTTCATTCATTCATTACAAAACATACTGTTAAAATTATATTGTGTGCTTGAGAATGTCTTAGGGCAGTGGTCTCAAACTCAGCTCCTGGAGGGCCATAGCCCTGCAGAGTTTAGCTCCAAACAGTGCCAACCTGCCTGGAAGTTTCTAGAAATCCTTCTAGAATTTTCTAGAAAACCTTGATTAGCTGGTGTTTAACTAGGGTTGGAACTAAACTCTGCAGCTAGGGTTATGGCCCTCCAGGAACTGAGTTTGAGACCACTGTCTTAGGGGCATTCACATATTGTTCCGTTTGTAAAAAAGTGAGTATAAGTTGTTCTTTCAACATGAGCGCTGTGTTTTTAGAATGCGTTTACTTGCATTTTATTGTCATGTTTACAACAAAACAATGCAAAAACAGCGCAGTGGAATACAACACCACGTTCTGTGTGAACAGTCTCTTAGTATTTTTTATTATCAGCAGCCCTTGAGAGTCATTAACTGATGATCATGTTTTCCAGCATGATTTAAGAATGATCCAAAGAGCTTCTTGATCTTCAATGGAAGCAAGAACATTTGACCATCTGTGAAGAAGTTTGTAACATTTATTGATTAGTGATCTAGAAATAGTGCAGAATATTAAAGAATTCTGTTTGTTTTACTTTCTGTTCATTTCCAGTTTTAAATTAGATTTTGACTCTCAGTTATTTTGTCCCCCACTTTATTCTGTTAACATTTTGGTGGGTCAATACTGAAATTCCTTAAAAAGGTAGTTCATCCAAAAACTATGACTTTCTTTCATATTTTGTGAAATGTTTTGTTAATAAAAGTGCTCTTTGATGAACATATAAGCTACTGCAAAAAACATGAGAGTAAAGCTAGACAATATAACATGTAAGGTTATGTGAAGTGTAATCTTATTGTAAGTTTATGTTAAGTTCATTTTGCATCAATTTTATTAAAATTATTATATTAATTTATTATATACGCCGTCATTAAAGGTTTAGGGTCAGTAGGCGTTTTTAATGTTTTTATAAAAAGTCTCTTATGCTCACCAAGGCTGTATTTATTTAAACAAAAATACAGAAAAAACAAGAACAACAACAAAATATGTTATTCAAATTTAAAATAACTGTAAGACATGTCACATGCACGATCCTTTAGAAATCGAACAAATTAGTGCTCAAGTCACTTATTATTATCATCAATGTTGAAAACAGTTATATTAATATTTCACAGATGATGCTGAATATTTTCGAAGAAACAGTGATACATTTCTTAAGATTCTTTGATAAAGATTCTTTCAGAAGAACAGCATTTATTTGATATAAAAATCTTCTGTAATAATTTAAAATTTTTGCATAGCAATTTAATACTTTTAATTTAATAAAAGTAATCATTTCTTTCAAAATCTTATTGACCCCAAACATCTGAACAGGAGTGTATAACCGTATATACATAAGTAAATATGCCTTAAACCATATTATATGTTGCAGTTCTTTATAAAGTTCTTTATTAAGCTATTTATAAGCTAAAGTCAATGTTTACTTGTATTTGGCAAATGGCAAATTATTGGATTTAGACTATTAGAAGTATTCACTGCAACACGTCTATGGGAATGAGAGAATTGATTGTTGCATTGAAGCAATGCAAGAGATCTCATATTTCATCACAGCACATGCCATTTTCTCAAATAACAACCTACGGGAAAAAAGGGAAAAGTGCACTGACACGGGGTATTCCTCAGTTGCAGTGAGGGGCTGCACGCACCCCCCGCCCTTTCACTTCTCAGCGGCACCCACAGAAGGCAGAAAGGCTTTCTGACATTGCCCTACATTCAGCTGACTGATCCCACACACACAGTCTTCTGTCACAAATAATCATTACAGCCGCACCCGTGCCCGCACACCCTCTTTCTCTCCCACTGTATTAAATATTGAAGATTTCAACTTTCAACTGGGAGCATGTTCAAGCACCCTCCCATCAAAACACAGAGACGTACACACACACACACATACACACAGCGTGTGCATTGCCCTAGCTGCAATACAAACCACCTCTATTAGAGTGTCAATCGTATTCAGATCTTTCCTTTCTTTCCAGTGCTGACTTTCAGAATATACGGAAGCCCTACATCCTCAGACGTGACTGTGCCCACGCCCATCCATCCATCCCCACACATTTATATGCTTTTTTCTTTCCGTTTCCCTTTGTTCCTCTCTACACATCAAGGTGCCTTGCATTTCTTAATGCTGGCTAATGCTTTCTAAAGAATACCACCCGAGTGCTGCTGCCCGCCTCTGTTGCGAGTACCCATGTCACCGGGTCGTCATTAATTATTCCCTTGCTTACAACATGCTGTTGCCACGGTAATGTGCCATTAAGGGAGAACCAAGCGAATGGCAGTCTCTATGCAAATGAGGCTGCCACAAAGACCCTGGGCGCGGATTTGCAGATCGGAGGATGCTGCGATGGACACGCTCTGTATTAGAATTGAATAAAGGGACGATAATGTACCTGGGTTTCCTTTTTAAACACAACGGAGCAGAGAAGGAGGGTTCGGAGGAAGCACCTGGCATTTTAGAAAATACAGGGGTGTGTGTGTGGTATTAGATAGACATTTGAGGAGGACCATCAGCTTAACAGCAGATGCTTCTGCGACAAATCTACAAGTCTTTGATTTGCATGTGACGATGTGAAGAAAATAAAGAGGTTTTAAATGAAGGCCTTACATTTAGACTATGTCCTTGTCGTTCTGACAAGCTTGCTGGGATTGCGGTGCCCACGGTAGTCACGCACAGCTTAAGATAAAAATCAGTAAATAATATTTGCCTGTGATGTCTCAAAATGAGAAGAGGAGAAGTCTGTGAGAAGGGGAAAATGAGAAATGCAAAGATGAAGATTTGTGCCCCGCTGAACATTATGCTGTTTTGGCATGTAAACCCTGAGCCAATCAAAAATGGTGTTCTTGAAGCATTTAGGGATGACAGACCAAATCAGCAAGAAATCACAAGGCTGCAATACTCACACACTGTAATATTATAAATAAACCATATTCACTTTTAAAAAATAATAATAAAAAAGGCTAAACAAATCAGTTCAATTGTTTGTTATTCATTTGTTCAATGTGTGCAATATTGGATTTACATCCAAATAGTCTCTGCACTATTAATGACAGCAATATTAAGAATCATATTTATAACACATTTTCAGTATTACTATAATGTCAAAATTACAATGCAATCATAAAAACAGTGAATTAAAAAAAAAAAATCACTTACTGAAATGCATTTACTGCACAATTATTATCTTTAAGGGAAGCCTGTTCACTCTGGAACAAATATTATGTAGGATTTTTGCAGATATTATATAAGCTTTACCATTTTAATTGATGGATTGACTGATGCTGCTCAATTAGGGATTCCAGACGGAAGTCATCGCAGGTTGCCGGAGAGGGAACTGTCCCCTGCCTTTTGGATACAGATTGCAGCCATTATCAGGACAATTTCCCAGGTGAAGAAAAGTATCAGAGGAGTCTGGGATAACATTGAATAAGAATCACAGATGGGGATGCGTTTGTTGGGGTGGGGTGGTGGGATCTTCAATTTTATATGCAATTGTCATTGTCTGCTGCAGACTTTCCCTTTCTGCAACTTTTATTTTGTAAAAGCCATCACTACCAGGAGCAGAAACAGGGCATTGGGTGCCTTCACAATTTCGAGGGCATTCTTGTGGGTTACTTGTAATATGTGACATATGATTTAACAAATCCACAGATGGAGAGGAAATTCCAGGTATCAGATATATTTGATATAAAGTAAATAGAGTACAGAGAAAAAGGGAAAATAACAACAAAACAAGCTCAGAGGGGGTTTGATGACAGATATGAATCTGGTTTTGTGTTTCTATACACATTCTTTACACTAAGCTATATTTACCTAAGGTATATTTTGTGCCTTTGGCAATCATGTATGGACTTTCTACCTCTCTCTGTCTCTCTCTATCACACACACACACACACACAATGGCCAAACACTGTCACTTGCTGCTGAGAGTCCAATCAAGCATTTGAATGCAGTGATACATTCAGTTTTTTGGAAATGACAACATTTATTCATCAGGGAGAGAGAAATTTCATTCAAAGACCCCACAATGCTCTGCCAGGGCCGGTCTGGCCCTGTTAATTGATTGCTTCTCACTAACAAGGCTGTAAAGTCCTCCATTGTGCACCTCTTCCTCTATGCTAATGAAGTCCAAACACAACACGCTCTTTCTTTCGTTTCCTCTCTGCATCCCCCTTCCTCTCTTTCTCTCTCCAATAGGGGGTTTTGATGTGAAGATGCTATGACAGGCTTGCTCTCTTTCTTTCTCTGCAGCTGGCACGAAAGATGTGATAGGAGCCAGGACCAGGAAGCAGTAATGGGATCATGGGAGAGTGATTGCAAACACATACACACATACACACCTCCAAGTTTCCCCTCACACTCCCCCTAATGAGGGGTAAAGGGACAATATCGTCATTGTTCCCCCCATGTTTGGGAACCACGGGCCAAGAACAATTGCTGTTTACCCAAGCAGTAGCAAAAGTCCTCGCTGTGCCCGTTAATTAATCGGAGGGCTCCTGATTAAGTCTGCTCTAAGCACCCAACTCAAAACTACCTTTCACATCCAGGCTTTAGAGATGAGAGACACTCAGTAGCGGTTCTTGTCTCTTTCATTGGGTTTTTACCATCCACGGTTTTCTATACCTATTCGTGATCACACACACACGCTGTGTTTTCATGTTTTATGAGGACTTTCCATATAGACATATGTACATATATTGTTTTTCTATACTGTAAAAATACCTACCAATCACAGAAAACTTATAAGTTGTAAACTTATAATACTTATAAGCTGTTTTCCTCATGGGGACCAAAAAATGTCCCCACAAGGTCAAGGATTTTGGATATTTCGTCCCCATAATGTAGAGCTTACCAGGACCACACGCGCGCACACACACACACACACACCGTTTCATGTTTTATGAGGACTTTCCATATAGACATATGTACATATGCTGTTTTTTATACTGTAAAAATACCTACCAATCACAGAAAACTATCTGCATTTTTACATTTTCAAAAAAACATCATGTAGTCTGATTTATAAGCTGTTTTCCTCATGGGGACCAAAAAATGTCCCCACAAGGTCAAGGATTTTGGATATTTTGTCCCCATAATGTAGGGCTTACCAGGACCACACGCGCACACACACACACACACACACACATGGTTTCATGTTTTATGAGGACTTTCAATATAGACATATGTACATATGTTGTTTTTTATACTGTAAAAATACCTACCAATCACAGAAAACTTTCTGCATTTTTACATTTTCAAAAAACATCATGTAGTCTGATTTATAAGCTGTTTTCCTCATGGGGACCAAAAAATGTCCCAACAAGGTCAAGGATTTTGGATATTTTGTCCCCATAATGTAGGGTCTACCAGGACCACACGCACACACACACACACACACACACACACAAACACATATTGTGTTTTCTTGTTTTATGAGGACTTTTCACAGACATAATGTTTTTTATAATGTACAAACAGTATATTATATCCCTTAACCCTAAACCTACTCACCACAGAAAACTTTCTGCATTTTTACATTTTCAAAAAACATCATGTAGTCTGATTTATAAGCCGTTTTCCTCATGGGGACCAAAAAATGTCCCAACAAGGTCAAGGATTTTGGATATTGCCATCTTTGTGGGGCAATTTTGTTCCCATAATGTAGGGTTTACCAGGACCACACACACACACACACACACACACACGCGTACCTCATATATCTGTACTCTCATTGTCTATGTAAGAGCACTCATTCTCTTGATTTGCACATTTTATCAGCAAAATCAAAGGCTATAGAGGCAGAGAAAAAGTAAAAAGGGACAAACAAATTATTAAATTAACAAATAAATAAACCAGTAGTAATAATAATAATTATTATTGTTGTTATTATATTTTTACTACTACTACTACTAATAATAATAATAATAATTAATACTAATGTCAATTTTGTTATTAAATACATTTTTTGTTAATTTAAATCAAGTAATCTTTTGTGTTTTTATTGAAATTGCATTCAGAGCAGTTAAATGCCATTAGAAAAGATGTGTATTGCCCGCCTTAACATCTTCACAGTGCACATTTGCATTGGTGAAGTCACCCTCTCGTTTACCATCATATATCTCTCTCAGGCCGCTATCCAATCCCCTACAATTGGTATGCAAAGCACCATCATGAATATGTGCAATTAGGCAGGGCTGGTGAGATTTTTCCGGCATATGGGATGTGACATTTGTAGGGCAGAAGCACAGATCAGCATAAGCGAGAGTGACAAATGCCTAATCCCTTCCTCCACATTTCAACATTTTTCAGGTCTATCAGAATACGTTCTTACATACACACACCTACACGGCACATTCACGCATTTGAATTCCCGGATCAACACGCCTCGGCCGTAGTCATACGGTATCATGGATATGAACAACACCACTAGAGCAAGAACAAGAGGAGACTTAATGGATCGTGAAGATTTGTCAGAGTGCTTGTGCTCTGTACACCAAGGCCGTTCTGTATGGACATCACACAATTTTGAAACAGTTTGTGTGACAGAGTGAGTCTCAAGGATAATCAATTTGTGAGTTATTGAGGGAAAAACATATACAATGCACAGTTATATTCACACACCACAGAAAAAGCTAAATTATAGACAAAAACCATCCTTGGAGCATTTTACCTAAAACCATGTGAATCCAGTGAAAATGGATTATGTGTTCACTATACTTTTAGTTGTCAAATCACTGGCAATCCTCGCCTATTCATCACACACCTACTTCAGTTGAAGTCTACAACCAGGCATTTTACATGAAAACGTACAAAAAAAAAATCTATTTTATTTCTCAAAGTAAGCAATATAATATTGCCAGGAAATTACTGTTCGCTGCAGCGTACTTAAATAAATATATAAAAGGAAATGGCCATATATGACTACATAAATATGCACTATATACACATATATCTCAATCACACACTCTCAGACAGACTGGTTTTATTCAGGTGTGGGAGTTTAATTTTGCTGAGAGACGTCTGTGAACCCTACAATACGGTTCAGGTCTGAATCCTCTTGGAAAATCATCAACCCATAATCCTTCACATTGTGTCGCATTCAAATGAGGTGCTGGAACTCCCACTAACGCAGTGTAGCAGCTACGGCTAATTTACACACACACACTCTCTCTGAAACAGAGATTGTCACCCCCCCCCCCCACATACTGTATATAGTAACACAATTTGAGCAAAACACACACACACACACCTGCATGTAACGTGGCACATTGCACGAGCTCCTCCTAGCAAACCTCTTCCCCCACAAGCTACCACACACACATCATGTCACACACACGGTGCATGGCGAGGCGTCGCTCACACCACCCAGGAAATTAACTTGACATTTTATGGCGACCACAGAGGGAAAAAAATATGGAAGGAAAGAAAAAAAAAACAAAGTGTACCAAAGGCACAGATAACATAAACCCTCTCCCGAGCCTCGCCATCATATTCGCCAGGATTTTCACCGATCTGCAATGCAGACGGCACAGGGTGGCCACAGAAAATGAGCTTTTCCGTCCTCGTCCGCCTTCCTCTGGAGAGACGACGGCTGTCTCTCTCTCTCACTCTTTCTCTCCCTCGACAAATGCTTCCTGTCTATTTTCATATCCAATTCAGTTGGTCCCATTGGCACGGTTCTGCCTGATGTGAGGTTAACAAAATGAAATAAATAGAAATGGGACAATCTCACCTCAGTCTAAGCTTCCAATTAAAATGATACAGCCGCCCATGTCAGAGAACGAGAGCGTATTGAAATGGGGAAGGAGAGTTGCTTTGTGGCTGCTTGGATTTATTTTGTCATATGCGTGTGCATTCTGGACGGAGCCATATTGTCATTGCGACTCTTCCTGCACGCATACACACACACACTTTTCTTTTCCATTTCTTAGACACAATCTAGCACAATAAATATCTGCTAAAGCATAACTATAGTACAAAATAACTAAATATTGCAAAAGCATTTTGGGTATGTTTAAAAAAAACTGTATTTTCATCTTCACAATTGATGTATGTGAAAGTGTGTTTCTAAGAGGTGCAACGGCTTGAAGCCGTTGGGCCAGCATTCGCTGTCATAACCTCAAAGAAAAGATTCAAACACACCCTTGCATAAAGTGTCTAAATTAATGTATCTCAGGATGCTGAAAGCATGGACACAGAAATCTGTGCAAGAACACACACACACACACACACACACACACACGTGCTTGTCTGACTTGGTGCATCTCTCTGTGGCTGGGTCCTGCTCTATTAGACATGCAGGAATGTTAACATCATTATGCATTATTCTGAGTGTCTGTCTGTGCCTTCACACCCCCCCTCCTCTCTCTCTTTTTCTCTCTCTCCATTCGCCATATTGTGTCTGAGGAGAGGCCCAGACGTGTGTGTGCCACAGACTAACGCAGTATTGTGTCTCCTGTCTGGGGATGGGCATTATTTTAACGGCCTTTCATGTGCTGGTGCACACAAATCACAGATATTTTCGGAAATGGAAGAAGTGGCAAACACATGCATACGGACAACCACACCCACTCACACACGTATAGAAATTGTATTAATGCTCCACATTAATGCCCAGTTTAGGTTGCCGCACATCTAAACAAAAGCACACGTAAAATGTGCACGCGATAACAGTGAAAGAAAAAAAGAAAGAAAGAAAGAATATTGAATTATATCACTGTGAATGCTATATTTACTAATGGCGCTGAGCGGCTAAAGTGATATTACTGTCACGCTAGTGTTTACTTATTATGCAGCTTCATTCAAAATTTAATCAGTAGTGACTAATATCAAGTCCCATTTTTAGACCGTTCAAGGGGAGGGGCTGTTATATTTGCAATTTATCTCTTTGGAAATAATGAAAAGCCATTGAGACACTTATAAAATGTCATACATTCTGATCAAGCTGCAGCACTGACCTCTTTTTTTTTCTTTTTAACCCAATATTTTATTATGCTGAAAAAAGGCATTTGGAAATTTCACTAGCTAGATTTCAAGGGGAACTGGGGAAGAAATTATTTATTTATTAATTGAATCATTTCTTCAATGAAATCTATGTACCACTATTTTATCAAACACCTCTATGGATTATGCCATCTTCTTATTTCATTGTTATATTTTATATTTAAATTGTCTGAAAATGCTACAGTGATATCATCATTTCTAAGGCATTATGGTAAACAAAAGGACAATACACAGTCAGAAATAGTGAAGGAGGTGAAAAAGAAGGTAGAAATAAGCAAAACTTACAGCTAAGAGCAACTCTCAGGTGATAAAGCTGATCCTTGTTTAAGATAAAACCATCTCTCGTGGGTGTGGGCGCAGTGGAATATATGTAGATTGAATAAAAAGAGGTTGGAGTGTTTATGTGAAGGATTTAAATTAATATGCATGATTTTTTAGTCTTTTAACCTCAAATCTGGCATTCCGGAGAAATCATTAAAACAATGCGCCCTGAGAATATATATATATATGTAAACATTCAGTGTATTTGCAGTGAAACTAGACTACAGCCTCTTCTCTGCCTCCCCTCTCAACTCCTCCCCCTTGCTGCTTGAAATCTGCATACATTTGCATGGCATTACCGTGTGCATATTCTTTGTTCTGAGAGGGAAAGGAGGATGCAGTTTACAACCACATCGCACATCGCTGTTATGCGCTCTGCTTGAAGATGCTTATTTAATGAATGCAAAAATGCTTCATCATCTGTTGTCACGAAAGGCTAACTAGCTTTTTGAAAATTAGACAAAAAAAGTATCAAAAAATGGTTATATAAGGAACTGAGTGCTGTAAATTGTGGAAATTAATAATAAGACCTAAATCATTCATGCATGCATGAATGTATGTTTTCACATAATACATCCGGTTATAGTGAAATGCACTTGAATAGCATCCAAAGCAGATTTAATTTTACGACACCATATGCATTTAAACATGTCACATAAAACACAACGATACAGGACGTTTGATACACAGCAGACGCATGGGCTGGCATGCTGTAAACTGACATCTATTGTCCTTGTGGGCTCTTCGCTTTGTGCCACAGCCAACTGTAATCATGCAAACGCAGGCGCCAGACTTCATTAGCTCCTCAGGGCCAACGCTAATCACACCACAGCAAGGCACAAGAGAGGAGGGGCCACAGAGTATGCATAAAACAGCCGGGCATTGCCTGTGTGCTGCTGATATACAGGTATAGTGTACTGATAGCACGCATGCTAGCACTGACTGCTTTTTTCCCCCCAAGAGTATTTCTTATATCTGCAAACTTTGCACGTCAGCTTTCCAGGTATGCAAATTCTGAGTTTATAAAGTGAAATGTTAAAATATGTAGTGGCTGGCTGTGAACCCTGCTGTGAACCCCAGCATAAGGTATGTTTTGAATGGGATGTGGGTTGCTGGTTTGCTGGTCACCAGCATGGGAAGAGGGAGTGCTAGTGGAGAAGCTACACCAGCTCAGTTTTGCTTGAGAATGACATGGTCCTCTAGCTAGACCAGCACTATACCAGCTCTAACCAGCATGAACCATCCTGGATCAACATGGAATTCATGCTAGTTTATGCTGGATTTTTTTAGCAGGGAACACATTCTATAATGTAATGAAAAAGAATGGAAAGAAAAGGTGCATCTGAAAAAGTAAGACAGTAAAGTGCATGATGTTAGTGTGTATGTGCTTATTAAGCACTGTCTGTTCTGATAGAAATTATGAGAATCAAGACTTCTTGAGGCCAGCAGGCTGTGTTGAAACTACATAAATCTCTAACACCAAGAATTGTAAAAACATATTTATGGGCTATGATACAGCCAGCTTTCTATTGATTTTTACATTTGGATTAATCTGAGAACTCACCTCATGTTGGTTTATCACTGGATAACATTGATGCCAGTTCCCTCCTGCTCACTTCCAGTGGGTAAGTGATGGTCACATTTTCCTTCTGCCCTGCAACACAAAGAAAAAAAGGAAATCTTGACTAACTCACTAAACATGTTACATCGTTTTACACTCTGATTCGAGCAAATATCCACCTGTTTTGATAACAAATGAAGTAAGAATGTGCCATAAATTACTTCATACTTTCATGAATTGGTATGTGGGTTATGTGGGTTGGGCAGGTATATTAAATGGTTTTAAGTGCATCTTTTACTTTTTATTTTAATTTATCCCAAACAATTAACTGAAAACACTGTCAAATTGGACACGCACAAAAAGAACATTTTATAAATATGTTGTGAAGTGAGTCTGGATGAGGGAATTGCTACACTTCAGTAAGTCGTATGTGAGTGAGTGAGTGAGTGAGTGTGTGTGTGTGTGTGTGTGTGTGGTCCCGGTAAACCCTATGTTAAGGGGACCAAATGTCCCCACAAGGTCAAAAATGACTGGTATTACTATCCTTGTGGGGACACATAGGGTTTACCGCAACATAAAAATGCTGAAAGTTTTCTGTGAGAGTTGTGTTTAGGTTTAGGGAATATAATATACAGTTTGTACAGTATAAAAAAACTGTTTCATGTCTATGAAAAGTCCCCATAAAACATGGAAACCCAATGTGTCTCCAACTGTGATGTTGCTGTGTCTATGGCATATGCGAATGTGTGTCAAAGGGGACCTATTATTCAAAATACAGTTTTATACCATTTTTGAACATATTTATGTGTCTATAGTGTGTGTACACAACCACCCTATTGTAGTAAAAATCCACCCACTCCGTTTGTTGTTTTCCCTATAAATCTGAAACTCATCTGAGATGAGTGGTACCCGGTGGGGTCTTCTGCTGTTGTAGCCCATCCACCTCAAGGTTGTGCGTGTTGTGGCTTCACAAATGCTTTGCTGCATACCTCGGTTGTAACGAGTGGTTATTTCAGTCAAAGTTGTTCTTCTATCAGCTTGAATCAGTCGGCCCATTCTCCTCTGACCTCTAGCATCAACAAGGCATTTTCGCCCACAGGACTGCCGCATACTGGATGTTTTTCCCTTTTCACACCATTCTTTGTAAACTCTAGAAATGGTTGTGCGTGAAAATCCCAGTAACTGAGCAGATTGTGAAATACTCAGACCGGCCCGTCTGGCACCAACAACCATGCCACGCTCAAAATTGCTTAAATCACCTTTCTTTCCCATTCTGACATTCAGTTTGGAGTTCAGGAGATTGTCTTGACCAGGACCACACCCCTAAATGCATTGAAGCAACTGCCATGTGATTGGTTGATTAGATAATTGCATTAATGAGAAATTGAACAGGTGTTCCTAATAATCCTTTAGGTGAATGTACAGCAGTAGGTACTGTATACGCTGATGTTACTTTCATACACAGATCTAATATATACGTGTTTTCTTTCCCTGCTGTTTAAGTTCACAGACTGTCACATGAACATGGCCGTGATGGAAATGATAATCAAAACCAAACAGATGTTTCTTTTTTTGGCAGAGTATATATGGATCAAGGACGGGGTGGGGAGCAGCAACTCATTTGCATTTAAAGATACATGCACAAATTTTTTCCCCCTTCAATAAAAAAATGTACAACATGGTATAATAAATAATCTGTGTGGTATTTTGAGGTGAATCTCCTCAGACACATGCTGGGGACACTTGAGATTTATATTGCAAAACATGCAAATATTTTATCTTGTAAAAAGGGGCATAATAGGTCCCCTTTTATAGTAATGATAGTGAAGGAGGACAGAGTTAAATCCTGGATGAAATCAAGTCTACTGCCCTCCACATTATAGGATACAATCTCTGGATGTCCAGAAAGCCACTGTCCATGAGTTGCTGAAGCTGGTGTAACCAGCATTGCAGCTACCTGGAGGGGGTTCACCACTGGTGACTTTTCAGATAAAATGATTCTTTCTGTTTCAAACCATCCCTGTGTATAGGAGAATACTGGCAGAGACTGCATGACTGTCACCTCAAAGTATGTCGCTGGCCAGCAGAGCCCGAGATCTCTGCAGCTATGCATTCCCTAGAGTCATACACACACACACAAACACACTGTACTGCTCTGCTCTACTGTCACACTGATCCAGAGCATAAAATTATATTTATTTTTTTGCACATATTTAAGCATACATACATTTTTGTGTGTAAACAGCTCTGTAGTTTGCAGATGTTGGAATCTTAACAGGAAGCTTTTGAATGGTTTGTTGATATGTGCAGCAAGAAATAAACATGCAAAATAACACATCAGCTACAGATACTGCCGGAGGGCTGCAGCTTTTCAAGCCAAATGTGTATATTTTTACATCATTAGCTGTAGATTTAATGAAAATTTTATGAAATCATTTTATGAAATATGCAATTTTTGCACATATTCTGTAACCTGAGAGATTATGGTTAAAATATTTTTTTTGATTATACAACAGCACATTAAAGAAGACTCTCCTGAATCATATAGGTTTCAAAAAAGCTTTTTTTTGTAAACCTCTGCAGAGTGTGTTATCTCAAAGAGCGGTGTAGGGCCATGTCCACATAAAGGTAGTCCTCTCCTGACACATGTCAGAGGCAGAGTGACAGCTGCCAGCTTTTATTAAGCCTCTGTGTTCGTATGGCTTGAGCTTTTGACTTAGTCACGGCTGCTACACAATGCAGCAATGCAGTTTTGTTTTTTGGGCTAATACTATTTTATTAAATTTTCTGTTGGTACCTATGAGTAACTTTTTAATCTCCTCTCACCATAAGCCTTTGCAAGACCTAAAAGATGTTTATCACATAAAAAATAAAGACTATTCGCACCCCTCTCACATTATAAACCCTTAGAAGACTTACAAGATGTTAATTATAGCATAACAATTTTTTTTAAATGATAAATAATTTAAAAAATATAAGCAAATACAATATCAATATACAATATGGTTCAATCATGATTAATAGCTGACCATTGTTTGTCATTATAATCTATGAGTCAGTCTTGACCGCTTATGTGCTGAAAGCAAATGAAAGGCAAAAACATTAAGCAAATTCCAATGAGAAAATAGAAATTTATTAAAAAAAACAAAAAAACATCAATCATTGCTTTCGCTAAATACAATACAATAAAATATATCACAGCATTTTGTTTCACGTGTGAGAATGTTATCTCTTGGATCCCCAAATTAAAGTTATAATTTAAGGTTTCCATATACAATGACAAAATATAAGCTTTAAAATGATCACATAATCATAATAGCACATTCTATGCAAAGGTATATATACACTTCATTTTGAATATCACAAACTGATGTTATTCAAAGCATGTTAAAAAAACGAACACCTGGTTCTAGAGAGCAGATAGCAATAATTAAGCTGAGCAGATGCTAAAAAACTAAGAGTCTCTATGTGCTTGTATCGCCTGCAGTACGGCGCAACCAAGGTCCATTTTAGCGCTTGATGTTGGCAGTGTTTGAGTCGTCCCCATCCCCCACCTCCTCTCTCCACACCCTCAGTGTCTGCACTCACTGGATCCCTCTGCCAACACCTCAGTCCTGACAATCAGTGGCTACTGGACTATATATGAAGGCCGACTGCTCTAGCATGGAGCCAGGTATGATTCCCCAGCTGACAGTCTGCATCACATCTGATGGCTGAGAAACAAGATCTCTCTCTCTCTCTCTCTCTCACACACACACACACACACACACACACACACTCTCATAGCTGTATACCTTACGGATCATGACCAGCTACAAGCAAAAACACTTAGGAACGACCATGCATATGAGCGTTCACAAATACAGTCCACACCTTACATACACAACCACACTAGTATTTGGTTAAAAATACATCTATGGAGAAAAACGAAGATATTTTTGTGACTGTACAATGACAATCTAGATGTTTTAGGCACTGTCTGCCATTAAGATTTTTTGTTTTGGTCAATCCAATCACAAGTGGAATATGCTAAATATAGGTGTAAACAGGGTCTGCAATGTTTTAAGCTTGTCCAGTTTCAACCAATTCCAGAGGTAGACTTTCATATTGTAGATGTTCATGTAGTCGAATGCGTTCGAACAGCCAAAAAAGATCTAATATACGTAAGCATTGTGGGACTTGTGAGCACACCAAAACATGTTGTACCAAAACACATGGATTATGGTTGAAATCATAGCTGCTTTCTTTATTCTTTTCAGGTATTTCCCCCCCAGATCACTTGAAATCTGTAACATAGGTTTTGTTCAGTCAATACAATTCGGCACTCTTGCAAAAGTGATGTAGAGTGTGACGAAATAAGAGGGGAGTGTCTCGAGGAAATCCGAACAGAAGTAGTCACAGGAGATGAATTTGAAACGCATCTTAATACCAGGTGGAAAGAGGGCCTTGGAGTCTCAAATGACATTTCAATTGAACCAAAAAAAAAACTATAAGTCCAGCTGTGGATAATGCTTTGTTTAGCCATGTGGCACAAAACGATTGCGACTATATGAATGATTATTGCCTATTGTCTATATTGTTGTCCTTTTCCTCTACGCCACCAACCTTTACGCTTTCTTATCTCATTTCTCAACACGTTTAGTGCAGGAGATACTCTCGTTTCCTCCCATTAACCACTGACAGGCTGAGTCTAAAACATGCAGGAATTTAATTACATTCGGTCGGCTCTCATAACAGCGGTCTGGTAGCGGGGGGGTTGAGGTGGAGGTAGGTTGCACACATCAGGTATAAGTGTGTGTGTGGGTGGGTGCGAGAGGGAGGGAGTTTTGCTGACACCTCTGTTGCCCACTTTCACGCTAATTAACACTTCTCAGATATACCGGGTGACGGTAGTCTACATGACAGGCTCAAGAGGACATTTGCGCAGACCTTTCGTCTCTGAACAATCTGTGCAGATAAAGGTGCGTGCGATACTTGCAACAAACGTGTGTGCGGGTGTATAATATATACACATGCACAAATACCTAACTGACAGCAACAAATGCACATAAAAACGGATCTTGCTACCTCATTATACCATCCCTGCTGGCCACCATCTGTAGAAGTCATGCAGGAACTCTATCCGAACTAGGATAACACAGGACCATAGCGGTGTGATTCATGTAACTGTCCGTTCTCCATGTGAATGGCTCACTGCCACTCTGCACTGTAATATCATGTCTTTTTGATGCTTTCCTCCACATTGAATTCAAAGGACTCTAAAGAAGCCCATAACTCTATGACAAGTGATGTCAGTCCTTCTGATGGATGCACGTAGCACATTTCGCCATGAAAATGGGCGTACAACTACTTCTTAGCTTGCCCTTTTATTATTAGTATTTATTTTACCCCGGTGGATGGTTGATCAACATGAATGGGAAGCACTATGTTCTCCAAGTAAACCTACATCTAATTTCAGTTTGAATATATTTGCAGGTGTAACACGCATGCAGCATCATGTGAGACTCCTATGCCAGCGTTCTATATGTTTTTGTGCGTCTGTATGGGGGTGATATACAAAAAGGTAAGCATTAAGAGTCATTTCTAGCACTCCTGCCTCAGCAGTGCCAAGAGGACGCGCGGAGATGAAAGGTAATGCAAATGGAAGTGTCATATAGCGAGTTCCATTCCAGACAGCCACCTTTGAAATAATTAAGACAGTGGAATGGAGTGGAGCCTGAGTGAGGAATAGCTATTCCTCTGAGTGACTCCTTCCAAAGACAGCAAGCAACCAGGCACAACACTGCTGCGCAAATGTTACGACAGCATCTCTACTGAAATGTTTGTTAAATGTGCCAAAAGGGCATTTTAATGTTAATTTGATGATTAAAAATTATTATCTCTGTCAAGGGACGTAATTTTATATTATGACCTTTTTACAATAACTGAGATGGATATTAAATATAATCACATTCAACACAATCATATTGTCAAAATGTGTTAAATGCAGAGGAATTGGCCTTTTTAACATTAGCCAAGGGCCACAATTCCACATAGAGTAGCAAATAAATATTCATCCAGAATTTTCTAAATCGCACACGGCTAAAGAGAAATACAATGTGGGTGAAATGCAAAGGATTCCATGCTGTGTTTGAAAATGGCGCATGTGTTGTGCCGGATAAGTACAAGGCTTGCCACAAGCAATTCGCATATGTAGCTGACAATAATGGGGCGGGCTTATGCATGCAAATGGGGTTCTTGAGATGCACGTGCCAGCGATGCAAGCTAATTTCATAATTGGTGAGCGTGATTATGCGAACGCGGTGGCACCTTATTGGAACATGCAAGGTGGGCTTGTAATCAAACGCGTGTCAGCGGACATTTTAGGTCTATCCTTTTCGCATGCTCACCACTGCTAAATTCTTTAAGATGGTGGCACCTTGAAGGAAATGCTACTGCGCTGACGGAGCCCAGCCCACCTCCTCCCTACCCAGAGTCTGCAATGCGATTCTGGGAAGATTGTGGGGCACCCTTCGCCTACCCAACCTGCATGATAAATTTTTAATTCCCACGTCACTAATAAGGATATTAAGCAGAGAGTCTGGAGCTTCCGCATATATGCATGAGTCCGCATGCATTAAATTTGCATAGAATCAAGTGATTCAAATGTAAGTATGCTAACATGCAGCACTTCACTGTGTGCAACATTACTGGCACGTATGACACATGCTGTCTTTGGATTTTAACCCATGTTTTTAGCCTCACACACACACAAAAATCTCTGCTCAGATTTTTTGACAAATGAGGTGGTGCAACCCTAATTATACTGATTTAATCCAAGTGCTAATGGTTTTTCTGCACACAAACCGGCTGCTTGTTTTAACAGCATTATTCACTCCTGAAAGATTTCTAACATATATCACAATATATTGTATATTCCTTTCAATATACAAATGTAAAATTTCCTGTATAGAAAATTTTTTCATTTGTGAGCAATGTAAGCTTTAAATTGTATTACTTTTTTGTAAATAATATTGTCAAACTTCTCACTGACATGACATGCATCATTTAGGCTCTTTCATCTGATAGTTTTTAGGGGTATTTGAGACACAGTTATTGACTTATTTATAGCTCTAACAATTTGCATAATCTAAATTCAGCAGACAACAGACATGCTCAGTCAAACCACAAACGCATACCGTGTCACAGCGCTGTTATTGCACAGATTGCTTCTGGCTTAGAATAAAAATAATATTACTCAATCTTGTACCATTTTATAACTGTCATTATCATGCAATGGAATATTTACAATTACACACATTACGAGAAACTATACTACATGAAATATAATACATAATGACAGATTTTGGGCAAAAACAAACAGTAGTGTTTCACAACAGATCAAATCAATAATTCAGCCATTTAAAAACTGGTTTTGAAGTTAAGGTCAAGATTAAACTACTAAATGTGGTGTTCAATAGTGAAATATTGACCTTTGCAATTACTCATGTTACTATGGATTATATATAACATTAAAAGAAAACATTTTTTCCAATCACTGGAAATCTTGGAAATCCAATACTGCTTCTAAATCTTGACAACTTTTGGTAAATTTGCTCTATTAATCATGCTGAGTGGTTGTTCTGTATTAACTAACATCCTGGCACTAGATCTGTCTGCTTTGAGATGTCAATGAGCTGTGCATTAACTCTGATAAATCCAGATTTGAGCGTGAAACACTAGATTGTTGCTGCAACATTGAAAGAGTGATATACACAATTACACACAAATACCATGGCAAATCAGAATGCAAACCAACATGCACACATACACTTTCGAGTGGCTTCTTAATACCACCACAGTTCCACACACACACACACACAGAAGTACATTCCACACACAAACACGCACATATATAGAACCTGTCCTGCTTTTGCACATTGCCATCATACGCATGTGAGATCACCCCTTGTTGCCACAGCGACTCCAACCAGCGGGAACAACATTGCACATGTGACCAGGTCGAGAAGGGGCGGGTCTACCGGATGCTCTGTGCCAACATGTATCTGCTTGTTTAAAATCTCAGCACATTTTAAGGTGCATTATTCTTTTAGTTTATAGGAAGGAGGCGTACACATGAACACAGAAGTTTTGTGAATCTAGAATCACTTCTTAAGAAGTCAGTGGTGAGAAAGCAAACTGTCCCATTACAACACTGTAAAAAATTATCAATATGCTGCATATGCATAACTAAATGTCACGTTATGTATCAAACAAAAATATTATTTGTGGGGTATACAAACTGAGGAGTAAACCTGAATGTTGTCTTAAAATTATGTGACGTCTCATCTGCACCTAGGAACTGAAAGTTTAAAGTTTGATATATCAATAAAAAAAAATCTAACTAAGAAGATATCAAATGTAGAATTGAATTTAGTTATGGAACTACAAACCATCCATCCATCCCTCACACTATTACAAAAAATAAACCAAATTCAGTTTCTTAAATCTTGTGCCTCACTGTGGTTGAATACGGCTAGATAAAGATGCCATTTACAATTGCCTCTACAATTATTTATCCTCAAAATGTGTTTTCATCAAAGTGAAGAAAGAGCCTAAGTTATATATTATGTTTGTAACAGTCAACTAAGCATGGAACTGAGAACACAAGTTAAAAACTAAACAGGCTAAGCATCCAATGATTAAGTATATTTGAAATTAGAGGACAACAAAATAAGGAAATAAACAGAAATGACAAACCATGTCAATTCACCAAATGCTAACAGTTCAGTGAGCACATTATTAAAGACAACTGTGCAGAAGCGCTGCAGTTTGTGACTGAGAACAGGCGAATGATGTGGAGTAGCCAAAAATATGAAGATTGCTTGCCCAATGAATACTGATAAGCTGCCATGGTCGCCATGGTTATAGTATTCAGCCAATTACAAGACAGCAATATGCCTCCCTCCACTGTCTAAGACACACACAATAGCAAACGGCTCATTCACAGAGCTGCAGGCAGCCGGCCTACTACATAAAAATTAATATTCAAAAGGAACCTTGGAGTTCACCTCAATCTAAGTGTAAACATGCTGAATATTTAGTTGAAGCTCTGAGCGAGTACACTTTTGTGTTTTTGCTCATTTCCATAAAACAATATTATTATTTTTTTAAATCAAGATTTCATTTAGTAGGAGTAAATCCTCACAAAAAATGTAAATGATAATAAATAAAATATTAATTATGTATTTTATATGTCACAAATTAATGCGCTGGTTTATAGCATGTAGCGCTGTCTTCTCTAGTATCAATAATATTCATGAAAAAACATGACCTATTTCTATCACTCAAAGCATGTGGTATAGCTATAATGAAAGAAGTGATCTAAAAAATGATTTACAAACATTCAGCACGACATTCAACCTTTCAACACTACACATTAAATTGCAATGCGGACATTTTGAATAGATTGACTGTCAAGTCCTGGTGCATACAAAGCAAGCGCTGCATATGTAAAACGAGCGGACACAGCATTATCATACGAGGAATTATGATGAGTTTGACTGGTATGCTAAAAACAAAGTCTATGGTTTGTGTGTGATGCTAAAATTACATTAAAAAAAAACAGAAAAAAAAAAAACAGGAGAATATGTTAAATCAATTTAGTATGACAAGTGGATAAAAAAGCAGGCTTTTGTTTTTAACACACCATTGTTGTCTTGTGTGGAAATTTGAAAACTCAAAAGGCAAGGTGACAATGCATTTTCACAGTAGATTCTGGTAATTGCCTGTCAATATCATGTTCTTTTTTTGGTAACACATAAGGCCCTGTTATTCACAAGAATCTATGATAAAAGTACGTTAGTTTGTCAGGCATTTAAACAAAGGTATATATTTTTCCCCTTCCAATAGGCCTATATATATATATATTGCACATTTATATCTCATCCAATATATTTATCTGTAAAATCATAATTTTGAAAAACTAAACTACAAACAACAATAGTTATAATTATAAAAGCATTATATTTTAATGCATGCATTTCTTTATTTTATAATTGTTGTTGGCAACATATTAAAATAATTATTTCGTTTAAAATGTGCTTAAAGCTATAGGCTATTTCTCAGATCAACCATTTTAATAACATTACAGTTCCACTGTGTAAAGTGTTTAACAATGTTCCTGAATATGTGTTAAGGTTCAATAGTTTATTCAGTGTTAGGCCTATAAAAAGTCTAATATAGCATAATCTTCAACTAACTTGTATTAGGCCTCTAAAAATAGGTTACCTTAATTTTTTTTTTAACTACCCTGAATCAATTCATAAAAGACCTATATTAAAAGCCTGCTGCATAGAATAAATAAAGTATAATGAGAGGGCGTTAAGCCAGACGAAAAAAAATCTCACACTTGCCAAGTTCAAATACAAGCGCTTTGAGGACAATGGTGGTGATGTCATGTTTTAACGCGGTCTAAGGCAGAGCTGCAGCAAAGCTATGCTTCAAAACTTCAAGCTCAATACAGCTTTTACATACACACGCCTTATTCCCACACTTCTTCACCTCAGCAGAAGCAGCGTATATAGCCATCATGCCTGTGAGATATTCACAGCCGTTAGGCTACTGTTCCTGCTTTGGGGCCCGCGTCTGCTGAGGCTGGGAACGGTCGCCACTTTCTAAAGGGATGCAGATGAGTCGGGTGCACTTGACATCTTTTCATGACCCATGTCGCCCCCAGCCCCCCCAGCCCGCCGGCGCTGTCTGTCATATTCTGGATAGGGCCGTGGCATTGCCACTTGCCCTCGAGCGTGGGAATGGGAGCGTCCAGTCGTTCACATCTACTGCGCTCCGTTTAACGGAATCAATTAAGGAGGACCGACCCCCTCGCTCCCCATGTGCCCACCCCTTTTCATTTTTGTCAGCTCTCTCTATATGTCCTAATTATTTCTGTTTGGGATGCCAGCGCCGTTTCCTGGCCAAAGGCGACCGAGCTGAAATAAATAGTGAGCACGTGGGTTCCTCTCTCTTCACGTGTCAGTTTTCAGTAAATTGGTCCGAACTCGAAAATTATTAATTGAAACTCTGCACGTCTATTAATTTATTCTGTTGCGTAAAACAATAAAACGAAGCTGACTTTTTTGGGTTGCATTTTGCGCGCAAACGATGATAGAAAACGCATATAGCCTACTTTTCAAAGCAACATAATATTAAATGAAGCCTAAAAAATAAAATAATAAAACCTGTGTGAAGCTATCAGCTCTCCAAAGGTGTTGACACATATAATATAGCCTAATACAATTTCTTTTTGTAAATGTATCTTCGTGTCATTAGGCATCCAGAGTTTTCGATGATCCAGGAGGCAGTTTTTACTTTCGGTTATCTAGCTTTATGAAGTGCAAAATACTCATACAGCTAGATAACCAAAGATAACAACTCGCTTCCAATTCCACAACAGTAATCCCCGGATACCTCCGTGTCTTGTGTAAGAATAAATCCAAGTGGAGAAGTTGCTAAAACACAATCAAAATAGGCACGGGACTTCACAATTGTCATTTGTACTTAAAAGTAGGTATGCTCGCCACAAAAATAAATGACAGTTTCTTCACAGGGTAATGAGAATCAAAACGGAAGCTATAATCCATTTGACATCGGAGCAGTTAACGTTAAAACAATATGAGAGTTGGAGTGAGGGAGCCTGTCGAATAAGAAGCAGTCATCCTCGCACAGGCCATCATTTGCATTGCAAATTACCTCCCAATCTCACAAAAGGCTCCTTTGGCTCTATTAAATCGTGGCAGCAGCGATAGATATCCCACGGAACCAGCAGCGAGATTATACAAAGGAAAAAAAAATCCGATTCCAGAGGAAAAAAGTGCACACGGAAATAACATCGCGTTTGTTTCGGCACTGAATGGAGAGATCTCTCTCTTATTTTTGGCCGAGTGGTGGCAGGTTGTCCGTGCACGGAGGAGCTCGGTAATGCCACAGATCCCTGAGAGCTGCTATGAGAGAGACGAGAGGAGGATTGTGTTGCTGCTGCCAGCGGTCTGAGAGAGGGAACAGGGCCACATCTCGAGGAGTGGGGGGGGCGGGGGGGGGGGGGGGGGGGGCGGAGGGGGTAAGCGGGGGGACGGGCTTCCAGTACCAAAATATGGACCAGCCAGAGAAGGTCAAAGGTCTCGGACCACGGGAGTGCAAGGCGATGATGATGATGATGATGATGGTGATGATGATAATGATGATGTCATTAGAAATCTCCAGAGTGCGTTTGCTTCCCTCGTGCAGGCTGAAGCTGCGATCCTGCACGCACTATTTCTGTACGCATAAATGCATTTTCAACGAAGAGCATAGGCTATTTGATGGACATATTTCAGAGGCAATGCCCATCACCCTCGATCACGAGAATTTTAGATTATGCGACTGAATACATGGGAAATGCTCGCCAGCGGCAAGAGGAATCTTGCGATCATTCCTCTGGCATACGCAGACAACACGCAAAGGTATGTTCAGCAGTATATAGCAGATCGCTCTTCAGACAGAGTAAGGTGATTTCCATCCCTCTTTTTCTGACCACTGATATCAGAATCTTTATTTTTAAATTGATTACATACTCATGCAGACTTTCTGTTCCACGAGAACTGTAATTGAGTGCAGTAAGTGGATAACAAACCTATCATTCAAAGCGTGACTTTCCAGCATCTGCGTGGGTTTCTGAATGTGAGACTCACAGTCCAACTCACTCCTTTCTCTCTCTCTCTCTCTCTCTCTCTCTCTCTCTCTCTCTCTCTCTCTCTGTGCGTGCACTTGTGTGCATATGAACATTGCAAAACTGCAATAAAATTATCTGTATCACTTATCTTATAAATGAGTCTTCATTTCATTTTCACACTGTGTCACTAACTGAATATGCTATTTGAGACACTTGTCACAATATATGGATGTCAGCACAGGTGTTCTATAGGCCTCTACAAGATCTCTCGACTTTAGGTCTTTCATTTTCGCCATGATTATGGTCAAAATTTGTATTTAATCTGATATTATGGCTTTCTGACCGCATTGGTTTAGGTGAACCATGTCACAACAGCAGTTTTGAATCATTGGCTCAGGGGGGGGGGGGGGGGTGCCCAAACTTGCATCAACAGTTCATTTATACTTATAAAGACAAACTAATAGTTTGAAGTTGGAAAACATAGACCTTTACTAAATAGTTTAACATCACAGCATTATCCAGGCCTTCTAAAGCTGTTATACTGCCACAATGGACCATGATTACAATAATCTAAACATGACCAAACACAAATAACAAACACAAAGCACTGCTAAAATCAATAGGAACAAAACATTTGACTCTTTGCAATTTATAGCCCACATAAAACTAGTCTAAGCATCAACACATATTACTTATAAGAACATGCACATATCTAAAAGTTAAAATTAGAAGAAATGAGAGCCCACATAATTTGTGTTAGAGTAGATAAAATGTGTGATTGATGAATCACTGTCTACAACAGAAATACATTTTCTATCCCAACATGCAACATTAAATTCCCTTTGCGCACAATGACAAGTTATGACAGTCACCCACTATAGCTATCACTGCATGGCCTTGAGACCAGTGCTTTGTTAGATCAGTTCAAAGTATGTTAACACATGACATTGTTCTGCATTACCTCGAGAATAAACTCAAAAGTACAATTGTTCATGTGAAATTTCTTTTGTCAAAGTCTGCAATGCGACTAATAGCACTATATTATTCTTAATGGCCATAAAAAAGAAGGATGAGAAGTGTCTCCAGATGTACTCACTTGAGCAAAGGTTTTTTTTTTTAAATTAATGCCGAAGTCGACGTGACCCTGATGCAACTCCTGCTGTAGGTAAGAGCCCGGCGTGCGCGAGGAGCTTTCGGTTTAAAATTGCCGCTAATACTCAGTTCATTACGCGTGCCTCAGCGGCTCTGATTCTCACAAGAGCACAGTCCAAGCGCACGAGAACGACAGCTACCGTATAAGCGAGAGCCAGTGAGAGGGGGAGAGAGGGAGGAGGGGTTGAGAAGTTTCCCATAACCTATTTGTCTGCAGCACCAAATAGAAAAGTGCACTGTTGAGCAGAGAAGGTCGGCATGTTTTTCCCCCCTTTCTTTTCTTTTCTTTTTTTCATGAAGGGTGTTCGGGAGGGGGCAGTCCTCTCTGTGAAAGAAAGGACGTGCTCTGAAATTCAAACAAGTTCGCCAGGTCTTTTGTTGGACTTGAACTGAGGAGGCATTGTTCCTCTATTGGCGTGGACTAGCCCCAAGTTCCCAGACCAGGTTACGGATTGACTGCGGTAATGAATTTGCTCCGAGCGCTTCTGCCCAACACGTTCTGACTGACGGAACGCAATGGCAATCTGACACTGAGAGGACATCATTATAGCTCGGAAAAAAACTTGCACACCAATATACGTAATGGCTTGTGAAGAAAAAGAAAAGAAAAGAAAAGAAAATAAGTGAAATCTTTACACATAACCTTAAGAGTGGGCGTACGCAGGCACAGAATGAATGTTTAGGCCTATAGGCTCCGCGCAATAACATTTACAGTGTGAGAAAGAATTTTACAGTGAATTCTCTTTTGGCGCCTAAGTAGTGCAACGTAAACTATATAAAATATCTTTAAAAAAAATACAGCCTATCACAGGCCTACTTTTTGTGCTATATCTGTGATATGCAAATGTATCATGAAGAAATAAATAATGATACTGTTTATGTTTTGTCAATGTCTAATCCGATGATGATCCAAACAAAAAGTGCAGTTGCTATAGTTACCTCCTCTGGCGAATGAGATTGCTGTTCGCGAGTGTTATATTTAAAGACGCGCACTGATTTACTTCTAATCTAACTTTGAACATAGACCTATTTATTTGTAAGACCCTGATGCCAGACCTTTTGTTTAGACATTCTATATGTTGGGGGTTCAAACCTTAATTAGGGGGTCAGACTCCCGCGCCCCAAACCCCCAAAATATCTGTAAATTATTATTTGTATTACTATTATTATTGCAAAGCGTCTTATAGACTCTCGTTTAGATTTTAAACACTTAAAAAAAAAAAAGAGATTCTAAACGTTTCCAAATAATGTTGCCTAATTCTTATTCTTTCACAGTTCTCAATTATTGCTAGCACTTGTGTTGGACTAAAACGAATTCACGTTTCAATTTTACAACGAGGTCACGTCCAATGACGTAGCAAGCCTATCGGCTACGTGCAGCCATATTTAAATACATCAGGGAAATTAGCGCATCAAATATGCAAATCCCCCAACATAGCCTTTCTTTCAGCGGTCGGAGTAATTTCCCCTCATCGGCTTCGAGGTGGCTCATTTCTTTTTTTCGGAAGAATATGTAAGTTGCTGTTTTTGTTGAAAGGAAGCACGTTTCTTGAGCGTGAACACTGGACGAGAATGCAGCAAAGAAGCGGAGCCTCTTTGCCAGGGAAGTCGCCCATCATGCATAATGAGACGCCTGCTCCGCCATTCTTACATCTTCACCGCAGTTGGTCCTTGCGTGTGTATAATTTTTAATATTGATGCATATTTAAAAGGTATATTTGAATTTCCTTTGCATTCACGATGGCTGTGTCTTTATTCCATTTAAGTTCCTTCGCATTTGGCAGTGATTTGGCTCTTCGCGATGCGGATTTTATATTGTAGACTAAAGCATTGTCTCCATTATTGTACACTTTCAACCATTTAGAGAAGGTTTAACAATACTTAATTTTTTTTTTTTCTTATTCATTCTCTAGGATCCGTCAATAGATACAAATATTATAAAATGCACATTCAAAAGCATTATGAGCGAACAAAGACATTTGAACGGCTCAAACAAAAAAGGCACAAAGAGCATTGTGACATTAGCATATCATTAATTTACAACATCTCTCATTCAGAAACAGTCGGTTAAAAGATGCTACTATTAGACAAAGCAAATATTCGCATACAATTTGGAGACGTCTATACGAAATAAAAATTGTAAAGCAAAATTTTTTTTCCTGTGCTCATAACAGTATTAGTAGACATTTTGGTGTATATTTAGTAAATTAATACATAATTCAGAAATGAGCATCATATCTTTAATTAGTTGCCTTAAACCACATGGATAATTGGTCTGCTAGCAGTCTAAAAAAGAAAAGAAAAAGAAGAAAACCTAAAATCATGAGGAAAATGCTTAGAAAATTAATTGACAAACGAAATCTATTGCTTTGAACTTGCCATTCACACAAACATCATCGTCCTCAAAACTTACCGCTAAAGTCATCATTAGGCCTAATATCCATTTCCTATTAATATTATTGCGTTCACTTTCGAGACATGACTCTTTCCCATAACTTTTTTGCGCTATCTCATGCATCTCTCCTTCATAGTTCCTAGTCGTAAAGCGTCTGATCTTCATCTTGTAAACCTTAGCTCAACTGATCTGGCACCCAATAGAAGTGGTCAGACGGGCACACGTAAAGATTTACTCCCAATGGGTCAACACACGTGCTCGCATGTTTTCCGCCTAAAACAAACTTAAGACAGCCCCGTTATAGTCTACCTCTTCATACAAACAGACGTCAATGAGAGAAATAGGACTTACTTGGACTCTGTTTGTCCTCATCTTGGCGACTTCGTACGGTCCGAAGTTGTGTGGCACATGTGTGATCTGCTGCGCCTGTTTGCAACACAGCAGGACCGCGATTACCATACTTATGCATATTTAAAACCTATAGAGAAAAGGATTTCAAACTTTCCCACAGCTTCTATAAACTATAATGGGAGAAAATGACTTACCACAACGTCTTGAATACTAACACAGAATTAATTTGTGCTATTACTGGTCAATGAAACCGATCTTTTATTTTATAATCTTGATTTATTTTCAATGTCTTTTTTTGTTGTTGTTGTTGCATGAAATTCTAAGCATTATAAGTTTTTTCTTTTTTTGCCATTGAGGGGTCTTCTGGCCCATAAAATGAATGTAGGCTATATGATGTCGACTTGGCGGAGAATTAAAAGGGATTTCAGGGCATTTATGATGCCATCCCTAATAACTAATCAAAAAGTATTTTAATAACTTAGAGACTTAAAAAATAGACACATCACAACGAAAAACATTTGTAGAATTTTTGTATTCACTTAGCCTACTCTTTCACACATTTTAGATTCGTTAGCCTATACAACTATGTACTTATCGTTTCTTTCCCCAATGTTTTCCTGTAAATCTACAACCCTGACTAGACTGTTATAGATTAAAATGTTAAAGTTAACATGATTCTTATGCTCGAGGTAGATAAGCATAAATTGAAGGGGGAAATAAATGATCTTAATGCTCATTTTTAGCATCAAAAATACATTTGTAATCCAGTCTCTACAGTCAGGCATGTAAATGACAGGAACATGGCAATATAAAATGTCTATAGCGTCTAAACGAGCCTTATGGCTTATTTCTCATTTTCCCATCGTTCTCTCTCGTTTTTTTTTGTTCTTTTAAAAATTTTTTTTTTTTTTTTTTTTTACAATTATTGATATCACCACTACAGATATAGCTATATAACGCAAAGTATATGAGCAGAGAGTTGTTGAAGTCAATTAAACGCGTGGTAGACAGAGAGAAAGCGAGGCGCGGAGAGGGAGATGAGAGGCTGATTTGCAGGTAATTCAGTACAAAGACATTCATGCGTTCATTCCATTGTTTAGCTCTGCCGAATAATGTAGTGCACACCTCACGACTAACCGGGAGTTATGAATTAAGATGGCGGTGGGTATTTACAAATATTTTAAAAACTGAAAACAACTTTAGGTTTTTCAAACTTTCCCTTTTTAATTGTTAGACTATAGCCTACATTTTTATTTATCGCGTAGGACAGAACCTCATGACCATTGAATATAGGCTATAATTTCTCTTAACGTGTAAGATAGTAATTTCTATATCAAACTATATTCTGTATGATATTTCAAGCCGTTTCTAAATATTGCCTCAGCCATTGAATCTCTAGAAATTCATTCGAAGTAAGAAATGATATTTGAGTCGTTGTGATGCATTTCCGTAACACCTGGCGACATCTAGTGGCGCAATGCTCTAACGGGAACTGCTGCAGAAACAAATACAACGAATTAAGAGCGATAACTCCATGCGATCCACAAATTAAAAGTCATTTATCATTATAATTATATTTGATTATGAATTAGCCCCCCCCCCCCATCTAGTTCTCTCTCTCTAAAGCAAACTGGTTGAGCGATTTGTAGCAACTATTGAAGTAAATAAATAAATAATGGGCTTTCTTTAAATTAGGTTATAGGATTTTTGCGTCCATTTCTTTTCGTAGACAAGTTTTTAATTTTTTTAATTTTGGGAAATAAATTCCAGTAAACACACAATAATAGGCTGCAGGCTACCAACACTTTTCACACCATTTAACCAAATACTCGCTTTAAGATAGATTTCTTTGTAAAAGCCGGTTATATTTTGGTCGGCCTCAATTATCAATAACGACTAGGCTAATATAGCTCTTGTTTTAAATGTTGTCGGTCACCTGCATGGCAACTGTGGAAAATGTAGGGGAAATGTAGAGCCCTTAATAAAGCCAGGAAATGTGCTGGCAAACAAAGAGACATTTCAAATTCTTACTTTCTTAAAAAGTCGCAGCCACTAATGGCCAATAGGCTCCGCGGGTTACACTCGACAGATTATACATGCTATGAGCCTTAATGTTTTTTTACATTGTGATAACAGTTTCCAAACATATAACACTATAATGTAGCCAATTTTTTTTTTTACGATTTCATCTGCATAAACGTTAAAGATACCATATTCACTTGATGATAGTCAAAAACGCATTTATGTCACTCTTTCTATTAAGCATTTAAGAATAAAATATTTTCGAGATGTTTCTAAATTTGTATTGATTTTATGTAGCCTATATTTAAAATGATATAGGCCTATATATTTTCGATATTAATCTAGTACATTTCGATGAGCTATTATTGCCAAATCATCTGCAACAGACGAATAAAAGATTACATATTGTATGGCTGATTAAAAATTTACCAAAGGCCGTGTAACTTAAAAGGAACGTTTTTTCTTCTTCTTTTTTTAATCCAGAGGAACTGCTATTGCATGTTTTCGTTCGTTTTCAGCAGAGAGCAACACCTTTGCATCTTGAAGCAAATTTATTTTTCATTTATGTCTGGCTGGAGTCAGCATGAGCTTAATTTCTGTAATGATAGGATCGTATTTATTTTAATCGTGGAAAGTTTTACCGCGTTCAAATAATGTTTAATCGAATTCGTGATGGGATTATCAAAATACGTTTTACATTTTTTTTTGTTGCTTAACTAATACCTGTTAATTTAGTTGGAAAAAAGCAATTATTGTGTAAACTTCAAAACAAGATAAATTGGCAGGAAATGTAAACTGCAAATTCTTTCAAAAAGTGCGCATTTGTCGTTCTTTCGTTTGTGTTTATAGTATACAATGTATTTTTGAAAGATGTACTTTAAATAAGAATGATCTTCTGTCATGCATATACAGGAGATATAATGCCTGATGAAAACATGTTGATTAAAGTTGAAATAATCTCTTTGTTGTGACTTTCTTCTCGATCATTACAGACTTTCAAAAACACTTACATTTAAGATTTAACATGTTATGTTTTAGGCTACATACGACTACACACACACATATAGCTATATGTATATATATATATATATATATATATATATATATATATATATATATATATATATATATATATGGGTGATTGGGACACTTTTTTGCAATAGATATGACTTGGTAAAAGTGTCTATAGTAGTTGTAGCCTATATAAACCAAGTATCAAAGTTAGAGAATACATAGCCTGCACAGGAAATATAAAACAGTTCTCACATCTGATAAGAATCAATGTGATGAAATTGGAATATTTTATGCACTGAAAATGTTATATTTTGAGTACGGGCCAACAGCAATTAACGAGCAAGAAGCTAGAAATCTCTTCAAATGCAATCAAAGCAAATACAATTAAAATTCAATACAAAGAAAATATATATAGCCCAAATGAATGCCTAATCGAAGAGTATGAATGCGTAGTCTATGTCGAATTTGTGCAGTAGCCTATGAACGTATCGTTTAAAGCAGCTGACAGTGATTAGTTCGGTCATCTCTGTTTCACCGTATAGAAGCGTGTGAATGCAATCCAATAAAGGCGGACAAGAAATCTTTTGAACAATGGTGACATCTTGTGGCCAAAAGGATTCATTGTCTCTTCAGCAGCTTATGCTGTTTCCACATCCACAATAATGCAATTCGGTTGCATTGGGTCAGCTCAAATCTGACAAGTTTTTATAGAACATTTAAAGCTTAAAAGACCACAAACATTCAAAAGTCGACGCGCACACATTAAATCTACAGCTACAATAGGCTATATATATGTTTGCTTTTTGGTTAGAATTTAAATAACAAACTTAACGTGTTATCTGCTTAATGTGCGGGGGTTTTCAGAGGGGGAAAAAGATAGGAACCTATAAGAACGAATGAGATACAGGTGTTGTGGGCGCCATTCGAGAATGTTCATCATAAACACATCAACGCCTGTCGTTGCACAACCCTGTCACTTTGGAGCCATGTTGACCAGACAATATATAGCTAGCTATATATAACTTTTAACAAGGTTATTATAAACGACGTTTTTCGCTTTGCTTCTGCTTTAAAAGGTGGGCTATATTTAAAGCAAAAGCAAAGCGGAAAAACGTCGTTCATAATAACCTTGTTAAAAGTTTGCTTGACCGTTTTTAAGCTCTTACCTTCCTCAAACAGGAAAAGATTTACCAATGCTCACTGACTTTTTGGTCTCTTTATTTTACTCCCAGGGTTCCTTTTAGGAGGTTTAGCTGTGTAGGCCGTTGTTGACAGGTGAGAAATCAGGTACGCGGTTTCGCATCCTTCAAAATCATGAAAAGCGCTCTCTGTCCATATATGGTCAGGACACTGCACGCGACAGAAAGCCACAGAAAGCCTTCTGATTGGCTAAACAAACAGTCTGACAGCGACTTTTTATTTAATGTTCACAGACGCGGGCTATCGTAGACTTTCGTGTGATATATTAGGAGAGTTAATTCAATTATATCTTTTAGGAATCAGGGTGTCTTTCAGGATCATTTTCTGTATAGGTCTACAATCCAAAAACAAACAAACAAACAAAAAACGTTAACAAAAATAGAGTAGCCAAATTCCACATAGGCTTTACACATGATGACATTTATGTCAATGAGATTTTGCAATACTAATTGCAAATGGAAAAAAAAAGGTTCTGAGCGGTTTAATAAATGTGTGAATGATGAATGTGATCTAATATTTTATTTAGTCAAGTGTTCGTTGAAATCCAAAGTGGTAAGCCTTGTGTATATATTTGAAGATACAAAATAGGCCCACACATGATGACGTACCACAGTATAATAGCGTTATTATTCTGAACGGATGCTTCTTTGATTAATCCCTTTGAGTAGGAAAAATGTTTGATTTAGAGATACTGACTATATATTTTCACAAAGCTATAGCTTGCAATCAAGGCGAGGGACAGAACACAATAAAAATCACACCAGGACGTCTGTGTAACTAAGAAAGCCAGTAACTTTACTGAATTCTCTGCAAAATACAAATACCTTTTTTTAAGTCCCAGCAGGAGAAACATTTTTTTTTTATTCCATACATTAATTTTTACTACATACAGCTGAATCAAGTCCCTTGAGATACAGAGATGTGGTTTTAATTTAATGACATCTTGTCTTCAAGTGGCGACAAAGTCCAGCTTGTGCCGCTGAAAGCCTCTTTCTCCTGGTTAGAAAACAAAAAGACACTTTCTTTCAACCTTACCCATTGTAGGTTTATACAAGCTACATTTGTTACTACAGAATTTTTCAGCATTTTTTTCTTTCATTTTTTTATTTTGTTATTTATATACTTAATGGAAACAACACTCGAGAGAGAGAGATAGAGATAGAGAGAGAGAGAGAGACAGAGAGAGAGAGACAGAAAAGGTCAACCAAAAAATCAATCAAAAAAAAAAAAAAGAAAAGAAAAATAACCGGAGAGTCATATATGGACAGTTGAAATCTATATAACAAACAATGGCATTGTTTCACAATACTGTACACTCGTTAGTTAGAGGAGAATGTTCCAAATTCTCAACAAGACCAACTCATTGAAAGGTAATCTGAGGCACTGGGAGGGTGAGTCAGAGGTACCAGCCACTAGCATGAACAACTTGTGAAGAAACACAATGGTCTCAAACCCAGAAAGCATAATGGATCGGCAAACATAACATCACTTTTTGTCTTTGGTAGAAAAAACAGACTAACATATGTCCTGTCAAAATCACAGAATGCACAATGATAGATATGTATAACAATTGAACAAAACTAGTCACAATCCACTAAATGATGATACAAGTTTACACAAGCAGTCATGAGGTATCTATGACTGTGCTGTCTTTTATTATAAAATCTTCAGTGCAATGTCGATTAATGTGACACTGGAAACTTTAAGAGGTTGTGAATATTCCAGACCAAAGTGGAGATCTGGACAAATATCTTGTGCTTTAAAAAAAGGGGGGCATATTTATGAGTGTGACTTAAATTTCAAAATGTCATTCTTAGTGTATTTGCCCCTGAAAGACTCAGTCCGGTGAAGGAAAAAAGAAGGGGGGGGGGGGGGGGTGGACAATTAACATGTGCAACTGCACATATCCCCTGAAATGGGGAAAAGGGTTATGACCATAATTTTTTTTATCATATATATTCATATATTAGAAAGCTATACACAAGCATGTTAATTTCACAGATTCTTTAAAAAGATTCTTAATATTATTATTCAATATACTTAGAAATACACGTTTAAAAACAAAACTTCTACAAAGAGAAAGAGAGGGAGATAGAGGGAAAAAACATTGAGCAAAGCAAGAATTCACTGTCTCAGATTTCATGGCTTATGGTTGACAAGCCCAAGGTTTCTCGTTCTTTTACTATCATTTCTCTTATAAGCAAAGCTATCAAAACACATTCTGGCTCTTATAAACTACAAAAAGCCACAAAAATGCTTTGCATTGTATTCCTTTTTGATATGAAAATAGAAGCAAGTGTATCATACATTTTTTTTTCTCTTTTTCTTCTTTTAATACTGAACAACAACTGCAAGTCCTAGGTTTAAATGTCATCAGACTGAAGTAACATGGCTCTTAATTTAAAGTCCTTCATCTTTGCGATGCCACTCTGTCCTGCTGTTTTCTTTCCTTCAGCAGGAGAGTTTTTTTTTCCTGAAATACCCACTCCCCCATAACTTAACCAAGGAACCTGCACATATATCTGTACAATCCTTCGAAATTCTTGCATAACAGTTTTGTTTGTGTGAAATCAGCAATATTTACCAACCTTGACCCTTCCCACGTGTCCCAGCCTTGACTCTATGTACAATACGTTGAACCTGCAACATGACATTGTCACCCATAACATACATTTAGCGAAGTAGCCCTCTGAAAAGAGTGGCACAAAACAAAAAAGGAATCTGTACATATTGTACTGGTACAACAACTCAAGTGCTAAGCTGTCACCTCTCTGCTGTGCTCCTCTTGTGGCTGAACATCACTGAGGCAAGTACTTTACAAAAAAAAGAAAAAGATCCAAGAGTACCTGACACTTTTTGTTGGTTTGTTGCTCTGCATACATGTACACCTACACAACGTGTAAATATATATGCATATGGTAATTCTTTACATTGTATTCCACACACTGCACAAGTTATGCATAGTAGCCCGCCCACTAAACCCTCCCCGAGCCGGTTGTACTAGTCCTCCTTCCTGTTTCCCTCCCTGAAAACCCGTCAATCCCAACAATATGTATATCAGACACACTCTGATAAAATAATAATAATAATAATAATAAAAAAAACATTACAGGTAATTTCGAGAGCACTTCCTCCCCTCTCCACAGCAAATCAGAGAATAAAGGAGAGCAATGATTGTGACAAGTCATAAACGGCAGAGAGAAAGTGAGAACGTGCGAGGCGCCGTGGAGCCACGTCGCATCGCGTGGGGAGGTCAAGATCGAGGATGGGGCTGTCCAAGGCGGCATCGCTTATCATGTGGCCCACCCTTCCGAAAGGCGGACGCGCTTGATGGATGGGCTGTCTTGCTCGTCCAGGCCGGGCCGACCCAATCCTAAGGGCGAATGGAAGTCGGGACGGTGATCGTCGCGGTCGCTGCCCTCGTGCGAGCTGCCGCAGCTACTGAGGCTGTCGGCCGGGGAGCGGCCCGAGTCCTGTCGCCCCTGTGGGGGCGGGCCCTGGTGCTGCTGGTGAGACGGTAGCTGACCGTAGCCGCCGGGCGTGGTGCTGCTGGATCGATCTCTAGGAGGAGAAACAGGTTCGGACTTGATGTGCAGGCTTTGAGTAGAGGGCAGGGAGAGATTTGAACCCTGACATAAGTGAGTGCTAGAGCAATTTCTGTTGGAAGGAAAGGAAATGAAGGGGGTTACGGATCGGAATGAGTGCTCGTGCACTCTTGTACACAGGTGACAAAGATACAATCAAATCAGTGACATTTTTCTAACAATACTCAAATGTGGTGATCGCTGAATGAAAACGCTGCATGAGTTTGGAAAATAAAAGAGAAGTTTACTTTCTATGTAGGGACAAAGAACAGTAAAAGAAAGTGAGAGGAATTTGCACATATGAAAGGTACACTTTGTAACATTTAAATAGTGAGTAAATACATCATCAATCCTTCTTCCAAAATGTGTGTTTGTCTTAACCTGATTCACTATGGTAAACCTATTATAAATGTTTATATTTTAGACTTGTCCAGATGTTTTTTTTGTGGGAAACTAGGCAAAAGTAACTCGCCCGAGCCGAGCGTGTCTCGTCAAATCCGTAAATTGAGAAAAGTTGCTCCAGCTGTATGGGGTGGGAGTGGTATAGATTAGTTGTCACAACAAATTAAGAACCTCCGGAGAATCATCCATTTAAAAAAACTCCGAACAGAGGACAGTCTCCTGGCAAAAAGAGAATGTGATAGAGCTCGTAATAAAATTTACATTGTCTTGGCTTTTCGGAGATGGCGAGAACTGAGGGCTTTGAAATGTTGGTAACACTTTTTACAATATAAGGTCTCATTTGTTAACATTAGTTAATGTATTATCTAAGATGAACTAACAATAAGCAATACATTTGTTACAGTATTTATTAATACAACTTTTGATTTTAATAATGAATTAGTAAATGTTGAAATTAACATTAATTAAGATTAACAACTGCTGTAGAATTATTGTTAATTCTTAGTTCGTGTTAACTAAAGTAGTTAACTAATATTAACTAATGAAACCTTATTGTAAAGTGTTACTGAAATGTTCTAAAAGTGATGTGGAGGTGGCGTTTTTATTACTCAACAGGCGAGTAAGGTATTTTATTGAACAGATAAATGGACATATGTAGCTCTATGTAGTTCATTGTAAAGCATTATCTGTTGTGAAGGGTCATTTCATTATGGTTGTTGCTGTGCTGGAGTTTATTCATTATTCAAGGAAGTACCGTGTCTATTAATGGGTATAGCTACATTGATGTCTTCAAAACTGGTTATATCTCTTAAGCCTAGTAGTGAATGTTTAATGGGAAGTAGGATAATCATATCTGCAACCATCTGCACAGTCACGCAGAGCCGAAGCACAACCAAAACAATGTTTTGTTTTACCGCTAGAGGTCCAAAAGTTACATAGTGTACCTTTAAGTGCATAATGATCGATGTGTGTATTGGTAATCAAAAGTGTGTGTGTGACTCACCCCAGCTGACTGAGAGCAGAGTGCTGCATGTTCTGGATCTGATGTTGCTGCCATCCGCTCATTGAGCCCAGATGCAGAGTGTTGGCACTGTTGAAGCCAGATATAGAGGACAGGTCTGCACTGCTCAGAGAATATTCTAGAAGAAAACACATGACCAGGGTTAATATTTGCATCCTAAAAAATGGGTGCTGCTTATCTGGATAACAATGGCTCCGCCTGCTGGAGAGACAGAGCTATTACACACAGAATAGACAATAAATCAGTGAGATTCTGCATTCATTTAGTCTGGGTTTAATAAAGTAATATAAAAAAGCAATATGAAATTTTATTAAAAAATAATTGTTAATTCTTACATCTGATTATGCTTATTACAGTAGTAATAGATCCCTGAACAGTGTTTTAGATTGATGCATTATTATATTATATATTAATTATCATCTAACATAAAAGTTTGTATATATATTATTATATTTATATATTATTATATCTGTGTGTGTATGTATATATACACAGACGCGCACACACACACACACACACACACACACACACACACACACACACACACACACACACACACACACACACACACACATATATTATGTAAACAAACTTTTATGTTAGCTGTGATTTATTGCGATTAATCGATTTGACAGCACTTATTATCAATTATTATATACTAATATTATATTATATTACATTTGTTCATTTATTTATTAATAAACATTAAACATTAAAGTTACTAAATTTAATGGTATATGTATAACACAATTATAAATCTATTCCTCTATAGTAAAACATTTAAAAATGTGTGTATAATATATGTGTTCTCAGTGTTAGTGTAGTTGAGGTACCTACCAGTACCATATGAGGTGGAAATGGCTGATGGGTAACCGCCCATTCCCTGCCCTGGTAGAGTGGGCGTCGCTACAGAAACCACGGGGGTAGCCAGTGACTGTGCAGACTGAGAGTTGTTTATTCTCTGGTTCTATAAGAAGAGGAAGAGAGAAGAAGAACACATATAGATGGCTTAAACATATCTGTATCTTCATCAACCAAATGAGGGAACACCGCCCACCAAAATAATGAAGGGAAAAAACAGTAATTTGACATGAAGCACCACTGAATCTTCTCAACCTATGATTTACAATCCCTCATAGGGCACTTGGTCGCTATAGAAACTCAAGGTCTCCAAGGCAACAGAACCAATAAAAGAGGGGTTGGAGGTGTTTTTTCCTCTTTTGTCATGCTGGCATGATGACTGAATGATGTGACACAGATTAAGAAAAGCAGAGATGGACATGGAGGGGCCAGTAAGACCTGAGAACGAGACAGCTCTTATAACCACTAGATGTCACTCTGGAGCTTGTTTGTGTAGATGTTCGTTATTCACTAATACAAAATCATGTGGTCTGGTCTGGTCTGAACATTTTATGTGTATGAGGATGAAAAATGGCCTTAAGATCTATTAGCCTATGTCACCGGTTTGAGTGACAGTGTCACTTACCAATAGAAGGTCAACTTCCTCAGACTGATGGCAGTAAAGGGAGGGTGATAAATCCAGAATTAGTTGGCTGACAGTGGCAGTGAGTGAAGCTGATGGACGCCTATGACACTACGTGAAGCTACAGGTGCGTACTTCACCAAATAAGACCAAAGCTGCTGAGGAGACTAATTAGGATGTTTCTAACAGAACTCTGTGCTTATTAGATATGAAACTACTGGAGAGGAAATGAGAGGAAAAGAGAGGAGAACCATGGAGGATTACGAAGGAACCGAGGTGTGTGGTTTTATGGATGTGGTACCACACAACACACTTTGGTAAACTTACAATGGAGGGCATGTTGTTCTTGACCCCGGGTGGGATGAGCACTCGTAGGTCAGGCTTACGGCTGTTCATCCCCAGGTTCACCGGTGGAGGGGACTTGGCCTGCATGCTCTTGTTCATTCCTCCAGAGGACACCAGAAGTCCTGGAGAGTTACGGTGGTTTCCATAGCCATTTCCTAATGAGAGACAGAAAGGGAGGTGGAAAGGCGTTAGACACAACAGAGCCAAATTGGGTACATCAAACTTTCACCATGCCACACAATTTAAGCAAGCTTCATTTCACTCTCTCGCCTGCACCAGAATGCACCATTTCCACCGTCATCTACTGTGAAGCTTCCATTCAACCCTGTCTGCAGCTCTCCACACGGTTCCAGTGAGCCTTCACCACATGCCGGCATTAAACACAGTTTTATCCGTTCTGGAATATTGCAGCCATCTTTCACCAAGAATGTGCTCTTTCAATTCAATGTTTCCACACCATTTCACACAACTTTCACCTCCACCACCACTCATTCATTTGTACCAAGCACTTGGTAAACACACCCTCTCATTCACCCTCCATCAAACCAAGCCAGACTAATTCAGCTACCCCAAATCACCCCGTCACGCTCAGATGATTTTCACTCATGAATCATTATGTCATTATGATTCAAATTTTTTAATTTTTGGCATCTGCATGAGTAAAACGATCCAAGCTCTCAGTTCAACTGATTATCACGGATAAGCTACATTATTTGGCATTCTTAAGACATAAGATAAAACATGTTTTGAAAATATTTGTTTTAAAAACAACATTTTCATTCTAAAATTAAGCAAAGATGAAATACAATTTTATTTATTTTATGTATCAAAATGATGACATTACATAATCACTCATTACCCCTCAAACCACTAAAAAAAGAAAAAATATATAAAATAAAATAAAATAAATAAATAAAAATACAAAAAATACTTAATATAGATATAAAATATAGAATAACATTATGAAAATAAATTAAAACTAAAAACATTTGTCAACACCATCTGATATTTAGGAAAACATTAAATGAAAAAAAGAAGAAGAACCCCCCCTATTTTGGTAGGATTAATAGTTTAATTTTTTTTTATTAATAGTGATTTACTAATATTTTCTTTATAACATGCATTGCGGTGAAAACTACGATGCAAGTCCCTGATCATCTCGTCTCTTTTAAGAGGTCGAGGAAGGGTCGCATGTGGAGCTAAATGTAAGATGCGTGAGGTGTTTGGTCTTCAGCTATGGCCGACTGAATAAATGTTTCTGTTTCAGAGCAAACTGTTGCAGCATCATGTCTCTTTAAAGAAGTTGAGAGATGAAAATGTGGAGAGTGGGTAGATAAAGAGAAAGAGAGAGGAGAGAGATGAGGCTCATTTGTTCCTCTCGTGGTTTTGCGGTAGGCAGGTGTTTGATGAATAGAGACAGGTGGCATTGGTAACTCTTGGTGCTTTAAGAGCTGATGTCAAAACAGTAAAAACTTCATTAGGTAAAACATTTTGAAATATGTTGTGTATTATTGTTATTTTTGAGCAGAACACCACTGTTTTTGATCCAGCACTTTATATTAATTAAATTAATTTCCTTATTTGGGTAAAAAAAATAAAAACGGGACATCCAATACATTTAGGCCTGGTTTCACAGACAGGGCTTAGTTCAATTAAGGCATTTAAGTAGCTTTTATAACTGTGCCTTAGAAGAAAACATTACTGGTGTGCATCTTGAGACAAAACAATGGCAGTGACATATTTTAAGATATGTCAGTGCAAATTGCTTTCAGTTAAAACAGCTCAAACATGCATTTAATCTGGGACTAGATTATAGCCTTGTCTGTGAAACCAGGGGTTAATGTACAAACTAAATATTAAATATTAGAATGTACAATATGAGGGAGATTTTGAATGATATTCCAGTCATTTCAAGACCCTTTATTTCAACTGTAAAGATTCACTCCAAGTCCCATCTGGAGCACAATGGGAAGGTTGCCACTATCACATCTCATTTCCCAAGGCAGCAGTCTCTATGAATGACATAAAATGCATGGCCCTTAACTACTGACAGTGAAGGTCGTCATTTGGCAATCAATGATAAATACATGTGTGCACATGTGGCTTTCTCTTATGACTACCAGAAGTGGATCAGACAAGCAATCTTTATTCCTCATCCACAATTGCTAACCCAACTTCATCATCTCCAAAGAACCAAAGGGGTACATTATACTGGAAAAAAATAGGAAGGATCGAGGAAAGTAGTAGAGAGTCTTTGTTTCAATCCAAATCCCTCTTTTTTTTTGCTTTCGAGGGGGAAAATGTGGAGTGCTGCATGGCTTTTGCCACTTAAAAGAGGGTTAGGAATTATACGGTAGACATAAATGAATTTCCCAATCATACACTCGAGAGGAAAACTAGACGCAGATGTTGTCCTCGGCAATTTCGCCCTGGTGATCTTTCTTTAATTTGAAGGCGATGGTTTTTGTTGTTTTCAAATGAGACGTCTTGAAAGCGCAATTTGCACGATTCAAGGAAAATAAGGAGGACATGAGCCGGGAACCAGGAAGAGTAACTGTGATTGTGAGAGATTGTGTTTGTACAAGTGTGAGCGGGTGGATGTACGTATGTGCCATGTGCACTGATGCATTTCCTGTCTTCTCATACATAGTGAAGTACAGGGCTCAAAAACAGCTGGCTGGAGCTCTTCTCTAAACACTTAAACAGCCACACTTCATTGTTTGCAGTGGAGATGAGGAAATAAAACTGCATTTGATGCCCTAAAAATACATTTCCACACTTAAAGGAATACAACGGGCTCAGTACAAGTTGAGCTCAATTGACAGCACTCGTGGCATAATGCTGATCGCACAAAAAGTTATTTCAACTTATCCCCACTTTTCGCTCGCTCTCTCTCTCTCTAAAAAAAGTAATGTAGGTTACACTGCAATGGAAGTAAACAGGGACAATTCATACACATTAAATACTTGCTGTTTCTATAGTATAGAAATGACAAACAATTTGCATGTTAACACACTTTAATTTTACTAAGAACATTTGTATTTAAAGTTTCCATGTAAAGTTAGAACCTTGACGCAATGCAATAAATGACTGTAAAAATAAAGATTTAAGCAGCTTTACAGCTCACATAATACATACAATTTAACTGATTATTTAATTTAGCATAATTTAGCATATAAAGTTTAAGCTGCATATTTCTGTTTTTAAATCTTACTTCTTTTAAATCAGCTTTTTTTTTGGCCCCATTCTCTTCCAGCATGTATGCAGGTAATCAGCATTGTCACATCCCTTACAAAAAATATGTATACTTCAAGTTCATTTTATTAAGTATATTTAAGTAAAGTTCAAGTATATTTTTAAGCATACTTTATGTAGTAAGTATACTAATATCAATGTACTAGTAGTAAAGTGTTTCAATACTGCTTGGGACTCAACTGGCCCACTTTTTAGTGTATAAAAGTATGCTTTTTAAGTATACTTTAAAAGTAACAGTAGTACACTTTGAGTACACAACTAGTTCACAACTATGTTTTTCGTTTGTACGGCAACTGTACAACAAGTGAACTTATATATACTAATAGTTTACTAGTCAAATACTTGTAGCACATTTTTAGTTTATGAAAGTACACTTGAAGTATACTCTCAGCAAACTACTAGTTTAGTAGTTTTATGTTGCAAGTATAAAAACTTGTACGTTTTCTTTAAGTGAACATAGCGTCATACTTATAGTTTACTATTTATATATACTTACAGTATAGCCTACACAAAAATTCAGATACTCAGAATTAGGAACATATCTGTTTTCTTTATAAATCAATATTTTCAAACAATGTAAGTTTACAAGACAGTATGTAAACTATGAAGTAAAAAAAAGTATTTAATAGGCAATCAAAAGAGTAAACACAACTACAAGCCAAGTATACTCAGAATACTTAATTCTACCTTTAAGTATATCTCAGTCAAAAGATTGAATACAAGTATAGTCCAAAAATAGAATTATAAAATAAAGACTAATATTAGACTTTTCTGTCAGTATAAGTCAAGTATACTTAAGTACAATTTTAAGTATATTTCTGAGAAGTACGCAAAAAGTAGACTGAAAGTATACTTTCTTATTTTTTTGTGTAATTATTCTATTAAAGTCTTTTAACAAATAAACTAGGGCCACATATAATGTCTACCTAATATCTGTGCATTTTAAACTTTTTACACAATGAGAAAATCCAAACACTTTCTGTAATTATTACCGCACAGGAGGACTGATAGATAGAACCATTCATAGAGACTGTTCTGTTCTGTTCTGGTAACCATAGAAACCTGTGATTTCATGATGTGTGCAGGTTAATTAAAGGGGCCCGTACAGTACAGTACACCCTGAGCCAATCATAAAACACATGGCCTGCTCAGATCACACAGGCTGAAATGTATTTAATAACCAGAGCACGGCAATTGGTTATTAGCAATACTACACAAAAGTTAAAGTGACCCGTCGAGAGCAGACAAACGGAGACAATGAGTTCAACTGAGGACGTGTGCTAGACACCGGTGATGAATGAGCCACGGCGACTTGATTTATGGATCAGAAGCAGCACAGCTGGGATTCAGGTGGCCAATAAGTAGCACAAAACTCATTTATCTAATGCTATTCACCTGATTTTTACAGTTGCTTGTTCTGTAAGTCATTAAAAACGGCATCTCAAATTCAAAAACCAGTGCGCTATAGGCCACAACAGTGTCCAACTTCTGATTCATGCTGTTTCCCTTGCCAAAGCCACGCAAGTCTCTTCCCTGAGCACTTGTGGCCCAGCTATCGCCCTCACAATGGGGAAGTACTAAAATTACAGCTGCCCAGAAATGAGTGGTCCCCTCCTCACACACAAATCGCCTGATGTGCACACATGATAAAGGAGCCGATTCTATTTCTGGGGCTCGGCAGAGGAGGCTTAACTGTAAATGGGCTTGGCCTAAGTTTCCACTCAGTGTCAAAGCAAGCTGACTGGCTAGTGTGGTTAAGCACACGCTCACTTTCCCTGCAAGTTGGACCGTCTCTGATTTCTTATTGTGGTGTAACGGTTGCATTTAATCCTGTTGTCCATGTTTGTTGATTTGGTGTTGAGGTTTCAGGCCTGCCTCGGTTCTAGCAACAGCCACATGTACTGCTACTTCAATGACCCGTAAAATGCATAGGTGTGGTAGGAGCAAATGCCTGTAAGCAGTAAATTAACAATAAAAAATAAAAAAAACACAGAAAGAGAAAACTCAACGGACTTGCTATGAGACTCCACCTTAGAGATTAAAATAGACTTTCTCATATGTGTTGGCTGACCTCTCCATATCTCATAGCACAACCCTTTGTGTCACAGATGCATAAATACATGTAGCAGAGGATTTGCGGTTGTCTGAGAATGCCAGGATGCCAGCCAAACAAATAACTGTCTAACTACAGCTAACTAACGATGGACATCATACCATGAAACACTTTGCTGGCAAAAACACCATTCCATAACATCATTTGAAAAAATATATTCAAATATATTACTGTTCAAAAGTTTGGGGTTGGAAATATATATTTTTTATGGCTATGTCTTTTATGTTTACCAAGGGTGTGTTTATTTGATAAAAATACAGTAAAAACAATTATTTTGTGAAATATTATTACAGTTTAAAATAACTGTTTTCTATTTTAATATATTTGTAAAATGCTATTTATTGCTGTGGTGGCAAAGCTGAATTTTCAGCATCATTATTCAGTCTTCGGTGTCAGGTGATCCTTGATCAATTATTTAATGCATACTTGCTTGATGTAATAATGTAATAATATTTCACTATATTATTGATTTTTTACTGAATTTTTGATTGAATAAATGCAGCTTTTGTGAGCAGAAGAGACTTTTTAAGAAGAAAAGAAAACAAGAACTAGAGGTTTTTCGCATTTCGTGGAAAGACAGCACTATTGCATACAGAAAGGCCTTAAAAACTGTTATAGATCTGCTTATTTTTCGACCCTCTTTGAAGGATCTTACTGGCTCCAAACTTATGAATGGTATTCATTAAATATATGTACATATATGTAAATATATAAACATTTTATTTTATTAATAGTATAATTAGATTTATTTATATATTTATTTCTATGGTTTCATTCTTAATTTAATGCCTATATTATACTACTACTACTAATAATAATACTAATAATAGTCATAATAATAATAAAGAAATCAGTAATTTTTTAAAAAGAAGGATACTAAACATCTTGGAATCAATAGGTAACTAAGGCTGCTATAAGAGAGAGAGAGAGAGAGAGAGAGAGAGAGAGATCATGAATATTCATGAAATATTCTCTATTAGACCATTAAAAGGCTGCTTGTGTCGTTTGACTCTCTTCAACTCTTGTTTTCAGAGTTGAAGCCTACATCAACTCCACACTGTGCCCTGTGTTAGCCTGTCGTCTGCACAATGGCTATATTTGATGGCTGTAGACCTTGAATGTGGACAGCAGGGCCACACCAACAAGTGGTACTTTTGTGCATTCGAGACAGTGAGAAGAGGGGGTCAGTTGATAGACCTTACGCTCACCCTCATACAATGGACCCGGGGCCAGACAAGGTTACCCAGCTGTGTCTCGGAAGCCAAGTTCAAAACATCTACTGTCCCACTTTAAATATCCAAGCCATGCTTCTGCAGTGACCACTGGCTAGTGGTTAAGACCGGCAGACCCACACACACACACACACACACACACACACACACACACACACACACACACACACACACGCACGCAGGCGCAAGCAGACGCAAACAGATGCACAGACACACATACACAGACGTCCACATATACTCAGAGACTCTGAGGCAACCACAAGCCAAAGCACCAATCCGACTGTATAACTATTCCTTTCAAGTGGATTGTTCTGGTATACAGAAACTCATATACAAATTCTCCGAAAGGACTGGGCTACTAGATGGAAAAACATTCCAAGTATGTTTCACTCCAAACATATGATAGGCCTTATCCTGAAAAAAAGACATAAAGCAGAAGCACAGGCTAAGCAGGGAGCTGTGTGTGCTATCATTTTCAGACAAGAGCTGAAGCAAACAAACAAAGGACATGACTCAAACATGCCAATATGCTTGTTTACCTCTTTACTAAAAAAAGCTGATATTTACAAAGCCTATAGGGACGAACAATCTCTATATGCTTGAAGAGCACACAGCAAGAGTACGGAAATGGTTTAATCCTAATATACTAAAAGGTTTGGGCTAAATAAGATTTTTTTTTTATTTCATTTTTTGAAAGAAATTAATTATTTTATTCAGCAAAGATGCATTAAATTGATCAAAAATAACCTTAAAAAACATTTATGATGTTACAAAAGATTCCTATTTCAAATAAATGCTGTTTTTTTTTGTAATATTTCTATTCCACAAACATAAGTAGCACAACAGTTTTAAACATTGATAATAATAAAAAAAAGTTTTCTTGAGCACCAAATGAGCATATTAGAATGATTTCTGAAGGATCATGTGACACTGAAGACTGGAGTAGTGATGCTGAAAATCCAGCAAAATGTTACTGTTTTTACTGTATATTTGATCAAATAACTGCAGCCTTGGCGAGCATAAGAGACTTCTTTTAAAAACATCAAAAAATCATACAGACTCCTAAACTTTTGTATATGCTAAGTGTATACGCTAATACTGGTACACACATTAACACAAAACAACTATTGAATAGTAGTAATTACTTCGCAAGAATTGAAGTGAAAAAACTAAAACAAATATTTTCAATTACTGTGGCTGTTGGGTTTGAACCAATCCAGTTCACTCCAGTTCACTTAATGACTAAAGTCTGCGAAGAAATGACTGTGAATACAAGCCCAGCTTAAACAAACAGAACATTCTGCTGAAAATTTGCGAGGCTGGTTAGAGCTGGAAGAGAATTAGTGCAGTTATTGGCTGAGTAAAAGTCATGATGGAGAGGGAACATACTGTAGTATGTAGGGATGCCGTCCTTACCAGCACTGGTGCCCGCGCCAGTGGAGAGATCAGTGCCCATCAGACCACCTAGCATGGGAAGAGAAAGACAGAGAGAGAGATTTCAGTCACTTCATTGCAGCTGACATCCACATCCCACCACAAAATCTTCCTTCTTAAAACTGTCAGGTCATTTATTCAACTCCCTCAAGCCACAGAGATCTTCCTCCATCCCAGCACGTTTAAGAGCGAGGGAGACCGAAAGACAAATATAAGGTGACAGAGACGTGTGTGTATGTGTGTGTTTGTCTGAGAAGAACAAAACACTGTCCTTTTCCACCTCAGCACACTTTTCTGAGGAGGAAGCGATGTGGCCGACGGGGCTCGTCCGCAGTGTCCAAGAAAAATTACACATTTTTATTTTTAAGCATGCAGGGGAGCAAGTGTGGTCAGAGGCATGCAGGCTGGGCCAAAACTCATATTTAGCTAAGCGCTCCTGAAATACAGAGCTGATTGCATCAGGAGAAAGCCATCTTAATGAGAGCTGTGGGTGAGAGACTCTGTCTAATGAAGCAAGACAACACAACAATAACAGAGAGCCAACAGGATGGTGCTGTAAACTCTAAGAACAAAAGGTTCTATATAGAACTTTAAAGGGTTCTGCCAAGCACTTCATATGTAGAATCTATTAAAGTTTGAATTAAAGTTTTTTTATTTATTTTATATTTTGATTACATTTTATGATTTAAACAGCCCATAAACATACTTTATCACAAAAAAAACATTAAACATGAACGTATTATGCAATCATTTAAGACATTTCTCTTTATAAAAGCTTTGAGTCTAGAGCCCCACTGAACCCTTTTTCTCTAAGAATATGCGAATATTGGTCATAGTGAAATACAGACAAAATGACAGATGAATAGAAATATAGGGGAATGCTGAGTATTAAATTAATTATTGGTAATATTATTCATCACAGTATGCATCACAGAGAATTTGTAACACATCTAACTTTAATACTATTTTTGGGGTTTAAGCACGAAGTGCTGAAACCCTATTGTTATTGTTAGGATTTGTATTATTATTTTATATTATTATTTTTTTATTATTATAAAAGGACTTCACATCAGCAGAATAAAAAAGTTGTTCAGAGGCAATGAAAGTTATATAATATATTTTTTTACAGTCACACGACGCACAATATGATATATGTATATGTGTTTTTTACCTGCACTAGGTGGTCTGTGTGTGACCCCGGGTGACATGCTGTTTCTCTGCAGGCCGTGGTGGGCCAGTGGAAGCAGGTTATGATTGCCTGGGTAGATCTGGTTATTCACGGGGATGGGCATCTCGTAGGTGGAAGAGGGCACCGCCTGGTTGGAGACAGAAGCAATATATACCTTTAAAATAATAATTATTAACATTAACTAAAATAATAACGGTGAAAACAACAAGTTAAACACACTGAATACAACGGCTTAAATTTCAACATGAATACCTTTTGCACAGCGAAAAATTTATTTATTTTTTTTACAAATAAACTACATGCAATGTATGTAAGCTTGCTTCCATCACAGAATAAAAAAATTAGAAAGGTAATTGCAAAATCTCACAATGACTTTCAATTCTGACTTTTTTTCTCGCAATTGCGAGTCAGAATGGTGAGATATAGTCTTTTTTCCCTCAGAATTGGACTTATATCTCAATGATGCTGATGCAGAATTGCCTCGCAATTGTGAGTTTATATCTCGCAATTCTGACTATAACTCGCAATTGTGAGTTTATACTGTATCTCACAATTCTGGGAAAAAAAGTCAGAATTGCGAGATGTAAACTCAATTGTGAGGAAAAAAAGTGTGAGATAAAAAGTCGCAATTATCTTTTATTAAATTGTTTTATTCTGTGGCGGAAACAAGCTTCCATAGCAATGGCATCAATTCTTAGAACTCCTGAGAAGTATTTCTGTCCATTTTCTCTGTTATCTACCCTAAATGAACAGGCTGAGATGACTCTAAACTCTCTAAATCTCTGTAAATCCTCTTGTTCCCGTCACTCCAAAAGACACAGCCTTAACCTTGAAGAGAGTCCTTCCTCCTTCATATTAAGTTTTTTAAGGACAAAATAGCCCCTAATTGTAGCCATGTGTCCTGAGGGTCTGTAAGTGCTCATCTGGGAGAGCATCAACTGACAGGAACTGAAGAGGAGCCGCTCGCTCTTTCTCACTCTTTCATTCTTCATTAACTCACAAGGCCACAGCAATCATGGCTTGAGGCAGCCAAATATTTTCTCTCCGCAGTGAAGGTCTTGGTGGGCACAGCTTCACTTTTGTTAGGTGTTCATTTTTCCGTCTTTACCTTCATGTTCTGTTTGGAGTCTCAGAGACCCTAAGGCCTTTTAATAGCTTGAAAAATATTAGTTTGATGCTTTATGATTTTTTTGAAGTTGTAGGAGAACTCATTTATAAGCAAAATTCTAACCTTATAACACCAACCAGTTATTGTACATTGTATTTTTTTCCTGGGGTAATAGTCAAATATGTTCACATTCCTACAAAGTGCATGTCTAATTTCTGATTCAGTATTATCAGCCTAATTTAATTAGATAAAACAAAATGTATTAAAAGTGAAAAGAAAGAAAGAGGTTAATATCCAAATTAATTTTTTATTTTTTATTTTAATAGGTCACCCTAAGCAATAATAACAGTCAATCTTAACAGAACACAAGGGCATCTTTAGCATATTTGTCTAAGTTTCCTGAACTGCATCTCTTCTTGATTATATTTAAATGGAAGAGATTTCCACATCTTTTTTTTGGTGTACGTGAGGCTGGACATCTTCAGCATGGTGCCTTTCTTCCTCTTTGTGCTACTGTACTCTCTAACTGGGAAAATATAACTTAGTCACTGTGACCACAGAGTGAACTGCCACTATCTTCACCACTATTACTGTATTTACCACTCCACCCAACCCAACCCTCCCCTAACCAATAAAATACTGTAGGTTACTGGACATATATTTAATCCAAAATAAATAAAAATAAATACAGATAGATAGATAGATAGATAGATATATAGATAGATAGATAGATAGATAGATAGATAGATAGATAGATAGATAGATAGCTGGATGGATAGATGGATGGCTTTTTTTTGGTGCATGTCATATTTTTACTATTTGAGAAATAATACTGAACTGATCAATATGAAGCTAACACCTTGACTCTCAAGCTTTAAAAAAAACATGCAGCATATTGTCTTTGGTAGAGCATGCTGTATTATATCTCTTAATTCTTTGACATAGGAAAGCACATGCAAGATCTGCAAATTCATTTGTTTAAATCAATTCAGAAATGTAATGAAGAGTATCTATTTCTGAACACCAATCAGTGGAAGGCCTTCCAACGCACAAAATATACTTTGGAGGTTAAAATGACTGTATTTCTTACAGTAATTGTCTTTGTGCTTCTACTTGTTTTAGTCATATCTCAGAAGTGCAATGATCTCTCATGCATCTAAGGGCAGTGCCAGTGTATATACTACTAGATCTACATGATATATACTTTATATGAGTTCGATATATGGTACATATAAGGTTAAATCAAGATTAGAATGAACTACTTTGTTTCTCCAAATATGTTTGTTAGCTTTGCTAGCTTTCCCACAAAGCTGTTAGTTTTTTGCCTCTCCTCTCTTCACTGTACTTACAGGTATCTTCTGAGTCTTGATCATTAGATCAAACTCTTCATTAATTTGTTTGTATTTCTCCTCTGTGTGCGGAGTGAGAGCGAGAGCAGACTCAAGCTCCAGGCTCTCGCCGCCTTTGTTCTCCTTCTTGCTCAATGCCTGATGGCCCGCGCAGAGCGAACAGTGAGCCAGAGCACAAGGGAGCGATAGAAAAAAAGAGAGAAAGAGAAGGAAGTGTGAGAGGTCTAGTCTGAGACACAGGTACTTACACATATCCTCTGTCTGCTGATCATGTGCAGATCAATGTCGTTGTTGAATTTATGCAACTTCTCATCTGACTCTGGGCTGTGGCCCACAGAATCGTCTGCGTCGGGGTCAGGGCTGTCACAGCCATTTAGACCCTTCTTTCTCAGGGTCTGTAAATACAAGTTTGCACACAGTTCAAACACCAGCCACCACGTAGACCCTCAGGTGGGTCATACAAGCTGTATTTAGACAGGATTAAACTAAATACATTCTAGAATTAAAAAAAACATACATGTACTATAAAGCCCACTTCAGTCATTTTTGAAAGAAATTGATACAAGCAATAGTGGCTGTAAATACATTTATAATGTTACAAATAATTCTATATTAAACAAATGCTGTTCTTTGAAATTTTCTATTCAAAGAATATTGAAAAAATATATCATGGTTTCACAAAAATATTAACTGGTTTTGAGTAGCAAATCAGCATATTAAAATGATTTCTGAAGGATCACGTGACACTGAAGACTGGAGTAATGATGCTGAAAATTCAGCTTTGCCTACACAGGAAAAATGTTAATTTTTTTTTGAGAAACAGTACTTAAAATTGTAATAATACTTCACAATGTTGGTGAGCATAAGATACTTCTTTAAAAAACATTTTTAGGCACATTTTTTGATTAAGTCACTTGTAGACCACAGCTGATGAACCACTAGTGTAGAAACTTTAAAAGGTTTATTAACCAAGAAATTCAAGCTTGTTTGCTTTAGACTATTTGCATAAGGTCATGTTATTTATATTTATGTAATATAAAATAATCATACAAAGTCTGTGTAAAGGAAGTCGACAGACAAGACGATACGCACACACAGGAAGGGCAAACCTAAAATATAAACGTTAATATTTAACCAGGTAGGGAAGAAGAAAAAAAAAAGAGAAAAATGTCTAAATGTGATTTCAGCAGCAGGGAACAGCCCTACTGCTACTGACCACATCAGAAAGACGATGTGGACCTGGTCCAAATAGATTAACAGAGAGACACCCAAGGAACATAAAATGATACAAGGATTCTTTTGATATAACCATTAAGAAAATAAACCAAAAATGTGTGATAAAGCTGAAAAGTTGTGCTGTGCTTATGCAAACAAGCTAGTGTAACAGTAAAATAAAGAATTGCAGGCTCTCCTGATATATTAAAGCAGCAATTTCTCTCTCTGCCACCTGATGGCCACCTTCTAGTAGGAATGAGATCTTCCTCTCGCAGTAAAGTCAACCTATGAGAGAGTATCTGCCAAATGGGAAACGTTTGTATTAAAACAAAAAAAATCTTAATTTACTACTAATTTACTATTAGCTATTGTGCTTATTTAATGTAGAGATTCCATCATCCTGAGTGATACAAAATCAACAAATATCAGAAATTCTGGGAGAAGCATGATGGTTTTTGTGTGTGTGTGTCTGTGTGTGTGTGTGTGTAAAAATAGGAAGAAATAAAAACTTGAGGCACACTGCCACATGCTACACCAGACCCAACCCCCTTCAACTGTCTCGTGACATTATCCGCGCAAGGTTCTCGAGCAGTCTGACATCTCATCAAAGGGAGACGCGTTCCACTAGATCAACTGGCTTTAAGTGTGGCGTGGTGGGATATTAGCCACCAGCTAACATGTGGAGCCTGCACTCTCACAAATAGTCCTTCTCTGCCTTCATCTGCCTGTCTGCATCAATCACACAAGAATTAATTTACTCTGCTGACGTGAGGGCTTGATGAAGACGGGTTTCTCATCCTCTTTCTTTGCTATGACATGCTTCTATTAGGTGTTGAGAGATTGTGTGGAGAGCGGCGCTGTGTGATGAGAGCTTTTTTCCCTTTATACACATTGAGCTTATCAAATGCTTTGATGATGAGTACCAGGCTGGTTGTTTTGTGCGACTGAAATAGAAAATGACGGATTTTGAGTCTCAGTCATTAAAAAGACAAACTAAACAACTTTATAATGCTATATATATATGTAAAGTACTGCTCCAGATGTTCTGTGTCCTAAGTGTGGTAGTCCAATCCATTAAAAAATCATTTTTTTGCCTCAAATGATAGGTTACCCCCTAACTAGCAGAACTCAGGTATTGCCTCGGCAACGGGGTGGGGAAAGATTGCGGTGTGGCAGCGGAGTGCGAAGAGGCAGAGTAGACTATAGTGTGCTGATGGGAGGGCATGCTGGCTGAGTGAGCGCTCAAGCAGGGATCGGCAGTTTAAGACCCAGCATGCAGTCGCTCTGAACCCCCTGAAGGTCCGCCGCTATGCCACTCATTCCAGATATGTGCACCTGTCAGAGTGTCCACACCTGTCACCAGCCCTCACACACACACATATGTTCTGCTGTAGGGTGGCAGAGTCAGCCAATCACAGCGTGTATGCTGAAGATGGCCATAAATGGCTAAACAAACACCCATTGCCCTGAGAAAAAAGCAAGCTCAGATCTTGCTCTTTCATTGCTCAGGAGGCTTAGTGGAGGTCTTAGCTCTTCTAAAATCTTTTTCTTAGTTTTAAATAAATTAAAAATTGACACAAATGAGACAGTTCTTTACATACAGTAAGAGTACAGAGCTATAAAATGTATTATCACAGCTCAGATAATTTGATCTTGGAAGAATTTAGTGGAAAAAAAATGTGACTTTTGATTGCAGACTTGCCAAATCTGAGCATATTTATCAGGGTCTTTTTTCACAGTAGAAGCAGAAGATTTAAGCAAAATCGCTATTTGAACTTGTGAGAAACAATTGAGACTAAAAAGATCTCATACATTTTTTTTAAATAAATCATATAAACAATACTTAAATTATATTTATATATTAAAAGGTCATACTAAATAAATAAATAAAAATGGAATAAAATGCATTACATTTTTAAAAAATACATTTTATAAACAAATAAATTCATAATAAATGTATTAATAATAAATTCAAATTTAATTGAATTAAATGAAACAATTCATTTGAATAAACTGGAATTTTTGGGGGACAACCAGTGAGCACATTTACATGCACACCAGTACGCTGATGACTCACAAAAATCAGCTTATTGAAATAACCGGTTGTCTGGGTTTACATGCAAACCAATTACCCGACAACGTAAACCGCGTTTACAAGACTTTATTAATAAACCAGGTTATTTCCCGGAAGTGATGTCAAAACGTAATTTGCGTATCTGAGTGTTTCGTTTGTTATGTCAGTTGTGATGTTAAATAAAGCATTAAAAATTGAAGAAGAGTATTGCAGCATGTCAGCGGGAAACTTATGGCTCATATATTAACCTTTCATACAGTTACAGATGCAGCATATTGACTGTACCATTTCTTCTTCTGCTGCATGAGATGAGAGCACTTTTATAATTTTTTGGGTCAAGAAAAAGACTGATTTTACGATATATTTCCGTCTCTCACAAACGCTCGCTCTGGCTGGATGCGTTTAAAATCACAGTAAGGACGCGTTCCTGTCAAGTATCACAAATGCGCACTTTAATAAGCCGACAGAAATCAGCTTAACGTGTTTACATGCTGGTCAAAAACGGCGTATGGGGCAAAAATCTAGCTGTGATCAGTTTATGCTTAAGCTGTTTATAACCATACTATGATAAAGGAAAACGGGTTAACACATTTACATGACCACCTGCATTGTCGGCTTATTAAGCATAATCAGGTTAAGAACGTGCATGTAAACGCGCTCAGTGACAACAGATCTATTTGGTTTCTCTTTCTCACTTAAGCAAAGGTCTCTATTTGAACTCCATTTAAAGTCATTGCTGCCTAGGTAAACAACTGAGACTTTAAAAAGATCCCATTAGTAATTTTTCTTTCCCATGGGTTTAAATAATAACTCACTCATAATCACTCCCATGCTCTTCATTTCTGAAAGAAGGCAAAACACACAGCCAATGCAATTGATTTCCCAAGAAGCAGCGGCAACATTAATGCTTCTAGTTTGTCGGTCTAAAAATAAGATACAGTAGACAACAAACACCCTTTACTTGGACCAAGCAGTGAGAACATTCTGACATCTTAATAGCTCCGCAAGATGAAAGCTGCATGATTGTCCTTCTAAAACATCGATGAGAAATAATCAATCTAACAAAGTGGAAAATGGCCAGGCGGGGGTGAGGGGGGCTGATAAAAAGCTAAAATGCACAGAGATAGTCAATATAGAGCTGCGGAGGGACGAGCGGCTGGAGGTTTCTGAGAATCAAGAATCAGTGAAGACACGGAAAGGGAAAAGAGTGGGAAGGAATGTCTCCTTCAATGGTATGCTCCCAATTAAACTCCTTCATACTTCTCGTTTCTCCTGGCTCATTCTGTCAGACCTCCTCTCCGGGCTGAAGCCTAAATAATGGACTGATATCAACTATCGTCTTGCAATTCCAGCTGTAATCAAGCCAGAGAAACTCTAGCTTGAGTAGCCAAAGATGATTCCCTACTGTCTTCACTACTGATCATTTTACCCTGGCCTCTTTTTAAAATCTAAACAGTGTCCAGTGCTCATTTAGACATCTAGTTAAATCCAGGCCAGATTGATGAGGGATTCTGACCCAGACAGACCTCATGGTTTATTTTCATTGGTTTTCTGTTGTGGAATGGAGCTGACAGGTTTGCAAGTCCCGCATTCAATATTCTGCTGGAGTCTAGAAGATAAGACTTAATTTATATGGACGATTAATCGTATTTTAGCCATGATCACGATTTCTGCTTCTCTTAATTAATTAAGCATAATGGTCTGCAATACTGGTCTACTGGTTATTTATCCTGATTTTTTTTTTTTTTTTTTGACATTCTTGCATTGGCGTTGCAAGAAGATCAGATCTTTTCTCTTAAATAGATACAGTTTCTCCCCAGTTTCTAACCGTTACTAATGTTTCCAACCTGGTAACCATGCACACATACTCTCTCTCGCTCTCTCGCTAATAATCTGAAAACAGTTGGATTTTAACGAAATCAATTGTGATATTCTGCTCAAATGAAATTGTAATACAGCTGGTCTGTGCTCCTTCACAAGGTTGCTTGTGCAATTTGTCGCAAGTAAATATGTGAGCAAACCTTCTCAGTGAAAAATGGTATTAAATCCAACACTGTAAAAAATGATATGAATAATAAGTTATGACAACATATGTTGTTACATTGCTTTAACTCATCAAAATAAGTTAAGCAATTTTTAACTTTTTAGTTGAAACAAGATTCAGCTCATTTTTTTAAGTCAGTTTAATGTAATTTAAGTTTAAACAACTAACATTTTTAAGTACAATCAACTTGGATGTTTAGAATGAAACATGAATCTCGACTATATTGTTTGCTATTGTGGTTGCTGAATAAATGCACTTACGCATGGTTACAATACAAGATCTTTTTTGTTGTTTTAATAGAAAAACATTAACATAATTTGGAATTATTGGAATTGATATTAGGAATTTCACTGTTTTAGCTTTTGACAGAAAGCTTCTTAAGGTTTTTATCAGTTTTCATAATTGTTAACTCAGGAAACTAGATGAGTTCGAGTTGACATTCTCTTGGTTTGTCCTTGCGTGGAAGTGCAATAATTCTGATGAAATGTAAACAGAAATTTCTTAAATGAGAAAAATCCTGACTAATAATCATAATTCGAACTGTGGAGCAAAATAATTAGTTTAACCATTATCATGGATGCTTTCTCTCCACTTTTAAATCACATTTCTGTGTCCTGGTCAGACAGATCCAAAGAACTTGCACTGATAATCAAACTTTGCTAAACTTTGCACTGTTACTTTGAGGTCCTATAGCGAAACCATTCGTTTTCATTAGCTCACGTTAGCGGTTTACAAAAAAAGACATAATTTCACACAGATCTCTATTTTGGCAGTTCAATGACTTTCCTTGCTCAGCACATGTACTAGTGTTTTTTCCACTTCATTCTCTCCTATACAAATCCACTATGAAGCCACTAACTCCAAGGTGGTCCCATTAGGCCGACAGAGATGACATCATGCACCTCAACAGTCACGCCTCCACCATGTGTGTGCCGTGAGTAAGTTGGAGGTAATTATTGCGTACAGTCATACACGCTTCTTGCTTCAATAGAGTGGATAGAGGTCAGGGAAAGCTCTGTGACAGACACACGCTCGATCCAAAAGTGCTCTGCAGATGGCCTCACTAAAAACTCTGTGCTTTGATATGGTACTTTTGGGGGGACCGCAGAGTCTCCTGCTCCCGTTGAACACGAGAGTGCAGAACTTTAGGAAGAGAGCCAGTCTGTCTTGACCTTATTGGAAGCATATGGCTGGAGAGAAAGCAGGGAAGCCACCGTTTAATTAAGTGTGGTTTTAACATGCTACAACAGTGTAGTGAGACACGAATGCAGATGACAAAGGATGTGGCCTCCATATGTGCCTGTGTCTGTATGTGTGAGTTTACAGTATAATGGTAGTGTGAGGCTATGCATCACAGAAGACCGTCCTTCTTTGAACTAACCCATCATGCTCTTCAGCCTTTGGAAGTGGGCACCTCTTAACTCCTAAAAACAAGCTACTTTACTGTAATTTTCTTGCTTTGGGCCCTTCCCCGTCTACACTGTAATAACCCATCAAAGAGACAAACTATAGGCCCTCCATACTATAGTTAATATAAATAATGGTCATATCAGACTTTATTTTTGTCCCCATGAGGTAACCAAAAAACCTTTCTACCAGAAATACTATCAACTACGACTATTCAAGATAAATAAAAAATAAAATGTATACATATAATTAACAGGGACGGATACAATTGCTTAAAAGTGACATTTGTAATGTTACAAAATATTTCTATTTCAAATAAATGCTGTTATTTTAAACATTGATTTAATTTGATTTATATGTTTATCAAAAAAATCCTGATCACAGTTTTCACAAAAAAATTAAGCAGCACAATCTGTTTTCAACATGGATGATAATGAGAAATGTTCCTTGAGCTCCAAATCATTTTTAAAAAACTATGATGATAGAGTTTTATACATAAATAAATAAGCTTTCCATTGATGTATGGTTTGCTAGGATAGGACAATATTTGGCCGAGATACAACTATTTGAAAATCTGAAATCTGAGGGTGCAAAAATATCTAAATATTGAGAAAATCGCCTTTAAAGTCCTTAGCAATGCATATTACTACTAATAATATTTTTTTTACATAGTTATGGTAGGAAATTTACAAAATATCTTCATGGAACATGATATTTACTTAATATCCTAATGATTTTTAGCATAAAAGAAAAATCGATGATTTTGACCCATACAATGTATTGTTGGCTATTGCCACAAATATACTCGTGCGACTTATGACTGGTTTTGTGGTCCAGGGTCACAAATATGAGTTCAGATATATTTATTGGTTTGATGTCAGATATTTGCAGAATGAACAAGCCGTTTCTGCAGCTCAGTTTCAATAAATGGTCTTTTTCTTCATTGAGAAGTTTTCAGTTCTAAAAGTTACAGTGTTTCTTGACACAATGAACTCTTTTATCTCAACCGATCAAGGAAAATTTGATTTCTCATGATTACAGTAGGTAATGGATAAGTAATATCATACCTTGAGCATCTAATTACATCCTGGAATGGATGAACATAGGGAAAATCCAAATCCACTTAAAATGTTCTATATTTAGGCATTTTAAAATTAAAGCTACTCCCAATACACAGGCATAAAGTTGAGTAGTACACGAGAGAGAAAGACTAGCTATCTAGCTATTTTCAAGAGTACAGCTGTTAATCAAAGAAACATTATTCTTAACAATGATAAACTACTGTAAGAAAAAATTCTATGCTTGTGTTTTTATTTACAACCTTTTTCAATAATGTGATACTCTGGTGAACATTTGTGCCATGTTTTTCAGATTCTGGTACATGACCGTAAAGCGTGTCATCTCATATTCTCTCTCCATGGCTGTTACAGACAAACAAGTCATTCATATGACCTAATGGAGCATCCCATACATGCACACAATGACACTCAGTCAAGCTAAATAAAGGGGTGCTTATACCATGGCCATCTTTCCATTTGAAACATGCTGGTTATGTCTTTATGTCTTATTTTATTTCTAGAGAGACAGAAGGACACCTATCACATGCACACACGCACACATATTGAAAGGGCTGTGATTCTTTTTTTGGATGCAGTGAGCTACAATCACACTTGCATACACACACACACACACACACACTCAGACATCAGTTATCAGCCTTTGTCTGTAGGGGTTCTTATCATGCAGCTGCATTACAGGAAGGGGCAGAGGGTTTTTGAGGAACAATGCACAGGCACCTGACCTCTCTGGCATGACCTTGTGTTTCCACACCCTTCGGGCCCTGTGCGAGGGGACACTGCCATCTACACCCACATACAGAAATAGATCGCTCATTTTCCACTGACAGTACGAGGGACAGCCAGACAGGACAGCCTTGTTTCTTGTATCTTAATGCCATGTGGTGTGCTGATTTAAGATCAGTCAATGAGTTTCATGCTGATGAAATAGAGCCAGTCTTTCATGTATCAATTACATTAAGTTTTACTTGGGTGTCATTGCAGTGCCATTATATTCCACCTATAAGAATTTGTAAAGTTTTTAAATTGTTTTGTAATTATACATGCAGCATCATGCATTATTATTATGAACTCATATGAACTAAATCTACATGAAATATTTGTACTTTTGAAAATGTCAGTCTGCAGTACCATTAAAAATATAAACTAATGCAGAAAAACGACGTCTTAAATGGTTAGGGAACATAAAATACTCACTTATACAGTCTTAAGACCCGTTCACACCCAGAATTATAACTATAAAGATAACTAGGTAATGCTTTATGTTGACTGTTTAGACATTCTTATGACTATAAGTAACGTTGCACCTATCAACTAACTCTCATTAGAGTGTTAGTAGAGTATTAGTAGAATGTCTTCTCAACATCTGCTAAAACTTTGGGCCAGATTTACTAAACAGGGCAAATTAGCGTGAGAACGCAATCCCATAAAAGCGCCAATGGGAGTGGACAGTTCTGTGCATGATCTATCAATGCGATCTACCAAGAGTTGCGAAAATTAACATCGAGTTTAAGACATGCTTTTTTGGGTGGTAATTAATGGTGCAAATACCAGTATTGACTAGCGAAAACCTTAGTAAATCGCGCTGCATGATTCATTTAAATACTCTCCTCCCATACATTTTGCATCTGAAAGGGAAACTCCTACAAAATAAGGTCAGCCGCAAAAATAACCGTGCCTATGCCTTTTCAGTGCTAATTTTTCACTGCGTGTCTTAAATCCTGACAGTATTTTTTTTAACAAAAACAGGGTTTGCACTGGCGGAAGCTGTTAGTAAATCTGTCCTTTTATTTTGATGCTCCCCGAAAATACATTCCACTGACTATAAGTAACTTTGCAAGTACAACTTATTCTACTATCCCTAAAAGTCTACTAATACTCAACTAACACTCTAATAAGAGTTAGTTGACATATAAGTGCAACATCACTTATAGTCAAAAGAATGCCTAAAGGGGACCGTCAAAATAAAGTGTAACCGATAACTATAACGATATAACTATATTAGCGTCATGTCATACTGTTTTGTTTATTATAAGCGCACACACCAATTCTATCGTCTGCCACTTTAAATGCTCAAGAACTTTATAGCAGGGTGGATTCTGATGGGCGGTCTACGTTGTTATTGTTTATCCGCTGGAAAAAAATCATTCTGAATGTGATTCCAATGATTTCGATCCTCTGTGTCGTTACCGTTGTAGTGTGGGCTATTTATGTGAACAATTTTTAAAAGTTCATAGATATTGCTATTGTTGTCGTTATCGTTCTTGGTGTGAACAAGCCATTATACTTATACATTATTATTCTCTTTTAGTTATAATCTTATACATTCGTCTTAATTCAAACCTAAAATTGTTTATGTAATCCATACAAATTTTTATCTACAATCACAGCTTTTTCTGTAAATATCAATATATCATGTGCAATGCATGCACTATTCGGTGTCTGTAACATTGGAATGACTGGAGAAGCCATTCAGATCCGTTAAACTAGCCATAAAAACCCTTTAGAGTCTTTATAAATAAATAAATAATAACAGCTTTTATCCCCTGGATCAAATGTTTAGTGGCACCCCCAGGTCTGGCGGTGGAGGGGGGAATGCAGTCCAAGGGCAGCGGTTCACTAGAGGCCTCCACACAAGCTGTTGAATGAATAGAGTCTTGCTTACTCACCCTGCCTCTCCACGCCTATTCTTCTCCATTTGCTTCGCCAGCGCAATAAGCCAAGTGCTAAATTTAGCAACACAGTACACTATTTTTAGACCACTACCATTTTTTGAGACATTTATTAGGGGAAGGATGCTAAAAAAAACTCATGCACACACACATACAGACCCACATCACACACACACACAAACAGAGGGAGGAAAGGGGAGAGGGAGGGGGCTCCTAATTTGGACACATCTGAAATACACTCATTTTAAAAGTGTTGCCATAGATGCTTTGCAGCTGTTTCCAATCAGAGGGAAGTGTAGAGAAAACACGAGAGATTTAGACCGAGTAAAAGAGAGAAGAAGAGGCAGAACAAATGCTCTCCTCGGTTCTCCTCGTCGACATCCTGCTGCCATGTGGCAGAAGTTCAACAAGTTGTTCAAAGGCTGTGGGGTCAGCATGCTCTGGACTGGTGCTGCTCCTCACTGAATGAGCGATGAGATCTGCTTTGAAGGCTGGGCAGATGTCTCACACGCATGTCACATTTTACAGTTATTTTTCATCTTGTCAAGGATCCGTAGAAAATGTATTCTGGTTTGTTATTATACAAAGACTTCTGAATCTCTCACAGTCTACAGGAAGCCATATCATTCAGTGATATACTGTATATATATTAATATTTATACATTTATAGCCTATGTACACACATACTCTACCGTTCAAAAGTTTGGGTCGGTAAAATTTTTTAATGTTTAAGTAACACCAATCAACCAGTATTTTTTGATAAAAATACAGCAAAAACAGTAATATTGTGAAATACTATTATAATTTTAAAAATCTGGTTTCTATTTTCATTTACTTAACACTAGAACCACCACGGGGTCAAATTTACCCATGGCTGTTTTTCAAATGTTCATAACAGATTTTCAATAAAATATCCAAGTCTCCCAAGTCTTTGACTTTTTCTAAAATTGTGCTATTTACAATCCCCTGTTGTTAAAATTCGTTTATACAAAACCAGATTTAAAAACGGGGCATTTATACCTATAAGCGCCAGCGGGTTACCCCTATATAATTCCTTTATTTTTGCACTGTATTTGAGCAACATATAGGTTTACTGTAAACAGTCACACAACGCACAATCAAACGAAGTTGTTTTAGCCTATTTATAAAGGTTCAAACTTTGGATTAATTATACATTTTTGTTTTGCAATTGTTATCGTGTATTGTTTGCTAGTGTTGCTATTTATTCAAGTCTGCCCGTTTCCGAAAAAAAAGAAAAGAAAAAAAAAATTCCGATCTATGATGTAATGAATAATTGATTACCCCAAGTTTATTGGTCTCTTATTCAAATTATAAATGATATAACTATACAAATTAATAATCAAACTGTGTGCTTGAATTTGTCGTTGCACATGTACATCGTATGTCATCCTTTGTCATACATCCTATGCAGTGCGGTGAATTATTATTGCTCTTTATTGTCTATTTAGGGTATTTTAGTAATTTAAATAACATGGGTTATCTTAATATGTGATTAATGACATTTTATTATAATATTACACCACCGGAATATGTATTTATTTCCTTCTAATTCTCGTTGTCATTGCAGGCTGATTTAGCCTATATTCACCAAAAAGTGATTAGTATAGCCTGCTTAAAATAGCATAAAACAACAGGACAAAAACATATTGATGACTAAAAATAATCATTTCATGACTCTATACATTACTTTGTGAAGACAGTGGAATAATACAGTGACATAATACGTAAATATTTAGCCATAGCAAAACAGTAATCATGTGCATGGGTAAATTTTACCCGCTGGCGGTTTTAGGTATACTGCGACCCCTGGTGGTTCTAGTGTTAAAAAATTATGTTAATCCTGTGATGGCAAATCTGAATTTTCAGCATCATTACTCCAGTCTTCAGTGTCACATGATCCTTCAGAAATCATTCTAATGTGCTGATTTGCTGAAGAAACATTTCTTATTATTGGTATCAATGTTGAAAATATTAATATTATTATGGAAAAGGCGATACTTTTTTCAAAATGATTTGATGAATAGATTTTTTTTTGTTTTAAATAGAAATCTTCTGTAACATTATAAATGCATTACAATATTTACTTATATACAGCATCAAGCAGTATAAAGCAATATACTATATAAATGGGAAGAATTTTTTTTTTGTTATGGTGGTTGAAAATCTCTTCACATCCTGATATCAATCACTATGTTAAGTGGTCTAAAAGTATTTCTATGTTTATATATTGTCTGTGGAAGGCGTAGGACCATAAAATGTTTTTCCATTCGGTCCGAATGCAATGATACAATGTCCTACCTGCCTGTCAACGTATGTGTTTTCATATTATTGTAATGTTATGAAGGAGGCATGGCTTTGGAGATGCTCTGAAGGCAGGATGGGATCTATGTTTTCAAAGCTAGCTCGCTATTGCTAGCCTCTCTGATAATTGCTTACCCTACCTTTAATATTTAAATGGTGAAAAACCACACCTTTCTATGCAAATTATGCTCCTAGATTGCACCTTACATACAACCAATTGTAAGGTGTATTATAACTGTTCAAGCAATCAAGTGTATCACATACTCTAAGAATAATAAAGCCTCCCTTTATACTATACATCCTGTTTGTGATGTTCATTGTTCATCTGCACTTCTCTGTTGACTTATCTATGTCACAAGGTTTATTTGCTTAACTAAAGCCTCTTCTAAGTTTCAAAATCAAAAATTCTGGCAAAAACATTGAGCTTGAACATCATTCGGTTAAATTACCATAAACTTATTGACTCTTCGCGTGAGCCATTAATAGTATGTGTGTGCGTGGTGGTAGATTATGGTGGTACACAAATATTTCCCTCTATCAGATGTATGTTTGTCTGTAAGAGGACACAGTTATGTGAGTGTGTTATGTCATAGCGGGCCTTTGTAAGTTAAATAGATGGTCATTGAGCCTCGGCGCTGAGAGAAAACCGCTGTAGGCTAATGTTCTCTCTGATCTCTGATTACTCAAACTAGTAAGAAAGAAAGTCTTTTCAAAAGACAGCTGAGGGAATGTTCTACTGGAGGAGCCTGCTAATGTGCTAAGTCCTTACGAGGAAAATATCTTTTAATTAACTCTTTACTGCCACTTTGAAAAGAAATGAAATTCAGTTAATTAGTGTACCTTGTCCACATTAAGCATTCTCTAAGACGTTTAATGAACCTGTGTTTATCTTATTTTTTCCCCCTTCTCCTTCTACTTTAAACAGATGCAGGTTGAGAGAAGCCTGACGCCTGCAACCCTTCTTACACATCTCAGTACACGGCAACACATATGAGAGTGAAACATCGTGAGGGAGCTTTCTGGAATCTCATTAACCAAGCAGGTAGTCATTAACAATGTGACCTTTGGAAATAATCACCAGCCTCCCTCCTTGTCGCTCTCTCTCTCTGTTTGTCTCCCGCAGCGTACGGCTAAACGCGCTCCTTTCTATTGCCGATTCATTTAGAAGTTATGGAGGTGAGAGAAGAGAGAAGATTAAAAGGGTGATGTTCAGATAAAGCTAATCTACGATGGGATGGGCTTGGCAAACTCTCTCTCAAGTGTTTGTGTCCTGTTCACACGACCGCTCCACGTGATGACGTGAGTGTTGACATGAGTAAGACATGCAGCCACAATGTGCTTCCCTTCTATCATTTTTAATACTGTTAAAACTGTTCTGAATTAATAAACAACAACAGCAACAAAAAATTAGAATGGTGTTTACTAATTAGTCATTTAGCTGGTGCTTTTACCTAAAGCGACATACAGCACATTACTCATTAATTTGCCTGTATTTATATATTTAAGTAATAAAAAATGTTATAGAAAACTATATATTATTTAGTTTTCTTCACATTATATATATATATAATTATTTATATATATAGTTATTTAATAAGTGACTAATTTTATATATTTCTTATAATAAAATGTTGTTTAAAATTATATATATATATATATATATGTATTATAATTTTTTTTATTTAATAATAATTTAACATTATTTGTAATAGAAATGTTATTTAAATTCAAATATTATTTATATAATGTTTTATTTTTTATCATATTAATATATTTTCCTTATTCATTAATTTACTGATTTCATGTAGCCGAAACAAAAAAAAGTTTGGTGAGAATCAATACAACTGATCTGTCATCGGTTGCACAAAAACAAAACCAGCGCTAATGCTGCCTTCACATGGAATTATCGTAAATATATGGACATGAGCACCCTCTCAAGTCATATTTACCAGCTCGGAAACTTTAAACACGATTGCTGCTATGACTGGTATTTTTTATTAGTTTCTTCCACAACAGCGACATCGCCTTGTCTTTTCATTAAAGTTAAGCATATTTACATATATGAATATGTCCAGCATCTAGATAGTACGGTGAATTTTGGCTTTAATAAGAATTTCCTATTAAGAATAAACCTGGTGTCCTCCATGATTCCTGTTCTGTCCAACAACAAAGAACTTAAATGCGGCGAGCTCGTAATCACGACTTCAGAAGTGGGAAGTAGGAAATTTCTGATAGCACGTGAGGGAGGCATAATGTCTGGCACAGTGCATTATGGGAAATCTATGCCTGTTTAGGTTTTTAATCACCTGCCAAATAAACACTGCATTGCACTTGTGCCAACAGAAGAGAGCATTTTGACAACCAAAGCATGTTGTTGTGTTTTTGTTGTTTTCCCCCCTGCTAATCTAAAACTAGATAATTTTACCTTACTCAAGCACTCGTAATTTGTTCTTTCTTCAAGACCTAAAGTGTAATTATCTGGACCTTCCCACCTTTCGCCTAGCCTCAGATGTTAAGACGTAAGAGACTTTTAATTCGTTTTTTGTGTGAAAGCTAAACACAGTTGGAAAGGTGCTTGGATTGAGGTATGAAGAGGTATGAACTGAAAAATATGTTCTATCAACATTACTTAGCTTGCATAACAATAAACACAGTTATTCATTTGTTTTATTTAATAAGGTTCATGTGTATGATAAATCTATCACCATTCTGTCTTGTGATACAATAAAGAAAATCAGATAGTGGAAAGATCCTTTTGACACACATTTTTAAAATCTATCAGAGAAAATGTTCCTCTATTGCAAATTATATTATCTATTCTCATGTTTATGTTATTAATTACGCCAATGTCAGATTGAGAAAGGCACGTCCGCATATATTTCTACTGAATGAAATTATGGCCTAACCTACGAAAACAGAGATAAAAATGGGGTGAAAACGGAAGACATAAGCGGAAAGAAAGAGCCAGGGATAGTAGAGTAGGGTAGAAGAGCCTCTAGCCTCTCATAAATAGAGCTAAAGAGGCTGGGCAAGCCTCTCACTGCCTCTCTCCCAACAACGCTAATTATCAACCAAAGACATGCTAATTACATGGAGCTTTATTGCTAATGTAGCGGGCTGCTCTTCAAGACGCCCACACGCTGCGCCCGGCTCCCCTGCCTCTCCTTATCCTCCCACTGCACCCCACAGGCACTCCAGGCAAAGACAGGAAAGATTGCTGGGATTTGTGTGTTTTATATGAGTGTGTGTGTTTTTTGCCCGTTTAAACAATGCTAAATCTATGTATGTACAGCACACGTTTGAGACCGTCCGAAGTCGATGCGTGTCTCACACATACAAACCCACACACACTCTACAGCTCAAAGCTGAACTATGGCACTGATACCCCTATGCCGAGTTCCCCCTCCGGCCCACCCCAAGGCCTCGTCCCCATCCTGCCATCACAACAGGAAGTCTGCTTTGTTCCTCTTTACCTCCTACCGCCCACATCCCCTGGCCGTGATGTAACCTAGCAGCAGAAAAACGGGGCCCTGCAGGAGCTCAACACTTTAGCGTCGACAAATCCAGTTAGGGCGGCATTTTAGCCACCTTCAAATCGATTTCTCTAACACGAAATCTGGCAAATTGGAAAGAAACTCCACTAAAGCTGTTGCTTGGTGATGGGAGCAGTTTGACTCGCTATGCTCTTTTTTTTACTTTCTTTCCAATTCAATGTTTGCGTGTGCTGATTCATTAGTGTGCTTAATAGTTCTGTATTCACAAACCGTGATGTTTATGACCTGCTTTTAAAGGGACAGTTCACCCAAAAATTAACATTTGATCATAACTTACTCACCCTCAAGTTCTTTCAAACCTTTATGAGTTTATTTCTTCTGTTGAACACAAAAGAAGATAGAGTGAAGAATGTTGGTATAATCAAACAGTTGACGGCACCCATTGACTTCCTTAGTAGGAAAAAATATGGACGCCAATGGCTACCGTCAACTGTTTGGTTACAGACATTCTATAAAATATCTTCTTTTGTGTTCAACAGGAGAAATAAACTCATACAGGTTTGGAACAACATGAATAAATGATGACAACATTTTTGGGTGAACTATTCCTTGTTCTACAAGGTTTCAAAAAGTAATACATAGCCAGTATATTTTATAATCTCAGAGCTCAATAATAAAGACAGTATCAGGTCTAGCTAAACTAAAATATATATATTTTTTTAAATTAGTTTTTTTAAATTGTGAGAATGACTCATAATAGTGTGAATTGTAATGTACTGTAATATTTTGCCTTTAGAATTGTATAGCTAGTTAAATAGTGGTGTATTTTCCATATTTTTAAATTATAATCTTTATAATATATACTAAAAACAAACACATTTTTTATTAATGTTTATTGTAAAGTACATTTAAAAACTTTTAATGAAATATAATTTTGAAAATTATATAATTATATAAAGTGTATCTTTATATATACATTAATGCTGGACCGTGAATCTGACTTTACATTCCATTTTACTCTCCCCTGATAATAATAAAAACATTGCAATGAAAAATTTTTACTTGAATGGCACATTTTAATACCACCACTTCAGTGTAAATGGGATTAATTACTTCCTTAAATTTCTAAACTACTGGCCATGGAGTGTGGACTATAATACACACTAAAAAACATATGACTGTCCAGTCACTAATGAGAGTTTCGGAGAACCCCAATATGAATTGGAATGACAAATATTCTAAGAATAAATCACAATAAATCTAGTATTATACATTTACTTGAGTCTTTTCTCAAGTGCAATGAACAGCTGCTCATGCTTGGAGTGCATTTTATAATTGTGCCTTGATGCACTGTAGGAATAACAAGCACTTTCTATCTGCCCTTTAAATCTGCCTCAAGGTCTGAGTTTGTATGAGACAAAAACACAGGGCATGTTTCACACTTTATGACAGATGATTATCGAACTTCCAAAAACCCATCTTTGCGTTTAAGATGATAATTTTCTAGCACATAAAAAATTAGAATTAGAAAAGAGATTCCACACTGACTTTATAAAATATATGTGTATGGAAATATACTGAATATGTAAATAAAACAAAAGAAATGATCAAGCTGCAGATTTATTGAGCGAGTGTACACACAGCTGAAATGAAGTTGGGACACAGATTGAGCAGATAAAAATGAAGTAGACAGAAAAACATGTTTTTTTTTCAGTCTGACTCTAAGTGTGAAGCAATTGGATTGCACTTAGATTGAGAACAACCCACTTCACAAACTCACCCATAGATCTAGGGATATTAAGAAATGTTTGTGGATGTGGACCTGTCCATGTGTTGTTGTGCTTTGGCATGGCAAGAGGATACCTTAAAGCCCTTTAGTCCTTCAAAGGACCACCTTGTCAACCAATGTATGTCACCTTTGCTTGTCAAGATGTATTGTGACATCTCAGAAAAGCAGATTATGTAACCAGCTCACGCTGCAACATGCTTTTGGATGTTTGCCGCCAATCGCTTAGCATGGCCTGACCTCAGGTACGGTTAAAGGCAGGAACCAACAGACAACATGTCTCTAAGACCTGAGAGCCTTTAGGAGCATTAAGCTGATTGAGAAAATGCAGACATCAAAGCAGCAGGCATTCAAAAAGAACAGAGTGCAATGAAATACAGCATGACACTGTGTGTATTTAGTGCACTTTTTATATAGTCTATTTTCTAGTCCATTAGACTACTAAAAACTTGTTGGGTTTGTGTCTGTAGTGTCTCACCATGGACAAGGGTTGAGCTGCAAATAAGGGCACAATGGCACTATGCACAAGGAAGTCATAGTCACGTGTTAATGATAGATTTCATCTACTGAAATATCACACATGAAACACTCATTTATGTACATCTTTCTGTATACACACTCACTATTGCAGGGGTTTTCAACCTTTACAGACCCCCACCCAGACTTTCATTCAACCTAACATTTCCTATGTAACATTTTGTCATAAGTTTCATTTTGAACAGCAACTAAAGTACATAACGTTTATCAGATCACTAGTTAATGTTCATTAACCTTGTCAGAAATATCATAAAAAAGGGAAAAAGTTACACTACTGTTCGAACGTTTGGTGTCAGTAAGATTAAAAAAATAACAATAATAGTTTTATTTAGCAAGGATGCATTAAACTGATCAAAATTGACACTACAGACATTTATAATGTCACAAAAGATCTATTTAAATAATAAATGCACTATATAAGCTTTCTATTCATAATAAGTCTCGGTTTCATCATGATCATAATCAAGATTTTTGTTGATTAAAAATGTTTCCACAAAAATAATAAGCAGCACAATTGTTTTCAACATTGATTATAATGAGAAATGTTTCTTGAGCACCAAATCAGTGTATTATAATGATTTCTGACTGAGTGATGATGCTGAAAATTCAGCTTTGCCATCACAGGAATATATTAAATTTTAAAATGCATTAAAAACAATTATTATTAAATTGTAATAACACTTCACAAAATTACAGTTTACTGTATCTTTGATCAAATAATTGCTGCCTTGGTGAGCATAATATTTTTCTTTCAAAAACAAACAAAAAAAGTTACAAACCCCAAACTTGAGCAGTAGTGTTTTTTTTATTTTTTATAATTATTATGGAAAACAAATTATCATTATAACAATCATAACAATAACTTGATAAGTGTGTGAATGTCAGGTAAGTGTGTTTAGGGAAACTCACCTCCACAATGTCAGAGTTGGTCCTGCTCTCATGTGGCTCGTTGTACTCTGTGTATTTGAGCAACACTTTGTCCATATCTGTGCTGGCATACTGGAACAGCTTGTTGGTACTGTTGAAGATGATGAGGGCAATCTCACAGTCACACAAGACGCTCAGCTCATAGGCTTTCTTCATCAGGCCAAACTTTCTCTTTGTAAACGTCACCTAGACAGAGGCAGAAGAGGGGAAACAAGGTTAGACAAGTCACATACTGCACTGACGGCGTATAAAAACTGAGATGGATGACTCTATGTGTGTTTGCTCAGCGTGTTGATGCTCTTAAATATTCCTGACTCCTGAGTTGTCCTAAATACAGCCTTTCTTCGGAAAATCAATGTTACTTTTCTTTCCTTCTGTCTACTTTCCTTTATTTTCCTTTGTGCTCTTCCAAATTATCTGGAAAAATAGACAATAGCGTAATAGCTCCTTCCTCTCATAAATCAACTGAAGATCTTTTAAAAATGCCATTCTTTAACCCAAAGTAAAAGACTTATTTAACTTTTTTCGCTTTTATTCTTACATTCATAAGAAGAAAAAAGAGCTTACTAATTGAAATATTACCTGTGTGCTCCAAAACAATGCAATAACCTTTCATTTAAGATTAATACGGTAACACTAAGTGTGTCTGGCCCCTCTAATACAATAGTTCAACTGTATAATTAGGATTTTTTTTCACGATTAAGGTTAACCATATTCACCTCAAGCAAATTGGGGATATAATTAAGATAGCCTGCATTGCACGGAAGGTAAATTCTCCTCATGTGCATCTGTGTGCAAATGCACTTTTCAGCAGATGCACAGACATACAAACACTCGCGCATGAAAATCATCGCTGCCACGGAGTGTTTGAGAGGCTGTTAATGACTTCTCAGTGCATGCTCTCGTCTAAATTAGCAGCATTAAAAAAAAGAAGCATCTCTTTCTGACCTCATAGGTTTCAGGTCTCTTGAGCACTTAAATGCAGTGCTGGAGAAACCACACACGCTCAGACCATCTCATGAGAAGAACAACACAAAGGAGGAACCTTGAGGCCTAACCACTAAACTCTTCACGTGCAACCAAAATGTCCCCATGCATCTGTTAATGTGATACATGTTTGTGGCAAATCTATACATTATTTATTGCAGAAGGCAAGTGCTTAATATTCCAAAATATATTGTGCATGTGATAATCACCAAAGCAATTTGATAAGGAAAAAAAATTGCATGTATTAGCATAAGGTATTACATTTCTTTGATGATGATAATTTGTTTCTGACGTTGTCATGGTGAAACTATTTAGCTTATCTGGTGTATTAAATGAAAAAAAGATTGAGCCCTAGTTATATGAGAGAACAGGATGAGAAGTTTTTGTTTCAGAAAGTTTTAATTTAAAAATTTGAGTATGGTCTAAACAAAACTTGTGTAGCTTTATGAAAATGGGAAAGAAAAGTTTTAACTTTATGTGGTAACATCTAAATGAACTGGTTTTATTCAAGCCAAATTCCCCCCAAAAATTTATATTAATTTACTCACTCTCATGTCATTCCAGATCTGTATGACTTTCTTTCATCTGCAGAGCACTAAAAAGCACAAAACCAGTCATAAGGGTCACATTTAAACTGAGATTTATACATCATCTGAAATAAATAAGCTTTCCATTGATGTATGGTTTGTTAGGATAGGACAATATTTGACCGAGATACAACTATTTGAAAATCTGGAATCTGAGAGTGCAAAAAAAAGAAAATCGCCTTTAAAGTTCTTAGCAATGCATATTACTACTAATAATACATTTTTGAAATATTTACAAAATATCTTCATGGAACATGATCTTTACTTAATATCCTAATGATTTTGGGCATAAAAGAAAAATCGATAATTTTGACCTATACAATGCATTGTTGGCTATTGCCACAAATAAACCTGTGCGACTTATGACTGGTTTTGTGGTCCAGGGTCACAAATAACACTGATAAGTAAGACATTTTAGAAAATTTGTTTGTGCCTCAATGTCATGCAGGTTTGGTGCAATATGATGGTCAATAAATGATGAAAGAATTTTCATTTTGGGGTGTACTATCCCCTTAAGAGAATAATGGCCTGTTAGCACTTTTTATGTGTACTTGAACTGGAGTTCACCCATTTTAATTTGACAGTGATCTCTCATTCTTCGGAGAATATAGCTACAAAAGATACAGTGGTGAATCTCATCCTGCTGGTCATCTTCTATCATCATATTTCTAATAATTTAATGATGTATTGATTATGTATCAATTTGACAAGTTAATTTTGACAAGTCGAGCAGCCACTTAAAGAACACAACTGATGTTTTGACAGCTCCCTTTTCTGCAAGATAAAGCCAAAGTGAGAGTTTCGAGCTTCCACATTGTGGCTTAGCAGTTCTGAGAGGTTTCTTCTTGAGGCTTCTGGAGATTTGGCAAGTGTGACAAGATGCAAAAAGAACAAGCCAAAAAAACTCCAGTATGACAGCAGGTTGAGAAAAGAAAAAGCTGAACAATGTGTTTGATGAACAGACTTTGAATTTTGGATTATTTGAATAGCAAATAACAGAGTGAGTCATTAATTTACACATCCAAAATAAATGTAGCAATTTGCACTGGGCAGTTCTCTGAAAGTGGAAGTAGTATCACACATACTCAGATATGGAGATATAAGGACTTTAAATAATCACTGTGGTCAAGCTCATAACTGTGGCTAGTGACATCAACACCCACAGTCACAAAACAACACATACTAAAGATACTTAACTTATCCTTCATCATGTCTTTTTTTCTAAAACTGCAAGGTCACATACATTCCAGTTTAAGTAAACGGTGGACTCAATATTTTGTTTTTCAAAAGGGACAGTTCACCTAAAGATTAAAATTCTGTCATCATTTGCTCACCCTCATGCCATTCCAAGACTTTGTTTCTTCTGTGGAACATAAAAGATGATATTTTGAGAAATGTCTGTTTTTTCGTCCATACAATGAAAGTCCATTGACATCGAAACTGTTTGGTTACCAACATTGTTCAAAATATCTTCTTTTTTGTTCTGCAGAAGAAAGAAAGCCATACAGGTTTGTAACGACATAAGGGTGAGTAGATGATGACAAAGCTCTTTTTTTTCTTTTGTGAACTATCCTAGTAAGTTTTACTCCTGAAAAAATGAGTGGAAAATCTGTTTAAAATCACACTGTTTATCAGTTGACTTTACTTAAAAATGTGAGTAAACCTTTTGCCTTAAAATTATTAAGCAAATAAACTTAATAAGTAATTAAAAAAAAAAGTTATGTTGGAATAACTTTTTTTTTTTTCAATTACGCATGGTTTATATATACTTAATCATTTTAAGGCAATGGGTTTCCTCACTTTTTTAAGTAAAGTCAACTGATCACTTTTTACAATGCATGTCCACTCAACATGAGACAAAGACTCCAATCCTAATAGTAGCCTAATAAAAGCAGTTACATCACCTCACTGTAACCACCATTTTGGTATCACATGACTGAAAACTAGCCAAATACTACTTATTTTATCTCATCTGATGAAGAACATTATAATAGCCTTCTGTCACTCTTTGTCTCTAAAACCATTTTTAGGTTCACCATATATGTAACATGCTGGTGTAATGTGATCACAAGGGCCTGAGTGTGATGTTCTTCCACTTCTCCTGCTCACTACCTGCCTCCACAATCTGTGAAGCTCATGAGCCTTCAGCGATCCAGCGTGTTAATTGCAGAAAATGCCAGTTGCAACACCTCCACAATGTGGTGAGAGCTGCAAAGAATTAAGGACCATGGTTCATAGCGATTGTGATTTTGTTTCTTGGAGCCCTGAACCTGTAGACCGCAGGAGTGTGAAGCCCTTATCATGTGAGCACATTCTTATCATGCGTGACAAACAAACTGCCAAGCATGTAAACATAAATGCGCCGTTGCGCACATAAGGTGAGTTTGAACTGCTGTTCAAAGGACTGAGAATCACTTTCTACTGCCAAACAAAAAGACTGAAATGGAGAAAGGAGAAAAAAGGTCTGATTCCCAGCCTGAGTTTGGTGTGTGTGTGTGTGTGTGTATGCACGTGTGTGAGGGGGAGTCGGAGGGGGGAGGTCAGGAAGCACATTTGTATGCATTTCCTCTCATAACAGGAAGTGCCTGACAGCTTCCCCTTCACAATGGCTTCGCTTCTGCTTCCCGCCTCCAGTGCATTTTTTCCCCTGGGGAGTTCCTCTAGAGGACAGAGACAGGGAGGATGAATGTCCATTTGTCACCATCTGCCCATGAACCGGGATCCGTGCGACCCACACACCCCAAAATCTCCCCGCTCACGCTCTATGTTATACTGTATGAATCATTATGGTAAAGTCTCACAGTATGGGTTGCATTAACAGTATACATCATGTGGGACCCAGCAAATTCTGCTCTGTTTCCTTTCTAAACATCTTATATCTAAATGTAAAACTTACAGTTTCTGCTAAACTACACTGACAATAACAAAATATGTTTAAAAGTCATGCGATATTTCAGCACAGCTTTTAAACCTCAATGAGTATCGCTGTAACAAGGAGAATGTTTTGAAGGTCATCAGCAAAAACATAATAAAAAAACAAAACCTGTGTGAAAAATGAAAATGAGAAAAACTCTGAATAATAATAAGAAACGTGGAATAACAATTAGCGTAAGAGGAACAAAAGAATTTTAAGAAGATCAATTCTAAGAGGAGAAATTTGGAGAAGTTACATTTCACAGAAGCAAAGGAATTTTTGAGATGATGTTGGTGAAGAAGCAGAAAAAGAAGAGAGGGAGACACAGATGAAAAAGTGAAAAAACACGCACAGCGTGTTTCGTGAGGAGACAGGCGCAGAGGTAACGATCACAAGAGAAAGGTGGGAATCGTGGAGGGGAGAGCAAGGGGTGATGGGATACCCAGAGGGCCTCATTATTTTTTGCTGTTAATTTTACTCAAACTGTTTTACACCTTTCCGTTGTTGATTGGAGAGACGCCTCTGTTGTCATGGGTGGCTGAATCAAGCACCGTCTCCATGCCATCACACCATCATGAGGCAGAGATGAAAAGAAAGGTAACAGA